>ML977345.1:0-472947 GCA_010015825.1 Lophiotrema nucula
TATACTAGCTTAGTAAGTAATATTTTAATTATAACTAGCTTATACTTTAAGTTAACTTTAATCTTTAAGTATTTTATAAGTAGTTAGTAAACTAAAACTAAAGTACTTTAATTAAAAAATAATTTATAAGGATCTAAAATATATATCTTATATAGTAATCTTATTAACGTAAGTATAATAATACTAACTAGTATTTTTATTTTATTTTTTTTTTTTTTTATTTTTATCTTTTTAGCTAGTACTTCTAAATTATATATAAGTTTTTTTTTAAAGTTATTACTTAGCTTAGGATTCCTAGATAAAGATACGCGTATAAATAATATAAAAAGTAGTATAATAAATTAAATACTACTAACTTAATAAATAATTTTAATAACTTAATAAGTTTAGTAGAAGAAATAGAAAGTAACTTATACTTAAAATATAATTTATACTTCTAGTATATAATAACTTTTAGTAGTAATTAGTTATTATAGCTATACTTTAAAAGATGTAAGTAACTTATTATAATAAAAACTAAATACTAATATATAGCTCTAAATAGTACGTAGAGAAATACTAAATACTAGTACTCTACTCCTAAGGGAGTACTAGCTATACTATAAACTTAACGGGTACGTCCTATCTAAGTCTGTTCTGATTTCCGAGCGTGATGTAGAGAAATGGTACAAGAGCTTCAATGACAGCATCATTGAGGAGTTCTACAATCCGGCCCACAAGTGGGTGGCGAGATTGGATCCATATTTGATTCAGAGAATATATGATATGATCATTCTCATCACGCGAGGGTACTTCGGCTCGGTGACGAAAGAGGAGTGCCAGGCTATTGCGCGGCAGAAGTATAGAGATCAAAACGAGCAAGTGAGAGATTTGGTGCCGGAGGAGATTTTGTTGTTGTATGAGATAGGAAGTGGATGGGGACCCCTTTGTGAGTTTCTAGGTGCGGAGAAGCCAAGTGATGTGGAGTTCCCGATGTGTAATGAAACTGAGGAGTTTAAGAAGAGAGTGAATGGCTATATCATGGATGGATTGGTTAGAGCGTTTAAGAAGATTATTATGGCGGTCGTGTCTGTAGTTGTGGTAGGCTTCGCAATCTGGAAGTACTAGTGATACCTTTGCTTGGTATGGTAGCCAGCATGTAGCTCCTAGAAGTCCTCTTATTGTGAGGGGCTATTACAATAGTAGCCCTGACTTTCACTTCTATTGTCGGTTCCCACCAGTTTCGGTTTCGTTGAACTCGCCGCGCGACTGGCAGTGACGTTGTCGCTGTGGTCGCTGGGGTGACGTTGGCCATCAACACACACAACAATCAATGCTTGCCACAATACCCGACAGCCCTGCTCAGAATCAATCCTCGTATTCTCTATCGTGTCACAATGCAGACCTCTCCCGACGAAATGTACGGCGAGGCGACGATCGATCCTGCTCTTTGGTACGACGATGCTACATTGTGGGACCACCCGCAATTTGTCGACCCAAACGCGGAAGGCCAGCCTGTATATGAACCTCAGTTTGATCCCAGAATCGATCCCCGACTGGATTCACGGCTTACTTCTCAACGGGAGTTTCGCCTTGATCCTCAGCTTGCCTCAGGTCATGAGTCGCTATCGGCCTATGGTCCAGGTCAAGAATTCGCCCCACCCAAATCGGGCTTGTCAAGCTATGCACTGTCCCTGCTGGGTCATGACGTCCCGCTCTCTCCTCCGTCGCAGGCACTTGCATCTCAATACGGTTCCGCACTGAGTCGTCTGCCGCTTGATCTGCATCTAGGGCAGCGGCGGCAATCTGAGGCGCTCGAGCGCAAGGCAAGAGGTACGTTCACACCAGCATCTCAAAATTCTACCTGTAGGGCTTCACATGAGATGCTTTCGCGAGACACATACGCATGGATTCGGCCACATAACTGACATGACTTTCTTTTCTCTAGGTGTACCGCATGCTCAACAGGAGCTTCTCCGACATGTGAACAACCTCCCTGGCGATCGATTCGCACACCTTCACCAAGGCATCAACAAATATGCTCCAGTGCTGTATCACCATTGGAACCCAGAGGATGACGATCCCTTCGGAGAGAGCGAGATTGCAGTCTCCTCTGCGCGCAACAAAAACATGACACCCCAGAAACGTGCTCCTTCCCCTTCGATCGAGTCCACTCCCAAGAAGCAGCGCAGACAACCTGTAGGGAACACACCCATAAAGCAAAACGAGAGACGATTGACTACTAGCTCCAGTAAAACTCCTGTCCTCACCATGGCTGCTCTACAAGATATGGTGAAAACGCCATCGTCGCGCGGGAGACCCGATAAGAGCTCTACGGTATACAGCCCGATGTCGGATAAGAGGGTTAGGAAGCCGGACGCACAGCTGCGTATTGAGGGAGAGATGGCGGGCGATGCATCTGCTCGGAGACCACATCGCAAGCGTGTGCGTGCAACAAGCGTAGTCCAGAGAAATGCAGCGATGGATCTGGCCACTGTCAATATGCTGGAGACGTTCGCGGCTCCTGCCAATGTTGACATCTCCCAAATCAGCTTCGAGATCACTGCAGAGGAGCTTCTGACCGTAAGTTGAGCATAATCACACTGAACGCTGGATTGTAACTGACTTGGAAAGTTCTTCCCCATGCACACGCGCTGGCCGCACTACCTTTATCGCCTCGTCCAGAACGGTTGGGAGATCGCCCACGTCGTCGGCTTCATCAATATGGTCCGCAATCTCGACCCCCCCGATGCACTCAAGCGCACTTGCGTCGGCAAGCACCTTGCCAACTCCGACAAGCAGATCTTCGGCAAGACAGTTGGGAGCAGGAGCAAGAATAGAGGCGGAGTACGTTCCATGAAAGACCTGTATAGGGTTACTGTGCTGACTCAGTTTTCTAGAATGCAGTCGAAGACTTCACGCCTGCAACTTGGACATTGTCCTATGACCGTGGCGCGCTCACGGACTACTACATCACATCCCTCGGCGACGGCGTTGCCATCTTTCCAACTGGTCGCGGTTCCCGCCTGCTCACCAATGTCATCCTCCACGCTCGCCAGAACGGCCACCAAGATGCCAAATTTAGCGCTATCGATTCGTACATCGAGGAGCAAGGGCTACACGTCACTTTCCCAGATATGGCGAAGGGCAATAAGAACGAGGATCTTCTGGCACTGGGACGGCACACGGGAGCAATCTTGGAGGACGAGGAAAGGGTCAAGCAGGTGGCGGAGACGAAGCTGGCAGAGTCCCTCAACATGGGTGGAGATGGTAGAGGCTTGAAGGCATATTTATCTACCGGCCGGATGAACAAGACGGTTGGAAAGACAGACTAAGCTTGTGGGCAGAGTAGCGTGGACCATGAGGCGATACATTCAAGATTTGGCGAAGCCTTGCTCGCTGAAATTTGCATTGTCCATGCTGGGAAGAGCGCTAAGGTTCATGAACACCGAATGAGGCACGAAAGTGAATATTGCTCACTGGAAACAAGCCTTTCGTAAAGCATAATGACTGAGTCACTGCAAGTCTAAAATCTTGGACATCTGACATTCCCACTCTCTCATGCTCTCCATTTCTTTAACTCGTGCACAGATGTCTCTTATAGAAAGTTCTAACCCATCTCACTCTCCATCTCCTGACCCAGAGTACTTTTAATGGGTGGAACAATCTCGGGTTTGCCATGTCTACATTGCAGCAGCCCGTGACCTTCATGGTGGCTCGATATATATCAATCTTCTTTTTTAAACCATAGTCAGCTTCTACTACACATCAGATACATGCAAGATCTCTCTTATCCGCCGAGTTAGAGACGCCGTAACCTGCTAGTTACTTTCGATTCACCCGCTAACCTTCATAGCGCAATGTCCGAGGCGAATGCACATGATACAGGTACTATTTTATAATAGTGGATGGCATTGTGGTGCATTGGGTAGCTGAAAATTGTGATATAAGCTGTATTGAGGAAATGAGGCTGGCTAGCCTCCGCTCAAACTGAAGGCTTGAACCACTAATTCGGAGATGCATGTCCTCTTTTCAAGCTAGATATTATGTGTCTTTCTCAATCTAGAGATATACCTGAGATTAGTCTGATGCAATATTGGATGAGTTGTAGGTATCAAAGGTGAAATTGATATGCTGTGTGATACTATGGCCGACTCGAGGGAATATGCTCTGGATCTAGCTCGTCCATGATAGCTCTCCCTTTTGCTACTCCCGTAGAAAGTTTTGACTGCACCAAGCATTCGGCTGTAGCACGATCCAAGATGTATATCACTGGGAAGAGTGCAGAAATGCACGTACCTTCCGGTACATAGGCTACATGGACTACGACCGCCCATGACATTCAGAGGTCAGAAACGAATATCTCTTGGCCCGATTTAACATCTCCTGAGCTGTGCATTCTGAATTCTAGTGCTATGGCGCAAGTAGGAAAGAGTGTCTTCATATCAGACGCATATTGCACATACTGGTATTTGACGAACGATCAGGGGTCAGGAGTGACGATAAACATCATTCGAGAAAATACTGGTGGGGCCAGACCCTGTGTCAAAATCGCTGTTCCGCGCCCGATGATTACAAAGGGCCTTATGACGCCTAAGCGAAGTGTCACTACCTGTAGAGCTTATGACAAATCTCGATATCGACTTCGACTTCGATAGTGGTCGTTCGAGGTGAATAACAATGAGGTCGAGATTGTGTCGCACCCATTGTTTGCCAAGAGTCCCATCTCATTTGTTTATGGGCAACTACGCTTTCAGTGTTGATTGCGTATATGAACCAGCGACACAATGGAACAGCTTGCAGATGCAGCGCAGTAGCATTGTACGTACACACCGAGCTTAGAGGATCACCAACGTTAAAATATATGAGAATTATACAATATGCCCTAAAATGCGAGCTTTCCCACCGCACATGGAAAGTCACACTTAGGGTCTTACGTCCACAATGATGCAAATTGCTTTCATCAGGGAGCCATTGGCATTGTGATAGCTAAACCGTATTGACGCCATTTTCAGTAATAATCTCCATGACTAAAATATTGAGCATTCTGTCCGAAGATTGTGATTTGTTCGTATTCGTCCTGGCCTCGCGGTCCGTTATCATAACAGACCCTCGTCGGCATTAGTGCGCTGGCCCAAGCTCGGTGCATCGGAGGTAAATAAAAAAACAACATTTGCGCTCTCTTAAAACACACCAGCATACGAACCCAATACGAACTGCCGGCATATTCAGGTTGCAAGTATCTCGCAGCGTGGTACTCGGCCATATACTAACGATTGCAGGCACAGGCTGTGGACATCGAAGTGAAGGGCGAAGGGTGAGAGGTGAGAGTCTCACGGTTCAACCTTATCTCAACATAGGGTAAGTTAGGTGAAATTCTGAGTTGTGTGTTGGGTGATACCTGGAACGCATCGGCGCAATGAGAAATACGAGGTCGGGCAAAGGCAAACAGAAGGTGGAGCAATCTCGCAAGGCTTTGGGCGAGATCAGCGGTAATGTGCAGGGCGACGGTATGGCTGGCTATTGTTTCGACGCAGTGAATGGCTTGGATGGTAAGTTCGTTCGTGTTCATTTCATGTGCCGTCAGCTCACAGTCACATGTAGGAGGTTCCAAACAAGAGTTCGAGAGTGACTCTCGTATTGACCAGGGCTTTGGTGCAGCAACAGCCCACTTCGAAGGCACCGGTCAACAATACGACTTCGCTTCGGGCTTCTTGAACGAACAGATTGACCCTCGCCTGCTCGGTGGTGACTCTCAAGCTGGCTATCCAACATCTGGTACGCTGTCAGCATTATTGATACTTCTGGACCTAATACTGATTACATAGCAGGTGTCGACTTTGGTGTCGGCTTCATCGACACCTACGACGATCCATTCGCCCCCTCTAAGTTTGACCATACGTTCGGCCGCCGATATTTGTTCGTCCCCACTATCCGTAGCCTTGGTACCCCGCCTCCAGAGCTTTACCTTCCTCCTTCTCTTCCTTCCACCCACACTCCTGAGGCCGTCGGCGACTCGAAGACTCAGGTCAATCCCAAGCGTCGCAAGCATCGCTATCACCGTGAGCGCGATATTCGACATGACTCAGCGCTAGCCACTCCCAAAAAGGAAAAGGAAGAGAAGAAGGAGAAGGGCGAGTTGGATGAGTCTGAGTTGGATTCACCGGATCGTCTGGAGTGTCAGGGCTATGATCTATTCACCATGAGTTGGCCATCGATTACCGGTAGCGTATCTGGGCCACCGCGAGCCGCACAGCAGACTCCGAATCTTCGTGCCGGTGGCATTGGTGGTCACTTGCAATACTATCTTCAGCTTAGGGACTACGATGTCGCGCCGCCGAGCACAGCTCCTCCCGGAGTCTCCTCGATGCAGGGTCTAGCCTCGATTCCAGGGCATCCTAGCGCTTCGTGGGGCATGTCGTCTCCCAACGCCCGCCTGCAGGCTTCGGGTATGGACGCGCCTCAGCCGGTTCCTTCATTTGGTTATTACGGATATGGACCTCTTTCGTCCAACGCTCAGCGCTTTCAAACTCAGGAGCCGTCTCTCTTCGCGCCCGGTCCGGCAGTGGGTACCACTTCAAATTCGCGTTTCAGCGGCCGACATCATGTTCCTTCTCTGCCCGCTTCCGCTTTTGCGCCCGGTCCTGCCGCGGGTTTGTCATCGGCTTCACGTCCTAGCGGCCCACTCCCCATTCGTACCCTGATCCCCTCCGCTTTTGATTTCGGTCCAGGCACTGCTTCTTCGTCATCTTCACATTTCAGCACTGTCTCCTCCACCAAGCTCCCAGCCAAGGCCCACCGACTCTTCAGGCACCTGGTGTGGGAGGGAAAACCTTTCATCAAGGCCAAAGCACCCATTTGGGATTTCATTTCTCCGGAAGGCGTCGTGCAGATCGGTCCTCATGTTCTTGGACAGTTCCCGAAAGGCCTTACTCCCGAAAATATCTCAGCTGCCTGTGTTCTGAGAACCGCCCTCGAGCTCCAGCACCAACTCTTGGACGAGCAGCAACTGCTGCGATCTGGTTCTGGTCCGTGTCAGCAGATGAAGCAAGAGATGGATGAAGAGATGAAGGATGGTAACAACTGAGGACAGTCAACCGACTGTTGATCTGTGCGTCCAGGTAAAAAGTTTGTGCTCTTCTGACACACGATTGTGTAGATATTTGGCTTGAAAGAGTGTGGTTTGCGATTGTAATGCGCGATTGGCGGCTAAGTGGCAATGGGATACGGTAACGAGGTATAGGACTGAGTCTACGCGATGTAAGGGGCTGGTTAGATGAGTTCCATCAATATCACGTGTTTCTACTCCACATATTCAACTCTCTTCGTTCCTTTGGGTCGATCTCTTCCTGCCAAGCTTTCTTATATTTGTACATAACAACGCTCTTGAGGTTTTGAAGACGGAGCATTTGGAGCGTAAGACGGCAAATTCGTAATGTACAAGACAGGAATTGCTGTATGCTGATTGTCAGTAGACGAAAGACTCTCGACTCTTAACTCGCCTGAGTATCTTACATAGATTTTGTTGACAATCAACTGAGTTTCTACCTACTCAAGCAAACCATGATGCTGCCTGATTGTATGAACATGCTTTCACTCAATCAAGCCCGCGCAATAGGAGCCGGGTTTGTGGCTTGCTGCTCAAGTAACAGGGCTCTTCTAGAAGGCGCTACCAAATACGAATATAAAGGCGATAGCGTCCCTCGACTGCAGTCACTCTCATTGAATCTTAATCCCACCGCGTCATTCCACAGCCCTGCCACTCTTCATACCAGAGACCTACTGCAAAGGTATTCTCAGTATATCAAGAACACCACACGTACGTAATATACTATTCAGCACAGTTAGGTTCTCAAGTTTTTCATTATATCCACGATAAGTCTTTGCTGATGAGGTTCCAGTCAATTATTACGACTCACATACCCGACATGGCCGCCAACAACGCCTCGAACACAGCCTCAACCCCAGGTAATCATAACCTCGACATCCTGCATATGATCGAAGACTAATCTAGGAAACAGCACTAGTGCCAGAGCCAGTCATCAATGGAGAGGTCAACATCGAGCCAAATCGGCTGCGAACCAATCCACACAACCAGATAGCGAGTAGTCTGACCCCCAACGACAGTTACGAAGTTGTAGATCATAACGACGAGCCAGAGGAGGACTATGACTGGGATGAGGATGGCGCACCAGAGTACGATCTTTATAGAACCAGGTTCGGATCCATCGGTCATACCAACGGCAACCAGCAACCGTATCTCCAACCAGCCGGCAGATCGGGAGGACTCGGAGGGCATCGCGCGGCTGCCAACCCTGTGCAGTTTCCCCATTCCAACTCGTCGCTTCCTCAAAATCTAGCGAGCCCTTCGTCTAGAAACACTTCGTTTCTTGGTCCTCGATCCCGTGAAGCTTCGTCTGCGATCACCCATATCGACGCGCATCCTCCACGCGACAGCATTGACTCACAACTCGTACTGCCAGAACTAAGCATCTTTCCCCGTTTCCCGCAATCCAATCAGGCCGCGATGATGAGTAATGCCGCCCTTGCCCCGAATCTAAAATTATTCAGAACATATCTGGACGCAGATGGTGTGGTACGAGTGAATGGGAAAGTCATTGGCGGGCTGCCGGAAGACATGTCTAGAGACATTGAAGCCAAGCTTTCTGAGCTGGTTAGGGTACTGAAGCAGGAACTTTGTGATCACGGAATACTGTAGATATAGGACGTCATGAGTGGGTATGGCATGATGTGATAGCGAGGTTCTAGGGTACAATGGAGCTTGGGCCTGGATCTGCGAATGTGTATTGAAAGTACTTTGCTCGTATGTATAATATTGGCATCATGTAAGTGTACAATGTCGATATTTCGACTCTGGATATGCTGTTTTTCCAGTGTTTAAGATGGCGAGACACTCCCTTCCTTTGATCGATCGTTCGAGGGCCACACAGACCTCGAGTCCGTTGCATAGATGAGTCTAAAGCGCGGCCGAACTGATTGAAATGTTGGTTCCTGTTCCTCCGAATTTAGTTCCGCGGTACCTCGAAGCTTTACTGGTAATTCTCGGAAGATCGCTGCTGGCAGGTTCAGGGCGATCGGTGGGTTCCTCCTTTTTCTTCCGGATTGATAGGAGGAACCCTCGGCTGAAGGTGTTTTGATGAGACTCGGAGCTCATTCCGCCTTGTACCTGCCCAGAGGTCACTTCGCTGTTGCCAAGTTCCTCAGAATCATCCATGCCTCGAACGTTCAAAAAGAGTCACAGTTGCTATCCTCATTTGGTAAATGAAGCCATTCACTTCGTGGTCAGGAATCTGCGCTCGTGTAGTGCGGGACGCTCGTTCACAAAGCCCTGCGCCCTGCGTGAAGGCCAAGGGCGCGACGCGTAGGGACGCGTCGGAGTCCTCAAAAAATACCTATACAAGCATACGGCTTTAATTCTCTAGAAGCTTATTCATGGACTTAGGAAGCCTGGAAACACCTTCCCTGACCCGTCAACTTTCGGTATTCTGGTCCCAAACTATTATTGCGAAAACTATTGCCTGCAAGGATATACTCGAGTCAGCGGTCGACAGCTTCAATGTCTGGCCAACAAGATGCAAGTGGCAAGTGACTTTCATGCGTACAAGAAACAACTGTCTACTAACAATCCGTTACAGCCAGCCCTTCATGGCACATTCCCAGATTCGTCCGGAAACCCAACGGTCGCACGCACGAGGTCATTACTTGGGACTTCGATGCCAGTAGGAATCGCTGGATTCCTACATTCAGATCTGGGACAAACGACACGGCATCTGTCCCTCAAGTACCAGCGCCGACACATCAACATCCCTGTGGGCATCTAGTCCCGGGAAATTCGGGTCGGCTGGACGAAGTGCCGACTTACCAAGGTCCTCAAAGTATTCTCCCAGGACATGGTATCGACTCGTCACTGAAGCTATGCTGACATATACCTGGAAGGTATTGCCCCGATACATGAGCCAAGACGCACCCGCATCCCAAGCAGCCCTCCTCGGCCAGTCAAGCGACAGCGCGAGTTCTCCTCGCCATTAGTCGGCAGCTCCTCAGATCCTCCTTCCGAAGTATCCTCGACCGACCCTCGAATTCCATCCGACATTCGCCGCACGCCGGGTGGACCGGATCCAGCGTATCCCCAAAGCATCGCGCGATCACGCATAGTAGGCGAAGAGATTCGAAATTTTAACGAGCACTATGGCATAGTCCGCGTTGGAGGACGGATTGTATGTGTCCTTCCCGAGAACCTCGTCAATTACAACGATGCTCACCGGCCTGGACATCGTAAGGAGCTCATCATGGAGTTCTTGAGCACCTTCTTCACCGAAGCAAATGGGTTCTGAGCTCGTCTTCAGAGCTCCGATATTCAGGAGACCATTAGTGATACGTTGAAAGTGCAGTCACGGGTGCGCGGCATAGGAGACATAGGAGGTAGTCGAAGGCTATTCGATATTGGTGAGAGCAGTGGCATGGTATTAATTCTTTCAGGTCCAGGAGGGCAGATCACTCCACCCGGGGATACTTAGGTCAGGTCACTATCAACTCGAGTCCATTGGTGCATGTTCGGGTAGATGAATGTATAACTCGAAGACCCTAGAATATGTCAGATTTTACCTAGTACATGAAATGTGCTTACATCTGTCCTCGGGAAACCTTGGAATGTCTTTCTCATTGATACTCGGTGTTTTTCTTCGTTCAAAGAGCAGCACGTGCCATAGTTCAGGTACAGCTGGTTCCTGCCTTGATCTATTAAGGCAGGCAGTCGCACGGAGAAACTTTGAGCAAGGACTAACCGTCTGAGTTATTGTCTTTCCTGCTTAATGTTAGTTACTTCACAGCTTGTATGACTTGTCCTAGGCATGACATATATATCCACATACTGTAGATTCTTGTACTTCCCAAGTCACTAAATAGATGTTACTCTGGATTCATAAAAATGATGTCCATCGCTAGAACCAGGTGTACGATATCGGAGAATCAGGCCTTCAAGCATTTGAGTGTGCAGAGGAGACTGGGTTTCCGCGTTACTACAGATGCCTTCACGAGCATTGACATCCCTAGTACGGGACATCTTTCTGTAAGTACATTGACACCACTTAGTCGCCAAGCATCCCTATCCTGACCCCATCTAGGGTTTCGAGCGTAGGTGCTCTCTTGAGGATTCCTGAATTTGATTACCCAGATACCTTCCGCCGCAAATGTCACACCGCTAGCTCCTGCTTTGAGCTGCTTAGCTATGCTATGGTAACAAAGCAATTGTGTATAGATCAGAAAGGCTCGAGCCTGGAGTCGCAGTTTCCAAGATAGTGTTCCGAGAAGCGTGGAAAGAAAGAACTTGGAGATTCGCGCAGTCAAGTGAGTGATAGCCCGACTGCGCCTTGCTCCCCCGGCAACTACCGCCTGTGCCTGTTCCTGATAATCTTATAAATGCCGCTTCCCCACACTCCCCGCCGTGATCGTAAGACCACCACCCACCATCTTATTATCTACCGCTACTTCGATAGACACACATCTTTACCGTAGTCTACCTTGGCACCAGATATCCGAGCAGTGCGCCGGAAGAAGTATCAACATGCAACACAATCGCTCCCGAGCTCTTTCTAAGACAGGAGTCTCGCGAACCGGTTCCAAGCTCCAGCCTGTTGCGGAGGACGGTTCCGGTCATCGCCTCGACCCTACACCCGCCCAAGTCACTGACCTCTCGAAGGGCCACGCACGCGGTCGCAACCCATCTGGACAGGGTGGCCCCGAAACCGTCATCGATCCACTTTTGGAGCGGGTTGCCGAGATTGTCACGAGCCGCGGATGGAAGCTCACTGACGAGTCTGTCCTCACTGACTTCGATCACATCCCCGATCCCCAGGGACTAGCCGGCTGGCGAGCTGGTCTAGTCAGCAGGACCCCGATCGAACCGAGGCCTTATATGCCTTCTTACGCCTCCTACGATATCAAGCACTTCGACGGTCTCGACCTCGAGAAGTATGTGGATGACGGCGGCTATATCGTCGTCGAGGGCAAGAAGGTCGACCGGCTTCCATTGACCGCTCTTGCCAAGAATGCGAAGGATCACGACTACCATATCTGGCGCCTTGTCAAGAAACATATCGCTCCAGGTGGTGGTGTGAGTGTGAAGAAGGACTAGAAGAGCCTTCAACGCATACATTCATGTTATAAAATCACAAGAGGCGGAAAATTAGCGACTAGACGGAGTTCTATTTGAGATTAGGGGCCAAGGGCATCTAGAATCCTCGCTGTAGGTATAGATGTTCTCGTTTTGGGTTAGAGCCGTCTGATTCGCTTGCCTCTGTGATCTGCGGGTCTTTCCGAGGGTAGGTACTTCATTCGGTACATCCAATCAATACACAATGTCTTTCAAGTGTAGCAGTCGCACACCCTAACCCCAAGAGATGCCTCGAAAGCACCTGCCGCACCCATACCAATTCATCTAAGTCACGATATCTCGATCTCACGCCAGTTCCAACCCAATGACACTGACGTTTAGCCTTGGCACACGAAAGTTTGTCAGGCCGATTGTCTCCTATTGCAAAGACTGGACTCTTCCGCTCATGCTTAACAGCTTACACTGGGTCTGCCATATCTTTTCAAACACCTGCAAAGACATTGTGGAGCTATATCCGCGCTTTCTAGGACGAGGACTGCTCTGTGGCTGATGTGAACGCGGAAGCATGTTCAAAGACATTGCAATGCACTTATCAAGCCTCTCACAACTGTTGATAGAGTGGATACTCCATGCCCTTTATTATCAAAATGATTATGTGCTGCAGCTAGACACATAAAGTTTCATCTTTTTAGTACTACTACCCTACGAACCTCCGAACGAGCCTTCACGAAGAGAGAAGTTTGAGTCCGAGGCAAACTTCCTTGGCATATCGTGTATCGCTCTTGAGCTATATATATGTTTGCTGAACGCTGGCCCACGGTCAAACAGCAAACTTGAAGCCGACCGCCTCGATACAATCCGAGGTTCTATATGTACTATGCCGACACTACTAGGTACTTTTACTTCGCATTGTCAACCACTATGGACAGCACATCTGTCCCCATCGATACCAAAAACGTCGTCTTTGTCCCACGACTTATAGACGCCCAAGGAAAAGTCGAGGGCTGGCTCTTCAACACTCAGACCGGCTTTGCAGTCAGGTACGCCGTAGAATTTAGGAGGCAAATTGAGGTCCCGCCTGCCAAGACGACAGCAGCTGCTGGTGGCGATTTTGAGAAGCCTTCAACAGCGACTGGACTTCAGTTTGCTCAGATCAAGCATGGTACGCTAGGGGAAATCATGACCAAGTTTATCGAGGTCTATTCATATGACAGACTGCGGTCCCTGCTCCAACCTCTCTGTTCGAGGCCGAGCAATTTGCACTCGATGGAGGCATTCAGCTATCGGCGGGACAGCATGGATCGGACAGGATAGAAAGTGCGGAGAATATCTAGCCGGCGCCTGGCAGTGCAGCACGTACAGCAGCATACCCTTCCCACCCGCCTCAACTTCAGGAGTGATTCTTGGTTTGTTCAAACGACCACGACGGAGATGAGGATGGTGTTGAGAGTAAAGACGACAACAAAAACAGAGAAAAACAAAGAAATTGCCCAATGAGGATCTCCGATGGATGTTGACGTATCCATTTCGGGTGCAGCTCTACCTCAGTCCTCATCAACAATTACGGTACATATCACCAACTCTTTTTGTTCCGCATATTTCCAGGGCTCATAGAAAATAATGCAGACGCTGAATCTGTCGAACATCCCATCACCGACTGGTATTTAGAATACGCAGCATGGCCACACCAATGTGATTCATAACGTCAACAACACGATTCGTATAAGCTCAGCTCCATCCTCGACGCTTTCACCCTCTACTACTGCACCCAATGCCGACCGCATGTTGCCCGACTGTGTTGTCAATCACCCGCGGTATCGTGTTCCGCCCCAACTAACACCTGGCAACCTACATGTCCTGCATCATGTCAGAATTCCTGAGCCCTGGGAGTTCTTGGAGGAGCCTCACATCCTCCGAGCCGGTGGCGCTATTGTCCATGTCATAACGGACAATATGCTGAATAGCACGGTACTAGGATCGCCATAAGCAGAACCATCGTCAGTTCGCGTCGAAGTATGTCCGGCGAAGGGGGTTTCCCGAATGGTGGTGCAATTTGAGAAGCTTGTGGAATGAATGGGCAATGATTTAGATAGGTCTTGATGCCCAATTTAAGCTTCCGGCATTTTCGTTCCGGTAACCATATCCTCAGTGACCATTTTTTTCATTTCTCAAGGACTAGCGTCAATCTATGTCACAGAATCCTCCACTACAAACTAAGTCATTAATGCAATAACTTAATCACGTAGTTTACTTCTAGTTATGACGGGAAAGCATCATACTCTCAGCTACGTAGGTACGTGCATAAATTCATCGTCACAACATCGCTATTTCATCAGACCGAGATCACCACATCGCTTCATCGGATGGTCGAGTAAGTTGTCAGGCAAGATAATGTAATACCACTTTTGCCTACCTGAGGGTGGCATAGGTGGAGAGACACCCGTGTCAGCCCACTTATGTGTGTGTGGTGTGTGTTTCGCGAGAAGTGGTAGCGATGTAAATCATACTTTAGGACAGTTGGTAGGGGCAACTCGAAGAGAGCATCCCGCCGTCAACTATGGAAGCGCACAACACGTGTAATTGTTGCCTGCGTCTTAGAATTTTCTTAAATTTCGCGCACGTATCTACAGTTGATTCCAAAAATCAACGCGACAGCCTTTGCGCATATTTATATCACGATCAAATCATGCACACATCTTGCTGCATCCTTGGCTTACTGTCTCTGTTCTCATAGTTCGCATTTCCTGTCGCATCCGCGTCTTCTTCCGCAAGTTGTCGTCGCTCTTCTTCACTAAGCTGGGCAGCCCTGATACCTGCGTTCGAGATCACCATCATCATATTCAAACGATCAAGAGGGTCTTCTTCCCAGAGAATGTCGTCTGGAATGGTGAGCAGGTGGCGACCCCCAATTTGGACCACTCCCGGCAGCTCCACGAAGTTGCGAGTGGGGAGACCCGTTCGTCGGTCTGGGGGTGCAATCAACTATTCGGAAGGCGGAACCTGGTGAGCCTGAGGGACTTGGTTGCGGGCGAATTCAAGATTACTCCTGCCAGTATTGACTAAGACGGCCGCTGTTGTTGACATTGTTCATGCTATTGGCACGGGCCACGGCTTTGAGATGTTGTGCTTGTGCTTGCTCAGAGCCGAAAGCAGGTCCATTCAATGGTAAACGAGGTGAGGCGAACTGATATAGAGGTCCAGGAACTTGATGGCCGGGAGCTGCACTGTCTTCGGCAGTTGGCTGAGAAGTACGCAAAGCTGCATTCTGTGGTCGCGATAGCGGCACTGGTTCACGAAGGTCTGGACAAGATAGGGACGCCAATGATCGAGGCATACCAGACTGATGAGATGAAAAGTTTCTGGACATGAGGTCTCCGAAGCCAGTGAGATGTTGCTGCTCGGTGTTGCTGGAAGCTGTTGGTATTATGGATGATGGCGATGATGACAGCGTACGCGATTCGAGGGTCGAAAGTGGCCGGGTCACGGTTGCCTGGCGGACTGAGCTAGCGATAGGAGGAGTAGGCGGGGCTGTAGTGGCTTAGTCCAGTATTTTGAGAAGCTTGTATTGAGGAACATACCATTGTTTCCATCTCTCTAGGTTCGCAGAAGTGCAATCAACGCCGAGGTGCGAGGACCCCGACGCCAGCTAGCAATCGGAACAATTCGACCGTCAGGAAGCTGTACATAGACATGAGCGGTTTCTTGCAAAGGCTCAGTCGCTGTATCTATTTATCGTAGCATGGTTAGAAGCTGGACTCAAGGGCCGCAAATCGTTTGGCTCACCGTGTTGAATGCCCGTCTTGTTGATGCAGTTCTCCATGGCGGTTGAGTGATATGTCTTCAAGTCTGGAAGCCACCCGAAACCTGAAGTAGACTTAATCCTGAGGCGGCAGATGAACGAGTTGTCTTTGCGGGTCTGAAAGTCAGCGAATGACGTTTAAGTGTTCGGATTATATACCTTAGGCCACCGTGACGAGCTGTCGGGATCACTGCGAGAGCGTCGCGCCGTAACGTCAGCGCCTGCAGCGGTCGCGCAGCTTTCACTTGTTAAGTAGATCATCGAGTGCCGCTTCTATCAGCTTGTCTTCGATTGCTCGAGCCAAACATCATTTATATCAAGGTGCCTAATACGGATGTTCACCACCGAGTTTGTCGATTGTCGACGCAGGCACTGTGGCGCAATCCTTCCTCCTATAATCTGACGTGGCTTAGCACATACAGCCTGTTGTGAAGTATCTTCAGATTCCTCAATAGTAAGCTAATCAAGTTGCGGGGCGGAGATAGGGCCTATGAGAGCTCACAGAGAAGCAGCAGCTAGTTAGGCAAACAAGAGGAGTTGTTCGCAGCAAGCAAAGTAGTTGCATTGAGATACCGATAGATGTTACACCAAACCCTTCCATGACAATGATGCTAACATGATAAAGTACAAGATAAAAGAATACATTACGCAAACTCAGACTCAAGAACAGAAGACCTCGGAAAGATGCGAAACTACCAACGGTTGCCCGACGATGTATCAAACAGAACCTAGCGCGTAACGGTCCTCGTAACCGTGGCCGACCTTGTACTCACGCTTGTACTCACGCGGATCGATGTGGTCGTCCTAAGAACAACGCTGGTCTGAGTTCTCAAGGCAGTCGCGGTAGTGGTATCCAGAACCGTACGTGTGCTAACACTTGTTACCGTACGGGCAGGCAGAGAGGATGTCACCGTCCTGACAGCACCGCTCGTTATGGTGAGGCTCCGTGTAATCGTAGTTCCGGGGGCAGTTATTGTTGCTCCCGGGGCTGTGACCGTGCGGACGGCTGAGACTGTTGAGACGGATGTTGATGTAACAGTACCTCCAACACGGGAGATGGAGGTCGATGTGACCGTCGCTAGGGATGTTGAAATGAACTCCGATGTGATCGTTGATGTAACCAAGCGAGTTGTGACTGAGGTGCTAGTTGATACGCTAGTTGCCGTGCTAATCGATGATCGAGTCACAGTCACTGCAGGGAGTGTTCGAGTTGTAGTGACGGTATCAGCAACCTCCGTTGACGTTTCTGTTATAGTAATAGGACTGGGAGTCCGTGTTGTCGTCGCCGTAATTGTTATAGGATTGAGGGTCTCTGTTGCAGTCGTCGTGACAGTAGCTTGAGTCTGGAAGGGAAAACAATTAGCTGCTATGTGCGAGGAACACGGAGGACAGCCTGCTCCGCATGATTCGTTCATCCCAAAGCTGGGTTCTGAGCGAAACAAAGAAGAGAGCTGACTTGGACTCCTACGTACCTCCGTCTCCGTGATTGTCCGCGTATACGCATTTATCTCCGTCTAATGAACATGTTAGTCATCTCCTGTTCACCGAATGCAATGGTTGGCAGATCTATAGTAGATATCTGCATGAATAACTCACCTGCGTCTTGGTGGTTGTCTCTGGATTAGAAGGCTCAGTCCTAGTGACTAGAAGATTGAAAGTCAGCAAGCGAGGACAGGTAGAGCCAGGAAGAAGTGTGATGCTCACCTGTTCTCGTAGTGGTCTCAGTTGAGGTATCTGGATCAGGCGTCTCGGTATAAGTAAAAGTAACCTGTGTCGACGATGTATGTGTTTCGGTATAGGTAACTAGATAAATGCTCCACGTCAGTGACGTCGTTTGAAATAAGGAAGTCGACAAGACCTCGTTCTCGACTTGCCCAAAAGGGGTACAACGGAGTGCGAATATCTGCTTGCCAAAGCCACCACAAAAGACTGGTGAATTTGTCCTTGATCGTTGATAAAATCGAGGTGTAACGTACCCGTATCGGTCCCGGGGTCCACAGTCGTTGTTTCGGTAGCAGTGATTGTAGTCGGTGTCGAGGAAGTTTCCGTGACTAAACGAGGAGGTCAGTGCTCCGTCCTTTGCGAATAAGGATGCAGGATGTTTTCGAAAGAATCTCATTCGACGAATAGGTCGAAATTGGGGGCAGCGAAAAAGGAGTGGCTCACTCGTCCTTGTAACTGTTCCCGTGCCGGTTGTGGTAGTTGTAATAGACTCGTATGAAGTGATCGTACCATTTTTCGTCGTGGTACTAAATAGAGTCAGATACAGTTGCAGCACATTGCCGGGAATGACCGAGCACCAACCTAACCGAGGTCTCTGTTACTGATACAGTGGTCGTAGTCGGACTAGCTGTCGTTGATGTACTGCACAAAGTCAACTCATGACCTATCTGTCGCAGGGCGGTAGGATTTACATTGTAGATGTCAGATTGGAGGTCGCAGTAATAGTTCTGTACGACTGTATTAGTATTCATACTTGAGCTTTATGATGATTTCCTTACGTTGTAATGGGAACGGCAGCAGTTGTTGAGGTAATGGTAGTCGTGCTGAGCATTCATTAGCCAAGTCGCCATGCCTTGGGGTGATCTTCAAGTACCTCAGAGATGTTGATAATAATGTAGAGGTCAATGTTGACACAGAAGTGAAATTGGATGCTGAAGTCACTGTTGCAACAGAAATAGAAATCGACGTGATAGTCGCCGTTGCCGAAAATGTAGATACAGACGTGATAGTCGCTGTTGACAAGGATGTCGAGAGCGATGTAAAAGTCGCTGTTGATACGGATGTGAAGTTTGACGACGATGTCACCGTTGCTGTTGAAATAGATGTTGTGGTTGAGTTCGAAGTGACCGTTGAAACGGATGTGGAAGTTGCTGTGGCTGTTCTTCGATGATGGTCAGTACATAGTCAAGCCATACAGCTCAGCCGAGAGAACTTACATTGTGACTGGAGCTGCGGTTGTGACCGACGTTGTAGTGTAGTTTGATGACACGGTCGATGTGCTGTGGATTGGTCAGACCCTGCTTGCAAGCCCTAGAAGCATAATGATATATGACTCACCTTATCGAGGTAGCGGTCGACACAGCTGTAGTTACGGATGTAGAGATCGATGTCGATGTCACCGTCGAGTTGAGGGTCGAGATGGAAGTTGATGTAACGGTCGAATTGTAAGTCGAGAGCAATGTCCTTCAGGATGAGATGTTAGCATATGTTCAAGAAATACGAGCCACCCGAGCTTACGTCGTGATTGGGTCTGGAACCGCAGTAGTTACGGACGTCGATATAATTGTTCTGTAGGTCTAGTGAGCAAGTATACACCTCTTTGGGATCAAGGACACCTACATGTTGACCGGATCTGGCGTGTAAGTTGTCGTTGTGGCATTGGTCGATGTTACTGTAGCAGTCGTGGTACTGTTGAGATTATGAGCATACGTTATTATGGAAGATAGCCAGTTTGAGAGTTTATCTTACCTTATGGATGTCGCGGTCGCTGTACTGCGATGAAATGTCAGCTGGTTTGACTCTAGCAGCATATCGACATTGGAAATTGGGATCGATTAAGACATAAATACAGTTTCAAAGGGACGTGGGTAAAAAGATATGCACAACACACTTACGTCGTAGTCGCCGTAGTTGCAGTCTGATTCAGTGTTGCCGTAGAAATCAACGTAGTTGTTTCAGTACTGTTGATCCCAGGACCAGTCACAGTTGTCGTAGTTCCGTTGGCCGTGGAAATCAACGTCGTTGTCTCAGTACTGGTAGTCCCAGGACCAGTTACAGTCGTTGTAGTTCCATTAGCAGTAGCCGTTAACGTTGTCGTGGTTCCATTTGCCGTTGAAACCAACGTTGTTGTCTCAGTACTGGTATTTCCAGGACTGGTCACGGTTGTCGTGGTTCCATTGAGAGTGGAAATTACCGTAGTTGTCTCAGTACTGGTGATCCCAGGGCTGGTTGCGGTTGTAGTGGTTTCATTAGCAGTCGTTGTTTCTGTAACCGTCTGCAAAGGTTAGCATCGTTCTTTTTGGGAAGCAGAAGATGCGTACCGTTGTTGTCTCATTGCCTGCCCCTTGCCTTGCAAAGAGACCATGGCGAGTTGGGTAAGGAGTGACGTTAGGTGGTGACAAATCTACAAAAGTGATCTTATTCGGAAGACGACGTGATGCGGCGAGAGCATCGTCGCTCGGAGGATCAGCCTGGCCATTTGCTACAGGACGGAAACGATCGAATACTCCAGCTTCAACAGTATTCAATGGAGCAATCAGGAGGAGAGCGACAACGGAAAGTGCCTTAAACCAACGGTGTTGTGCCATTTGGAATAAGAAGTGTACAAACGAGAGACAGCTTTTGCGGTGATGTCCTTCCCCATGTCGAGCTTATGCTTGTTTATCGTGTTTACTTACATCCCACCCCTGTCCATCCTGCGGAATGTAATACTTGATGTCCGTGGAAGTAACAGTGGATACCATTCGGGCAATACTCACTTGTCCTGAGCCCAGGCGCAGGTGGTGCCACTATCCCGGATCATGCTTCTATTCGCGAGGAACAAGAATGCTCTTCTCCTCCAATTAGCTTATGCAGTGATGGTAAATATTGCCGAGTAATGTATATATCGACTGATGTAGAGAAGTCAGTCAGTCAAGCTGCGAAGTTTGGTTGGATGAACCGCATTAAGCGACATCCCTCGCTGACATGACGAGCATTCCTGTACATTCTGCGCAATCACAACAAAGATCACTGAACAATTAGAGGAGAGTCAAACAAAGCGTTTCCAGACTGCTTAGATGCCGAGGTGCGATCGGGTGATCGAGAGGTCATAACCGAAAGATCGGATAGTAGATGTCAAAGGCGTGATAGCGGGGACAAGCTGATCAATGAAAGACTAAGTGATGTTACAGATCAGTGTATTACAGACCCGGGTAAAGATGAAGTCATTTTTTGATATCGCTCACGATAGAAGAAACTCAAATATGGAGAAAATTCTGGGTCAAATCGATGATGTTTCGGAAAATGGGTTCTTGCGCTCGAGCCAACAACATTGCCTTCTGCGCTAGACCCAAGTGGTACTAGCACAAGTGTTCATATCGAGATCTAATCACCAATAGCGACGTAAACATTGCTGCATCAACGCTTTCTCCTCTCTCACCGCATTGCGGTATTTGTTCCGCAGCTTGAACCTAGGATGCTTCGTCATCTGATAGCCAAAGTTCATACTCTTTGTCCCATCCCCCATATACCCAGATTTCAAGGATTCGAAAACATTGGTTACCATCAATTTCAGGCAAAGATATAGCCGGCATCCCTTCAAACACTCGACCACATCGGCCATTTTTAGTATATGGAGACGATATACTCAACGACGGCACGGTCGCCCAAATCTGCGAACCGACAGCGCTCGTCGTCTTCCATCCACCAGTGCCCTGCAGTAGCACCACCCAGCACCGCGATCGATGTCCGCCCGACTGCATCTGACAGCGCTACGACCGCGAGTCCTCCCACGAAGAAGCGCAGAGGGGACCCTGCGGCCACAGCAGTTGTGAAGGAGGAGCCGGCACGCAGAGCGTGCGGCCATGAAAGCGGCGAGGGATCGAGAGATCGGCGTCAGTAATGCGAAGATGCAGACGAAGTTAAACTGGAACAGCTGGGTCAAAGCCAATACTCAGAGGGCGAATTCTCTGAGCAACGAAGTTTCTGACCGCTGACGATATAATAAACTGACGATATGAAGCTTCCTTGGGTTGGTCTATGATAGAATTGACTGATATACACGAGCGCTCAAGAAACACCAAATCACGAACAACAAGAGTACATGTATTCGAGTTCTGGCGCCGAGCGTAAGCGCCGCTTTTGAGTCAACAAACGGTGACCTGGAGCAGACACGAGTGTGGGAAGGATCGCAAATCTCAGCAGCCATTCCAATTTTGGACTAGAGAGAACACTTCAGTTACACAGTGTCTTGCCTGTACCAAGCCAAGCAAGTATAATGATATTGCGGATAAGGGTGAGGACTATCGAGGAATGAGGGTAGCGAATAAGGGCCGGGCAACAGTCCCTACACGTGAAGAGGAAGGCACATCGCATCGATAGCATATATATCCATGCCCTGCAAGTTTTGGTCTTTGATGGGTTGCATTTTCTGAAATATCTTCTAGGATCATTGTAGTGTAGCAAGATGGTCTTTGCCATTTTCACGAAGAGAGTTGTCCAATGCTCACGAAACAATTTTTGATACTTACCCAGCTACTCTGTCGAAACTGCACAGCCACTGCGAAGCACCGTTCATTCCTGCAAAAGTCGGTCCAATGATCATCCTCTATAGATACAGGCACAGATAGTTTTATCGGATCTAAGGTGCTACCCTTTTACACATGTTCTTACAAACGATGAGTGCTATACCTTCCATACCGCGCCCTAGGCGTTACTCAATACTTTTATGCAATCATGCCTGCTGAAACATATACTATAGATTGTTCTAACGTCTAAGAAATGAGAATCTCATGAGACTTCTTCTGGATCACATTACAGATTCTCGCCTCCATGTTCGCCTTTACCGAATTCAAAAAGGGCAAACAAACAGCCCAAGAAGAGACAAACAGACCTGATACCCACGATTCCAACCACTGAGATGAATTTGCTTCACTAGAAACTAGGATACAGCAAATTTTTACATTAACCTCTTTCAAGACAATCTGGGTACATGCTGCAAGTTGCCGTAGTGTCGTTGTACCATTGGTGCTCCCGCTCGTAGGTCTCGCGAGCGTTGTTTATGGTCTTCCAAAACTAAAAATCCTGGCCAATATGCCGGTGGAACAAGCTCTTGTGGGAGGACCACGGGGCCCAGGGCATCAATTGGAGGTGCGAGACGTCGAGGGTTTTTCCACAGGTACTTTGTATGGAGGCGTTGCGCAGCAATGACGTCCGTGTGAGAAGGATCGGCTTCCTTTTGAATTTGCGGAGAAATGCCGAAGACTTCAAGCCAGAATAGGACGTCTGACAGAAGTGCGAATGGTCGATTATTGGCAAGTAGGCAAGAAATGAGTTCCGTTAGCGGGCCACGGTCCGGACCTGCAAATTCTTCTTCGATGCCCAAGCCCAACGCGACAATCCAGATATCCGATCCTCCAGCTACATTGGGCCAGGATTGGGGTGTGAAGACTGTGTATGGAGTTCCGGTAAAGTCCGTGAGGCCAACTCCTCCATTGTGAAACTTGACTTGTTTGTTGAACCTCTTCATTCGATGGCCGATGCGACTTGTGAGGTTCGCGTGCGCATTGTTCACTTTGCCCTCAATGTGTCGAAGAGCATGGATTATACCAGCGTGCTCACTGATTTTCAGACCGGATCCAGTAAGACGAAGGTCAATGTCAAGGTGGTATCGACCGCACATGTGGAAGTAACCCAAGAGCTCAAGCAGGGTGAGCTCCACATGTTGAAGAAATGACATGTTAATGTTGCTCGACGAATGACAAGCATATGGATCGAACTTTAGCCCGATCTGGGAATCAAGCTCGGTTTGCTCGTCCAGAATTGCTGGGCTGCTGAGAAAAAACGAGGCCATCTCAATAAGACAGACTTTGTGATCGTTGCGACGATTGCCTGGACCCCGCAGCTTCTTCTTGTGGTATGTTGGACGTGTTCTTGGTGGCCAGCACTCAATGAGACCAGGTGTTACCGTTGGATCAGTACACTGGAAGTAACCTAGATACCATCTCTTGAACGCCTGGAGGTTGAGAACGTCCGGACAAGTGTCCATTGGATTCTGCAGATAGAACGATCCAAGCGCATCGAGCTCGTCCTGCAAATCGTCCTGCTCACATTCCGAGGACATTTCCACTGCCTGTGTATCGAACCCAGTATCGACCTGGTCCAGTTCATTGTGGCACCCCCGATACGAATACGGAGGCAATTGCGAGTGAGTTAGTTGAGGATCGAGGATTAAATTACCGTGAAAGTGATGCGGGTTGCTTGGTGCCTCCAGTGAATAAGATAGCCCTGATAACACGCAAGACCTAGGACCTTGGTCTGAGCGCATATATTGATGCTGGTCTCCCTCAAGCGCTCCTGAAGTATCTGGACGGCTCAATGACTGGTCGCGAGACGAGAAATACCCTTCGCTAGTAGAAGGATTCCACAACAAGCGTGGGTCTACAGTATTAGGCAAACTCTGGGCAAAGATCGCCTGGAGCCCGGGTCCTAACTCCCTGGATGTATTGTCCTGCGAATGCAACTGAACGGTGTCTGTATGATGCGTATGGCAGGCAGAACGTTTACTCTGTTTCACTGGAGCTGTGAAAAAGCTGCTCTCGTGGTATTCGGTGTAGTTGGGATGTGAGTGAGTTTCGTAGCCTTGCATTAGATCATCGTCACTGTAGATGAAGCGGGTGGTTAATGTTGGAAGTGCGGACGATCCTCGCAATTGTTCAGAGGTGGATATCGCATTGCCATCCGCGCAACGAACGAATGAAGCGTGGGGTGAAGGTGAAGTTGAGATACTGCCCATGGACCCTGAGTCGAGTCCCCCCCTGGGCTTGTCGATGCCAGAGGGAGCGGGCATGGCCGTGGGAAAACTTTGAGTGCTTGGCAAATCGTACAAGGACTCGTACTCATATTCGTCGTCCCGCATCTCGGCATTGTTGCGAGACATACCAGAACCAAACGACTCAACTTCATTGTTGAGTTCCAATGCGGACGCAGCCTTGGTGGAGGCATCGCCGATGGGAGATTGGGGGACCATGTCATGATGGGATATAGAAGCATGTGTTGTGGTGACACGTGAGTCATTCTGGTTGAAGATTTTGGAGTCACTCATGTCGAAGTTGCTAGATTCTTCAGTGGACTCTGAGGGGGATCGCTACATGCTAGTAGTTAGTGTGCGTGTTGTACGTTGCCTATCTTACAAGGACTTACCAGGTGATATTGAAGAGAACGCTGGGCTCGAGGGGCCTTACTCGGGATCTAGGCTTGATGTATCAATTGCGGGAATGGAACTATCGACCCGGAACAAGTTGTGAAAAACGTTTTGAAGTTTTTTACAGGAGTCCAGAGTCAAGGCGTTACCTACTAGCTAGGTAGTAAATTTTCTAAATGCAGAATGCTAGGGCACGGACCATGTGAATCACGCTCACGCATGTTCCGTGAGGTAGTCTTTGCGTCCACATCCACTCAAGTCCTTCACATCATAATGTACACGTTCTGGCATCGTCCGCAGCGCAACTCTATAATACAGTCAGAGAGCTGGGACTCCTATCAAAATTTGTGTTAGAATGACTCCTCTATCCTATTGAGAGAATTTCCTACTGTGGGTTATATTGGACTTTGCCTGCTCTAGTCTGTTTGCTTTATCTTGGGAAAGCGAAAATGCGGTTCCGACGCGAAAGGCAACTCCACTGTTCAAGTTAAGCCAAAGTGCAAGTATCATATCTTATTCGGTCGAAATAGTCGCTCTTTAACTGTTCAAACTATCTGGTCGTTAGATAAGTACCTAAATGAACAGATTTCGTTGGTGAAGTAAGGCCGTCACGAAATAATACGTGGTACACAGTAAGATCTGGTTGCAACGGTTGAGTCACTAGAGTATAAATGAGGTCATCCTTGAGTAAATCAGACGGAATGTAAAGCTGCAGGTTGGGTCGGGTATAACATTTTTGTTCCCCGTGGAACAACCGTGCAAGCGGCGAGACGTTGGGCCTTTTATAACTAGATAAACCCTAAGCGGCAGTCGCATAGCAAACATCAAACAGGTTGATCAGACGACGGAGGTTGGTGTGGTGATTTGCGCCGAGAAGAATCACTCCTCACTCCGAGTGACGTTCGTCCCAAAAACTGCGCACCACGAGTGTCGTCGCCCAACGCCGTACCAACACCACCAACACCAACCGACTACATGACTTTCGAAATGGCAAACAAATTTTCAAGTTCCACGACTCCTCCACTCTCAGCAATTAGTCTCTGGCCCGCCAATATGCAAGGCCTAGGGCCCGAGACGCAATGCGAAAGAAGCCCACAATGTGCTCGATCCTCGCCCAAGGATTTAGCAAAGCGATTAAAGGAGAGGCTGGGAGATGCGATCGCGTCTTGTAAGCTCCTTCCCTTGCTCTCGGTACTCGAATCTAAACCTGTATACTCACTTATTTGGCTAGTGAACCAAGCGAACATAAACAATGTACATCCTCAAGTCCAGCTCCTTCCATCCGTACACCACCCTCATCCTCAGGGCACCTACCAGTCAAGGCCTCCAGGGAGCCACATTTCTCCCATTGGGTTTCAAGAATTCCACACTCCCGACCCCATCAACGCTGCCAATGTGGTAGTTTCTGGCTATCGTTGTTTCTGTACCTTCAGGAGTGACTGTCGCTGCTGCGAATCAGCGTTGCCACCTCTTCGGGTTCCCCAAGTCCTTGCCCGGAACAATGCACACGAGGTTCCGTTGGGCTTTGCACCTGCTTGGCTGCCTCCAAACATGGGAGGGACGGATCGCCTTGATGTCGCTGCGCTGAATGCCCAAACCAACGACTACACTCCCGCGCTCGATCACTACGGCGATTTGTACACCTACAATGCCGACCCCGACACTTTTTGGTCTCGTACGCAACACGGGAACCAAGACAGTGTCGAACGGGCGCGCGAGCGCCAAGCGCAGCATCGAGCCAGTCGACTAGACGGCCAAGCCCAAGCACACGCGCATGATTGGTTTCCAGAATGGTTTCTAGCCCCAGGAACCGCGTATCCCAACTTCGCCATCTGGGCACCTACTCCGGGTTCTCATAGCTTCTTGCCTCCTAAAGGCCAGTTCGATCAGCAACCGCATCTTGATTCATCACGACGTCCCTATATCACAAATGAGTATGGGCGGGGATACTTGACACAAGCTGGGTATGACGATTTTATGCAACGTTGCATTGATGACGCGAAGCTTGGATTTGGACATCCTGATTTGGTAGCTTGGGTGAAAGCACGTAGTACGATTTCTGATCGTCTCGGCCTACCGTCACGACTAGAGGGAGACGTCAATGGCATTCCACCGCGACCAATTTCTTCGATGGCCACCGCTGACCTGGAGAAGTTCTCTACCGAGAGTGATCTATTTAGAAATGTGGAACCGGTGCAGCAGCACTGTTCCAGTCGACGCTCCAGTTACGATACCCAGCCTCAGCCTACCCCGCTTTCTCACACTCAGGCACCCTTGTAATCGATCTCACCAATCCAGACAAGTCAATTCGAGTGATCACATACCAGATACCCTGTTCCAACCGCCCTTTCCAGGATTTAGGCCTGCGGAGACTCGACAAGATCAGCATAGCTGGGAGTGAACTCGGCAATCAACATGGACCAACCAGAACACTGATCCTTTCGATGCCACCATTCTGCTTGGGCAATGATGTGGTCTTAGGTGACGTTTGTATCACATATTGCGGTAATGCTATATAATAGCACACTTGCTATTTAGTAACTCAGTAGAATACATAATACATTTGACTGTGGTAAATTTTCTGTGAGGATCAGTCAGGTTCTATTAGAGCTGTCCTGATTGGTTGTGAAGCAAGATAGATTTTTCACCGTCCTTGAGGAAGGCACTAATATCACATGATTGACGCAAAGTATAATCCTCCAGTGTATGGCATTGCACAATCGTGGTTCCATACTACTTAGACTCATTGAAGCTTACGAGTTGCTGATCCAGTGAATGAAGCAATGCTCACTTGAGAATCGTGAAGGGTCGTAGTTTTCCGGATTGCTTGCAGTCATATAGCGCCGCAGCATGTGTTTCTCTCCAGTCTGGACAGAACTACATTCACAGCATAAGCGGTATCCATTTATATTCAAAACATATGTTTGCTACTATAATCTAAACTAACCCACTTGTTTCTGGCGCTCGGTCTCGCTTTGAGCGTTCGCGTGCCTTCTCAAAAAAAGGTGGAAATGACTTGTCATTGTACGGACAGTATACTATCTTCGGAGAGTTCGCTGAAGAACTTTGCTGTATCATCTCGGCTGTAGTCTGAAGTTGACCTGCTCCGTGGATCCAAGCGGGCCTTTGAAGCACGAGTGTTACTCGCCATATTCCCAATACTGATACCCTATTTCTGGAGTCTTGCTCAGTCACAGCTTGATGTAGTTCGGCGAGCCTATATTATTAGTTATGTAAGTCTGTAACCAGGTGGCCGACAGGGAGTGAATTATGACGCAGCGGCGAGAGCTTTGGAAAGTGCCAGGAGCCGTTACGAAAGGCTTGTAATATTCTACACGTGAATGCAGTGGTGATTGCCTGCGGGAAACATCCTAACATTTCTACTGTCGTCGACAACATCATCGTACTTTCCTACCGCACAACACTCCAACCTCCACGTCGCACTTAACGTTCCGTTTGACACGATTGCTATTGAGGTTCAAGAAACGCCGAATCAAATGAACCAGGCTCCTCAAGGCGCATATCGCGGCACAGTCGCACCTCGTCGTCTCGGGCGGGGGCGTCAGAGACAGGAAGGGATCCAAGATACTACGCCTAAAAATGGACACTCTCCACCTACCAACACGCTGGCTGGAAGCCCCGCCACCATGTTTGACTTGGGTCATAGCCCTGTCAATGAGATGTCGGACGAGAATTTTCACGACGCCCGCTCCAATGTCCACGGGCACAATAGCCAGGTGAATAGCCAGGTGAATCACCGAGTCGCACCGCATTTGGACGACTTTCGTGATCTCCAGCAGAAGTTTCAAGCCATTCCTGGTCCTGATGGTTTCAACGGGAAGACAGTGGTTATCACAGTCCCGGCCTCGAGCGCTCATGTTCAACTGCGCGGACCCCAAATTCCCAGCTACTTGATTAATCCCGAGCTTGATCGTAGCTTGGCCGGCAACCTAGCCATCAACTCGATGTTGAATAAAGTGAACCCCGAGTACCTGCAGTTTGACCCTGCTTGGCTGAGAGCTGTGCAGCTACCGGACGGCACACTCGACTTTGTTGTACGGGATAGCCTTCCTCAGGTGGCTGGTCTTGGAAACGTTCTCGGATGGTTCAAGTATATCCAACCAATCTTCCTTACGCCCATCGGCGACTTCTACATTATGCTCAGCAACGGAACTCTGGACAGGTTGTCCACCGGCCAACTCAGCAATTTAATCTGGCCGTGGGTTGTTCCGCAGCATTTTCTTCCCACCGGAGCCTCATCAGCACCAACTCTACCCCAACCCTCGGGTCAATTGTTCCTCCAGAGTAGATCGGTGGTTCACGTCGCGCGGCCATTACAAGCCCAGCCACTGAACAATTCGAGTCCTCTCGCCGGGTCCGTTTCAATTCCTACTACGAGCCCCGTCGCCGGTAGGCACGAAGGGAATAATCGAGGCTCGAACCCGTGGGACCAGGCGCGGGACTGCCCAGATGGCTTGGTGACTGTCAACCATGTCTTACGTTGGTTCTATGAGAAACACAATATCCCTCCGCCGAGCCACCTCGTGAACCTCCCAGCGGAGGTTTGGAATGCCGAGGATAAGGCATCTATCAGGGACCGACAGTGGCGAAAGCCAATTCTGATAGATCTCATTCTCACGATGGACGCTTCAGGCTGGATCGGCAACCCGCATATGCGACGACAGGACCATGCAAAATTCGACCCATTTGAGAGTGTGGCTGCTCCACCTTATGTCGACATCCGCAAGATTGGTAACGTTGAGATCACGCTCTGGGAGACCCTTGCTGTAAGTCGCCTGATCGTGGATCGTAATGACGATTTGATACTGAGTAAAATAGTACCTACCGACGTTCAATACTTGGAGAGAGCTCTTCCATCGCTGGATCAAGTGTGGTCTGAGGGCTGAAGATATCAGCACAATCATCGTAAGTGAAGATCGGCAATTACATACTATTGTATTTGTTAACAATCATCATCAGAGCTACTACCGTCAGTTCAAAGAAGATGATCACATCTGGCCACCAACCCGGGCAACGGCCAACCTGAGCTCCTACAGCATGGGCCTATGGGGTAAGAGCTTGAGGTTTGTCACCGAGCGAGAGCGCTCATCAGGCGATGCCACAGACTTTACGCCGACTGTCTGGACTATGCCTCAGTGTAAACAAGTTTATCAACGCCAAGCTTGCGATTACTTTCTGCTTGGCCTCACCGATGGTGTCTACGTCGATCCGCCGTCCGACGAAGACAAAGGTCCGCTTACGAAGCTGATGGAGGTAGCGCGCAAGGTTCCCGGAATGGCAGAAATCAAGCTTAGCGACGTGTCGCGCCTACTTCCGCAGTTCGATATTTCGCCGACGATCGACAAGCCGCGGGACGGGCGCAACGTCGATGTTGTTGCTGCTGCGCGTCTGCGAGAGGCTGCTAAAAGCCACCGGCCAATCATCAAAGCGTTCGCCAACAGGAAGAAGGCTGAGACTAAGGCAAAGTCAGAGGCAAGGAGGAACCTAAAGCATGCAAGGGGATCTGAGGACGACCTGGCCCCGGGCGAGGAGGGGATAGTAGCAGAGTCGGTGTCAGTGATGACCGCCGAGGAGAAGATCTGGCCTTAAATATCATAGATGGGGCGTGATTGTTTGAAGAAAACTAGTTGTATCATTATAGCGCGTCGAGGTTAAGATGTCTTGATTCGCCTATCTGAGACCGCTGATATCATAGCAAAATTCATGAATTGGTACAATATTCCATCAGAGCTTTCGGAGTAATCTTTTCCGATCTTATGATACATTGGTCTCAATGTCTCTAAGTTCGGAACAATCCCTTCATAAATCAAAATATGGGAGCCAGCCAGTGTTGTCAATGAGTCATCGTAGTTTTTTGTGCAAGAGATTTATCGAACCCAAAGCGCTCAAACCCCCCATTGTCTTTGTTCCACCACCCCGGTCACCCAGCCTTGAGCGCTCTCCTTGCGCCCATTCCCATGTCTCAGGCTCCATCAGCCTATCTCATTCTATAATTCCGTGCTTTAGCATCCGCCTTCAGCTCCTTGTGGTACGCTTGAATAGTCGGTGACCAACGATCTCTGAACTCCGTGTCCGGATTTGGCGTTGATGGAAATGGTGGCGCTGCCAGGTTGTACTGATGGATATATGGGACGATCTGGCTTATCATCACATGAGTGTGATTTTGGTTGGATGCGTGAACCAGAGTCGCCGTATACGAACCGGCATCCGGACCCGTGGGCCAGAGCTCTCGTGGCACACCGGCAGCAGTATCGACAAGACGATAGTCGATTGGCACATCATCGTGCAACCTACCACCTGAGGCTCCCAAGTTCCGCGGGGAGAACTCCCAGTTCTGAGCCGTGAAGTCTGTAACCGGCTGAGCGAAGTGATTCTTTTGCAGCGTTTGACCGTCGTTCTGGAACGACATCTCGCGGCGCACGGTGTTGGGGCAGAGGGTAAAGGGTGCTACTAAGCGACGCTGATAGTTGATGAACGAACCTATAATCGCGCAACCCAGACCATTGGCAGTAAAGCGGTCCTGAAAATGTTTGTTGTTGATGTGGCGAGGGAAGAAACTCAGAATCTCTGCAGCCGTCAACTCGACGTTTCCAATGCACTGAATGTCAACGCTGACTGGTGTAGCCACGCTGAACAGTGGATGCCATGTCCTACTGAGAGCCAAAGAAGGAATAGATCTTCCCAGCCCATGAGACCAAACATCAATTCGCCCCTGGGGCCACTGGTGTAGGATAGCTTGCATGTGAGCCTTGTCATCAGCAACAGGTGGCGCGTTCACATCTTGGCCCAATAGCATCCGTTCTGATGCCGGATAATACCCCATGGACTTCATCGCGGCTATTCCAAGCCGACTCTGCTCCAGGCCCATATTGGCTAGCTCAACATGGTCGTTGTTGTTCGGGATGCTGTGATAACCAATAGCCATCCCAACGGACTTGCCGTCGTGACCGTGTGACGTTCTTGAAGGAGTCAGAAGGCTCGGTGCCACTACAAGAGGGTCCATTGGCTGCTCGACGTATGAGCTAGTTCCAGCGTTCTCGAGCCAAGTGTAGTCCAAGTAGTCTTCATACCCGGAGGTCATATCCCTGTAGCCTTCGAACGCGGGGTAAAAATCGCGCGAAAGGGTAGCCTGCGGAGATGCATGCATGGGTTCTCCAAGAGGGTGTCCGGTGTATCGATAAGACGGAGCATATTGGAAGGGAGGGAGGGAGGATGCAAAGCATGAGCTTACTTGTGGCACCTGCTGAGGATTAAAGAGTTGAGAATTCGGGGCGAGGGGTGCAGGGACTCGATCTGGTAGGTTGTCATGATCTTCTCCCTGTGTAAGGGTCAATCCGTTGTTGATGCTGTCACTGTTGGGGTACTCGGTCGATCGACTCGATCTCGATAGACTCGATCTCGATAGTGGTGACATCCTATGAATTTGAAGTTCCGAGGTCGATATTATTCGAGCTTCGAGAATATTGGATAGTCTTGACGTATTCGATGCAGAGATTGCAGCCTTTTTAGTGCGAGTACCCGCGGACTGTATTGCCCGCGTGTGAGGTGTTCGGTGAAAGGGCGGCGTGGTCAATGCGCCGCGCCACCGAGGTGGAAGCATCGAATGATGACCAATCATTAACAGACAGCAGGGCAGTTCTACTAACATTTAGCTCATCTAGGGGCATGTATCTCATCTAAGGATATCGGCGATAGGACATGCACCACAAAGCAGCGATCTTCGCATGCACACTGTGAGCAATCCTCGCAGGTTGGCTAAGCTACGTATGATGTATTGGTCAGACAAGAGGGTAGACCGCACTCATCCATACGCCGAAAGCCAGAGTCACGGAGTTCACCATCTCTTCAAGAGGGCGCATTTTATCTTACGCATAGGTATGGCACTGGTTGTGAATATGTTCGCAGGCTACGGAGGTACGCTCTGCACAAGAAACCATTACTGAAAATTTATGGTTCGGTCCTTATGGAGTCTGAAGGGGTGCGCTTGTGACATCTTTCCTTGTCATTTTTCGGAACCTGCACAGACGCCCTCGAGTATCAAAGTCGCCTAATCCCTTCGAGAGTAGCACATGGGTTTGGGTTTTCTTGTCGTGTCGATAGCAATCCGGATTCTTGAACCCCTTTTCAGACTGTCCACTTCCTATCGCTGTTCACTTATACTTTAGGCCCAATTTTTTTGCCCCCTCCTTCAACTCCACCCAGTACGTTCTCAGCATCGCACTCCAGCGACCCTTGTAAGAAACGTCGGGATGCAAATTCGTGTACGAAGTAGAGGCAGCCAGACTAAGACCTTGCTCATAGATGTAGCGCTCCAACTCACTCAGCATCACATGGTGGCCACGATCGAAAGCATGGGCTAGAGCTGAGGTATAGAGACCGGCGTCCTCGCCTTGTGGCCAAAGTGCGCGATCGACACCTCGAGCAGTCTCTATCAATGGGTAGTCTAGAACGAAAACCATATTAGCGATGTATCTGTGAACTGACTCGGAAACAACGATGAGACTTACCGATAGGCACCCCATCGAGTGGGCCGTGGTTGAGGGTCGAGAAATCCCACGACTGCGGGGTGAGATCAGTTACCGGCCCCGAAAACTTCGATTGGCTGGGGACCCTGCCGTTGTGTAGGTTGATCTTGTAGGTCGAATACGTATTGCCGTGTAGGAGGAAAGGTGCGACAACCGCGCGACGATGATTCTTATCGATCTTCGTTAGCAATATATATGAAAAAGTTGACAAGGTTTGAATACCTACAATAAAGCCAACAACCTCGATGTTGCCTGTCATTCCTGCCGAGAGGAAGCGGTCTTGGAAGTGTTTGTTGTTGTAGTGGAGCGGGAAGAACTGTAATGAGGTCAGTATCAAAGGTGTTTTACCACACTAATGTCCGTGAACGTACCGATAATATCTCAGCGGCAGTTAGTGGAACGTTGCCAATCAGTCGGATATCAACGTTCGTTGGCGTTGCGACGCTGTGAATGGGGTGCCATTCTGCTGCCTCTGCTACCTCTGGAACTTCCATCTCCATTGTATTCCACACTTCTGTTCGCGCTGGGGTCCATCGATAATTTCTCGACTTGAATTGCGGTCGATGGTACGCGATTGGGGGAGCTTGGTCATCTAAGCCCGCAGCATGGCGCTCGTCCTCTGTGAGATAACCCATAGCCCGCATGGCCGCTATGCCGCGATCGTTGGCCTCGAGGCCCATGTTGACATGTTCGGGAATGGAGTACGCGGCGGTTGGTTCAAGAGGATTAACTTGCGGTACCCTCGGTGTGGCCCTAATGGAGAACGAACCGGCATAGTCCGTCGCCTGAGGTGCTGCCTCTTGGAAAAGGTCCGAGGCCCGCTCTTGGGGGGAAGGCACGCTGTCATCGTTTTCGAACATCCTGCTTACGAACATCCTGGGAATATGGAAGCTTGGCTGATTGCCCTAAAGTATAAGGAACTGAGCTACTCGGAAATTTTCGTGGCTTTGAAAATTTAATTTGTCTGTGTGGACTTTTATTCCGAAGGAGAGGTAAGAAGTGTGTGCGATGTCGGTGTTCTCGATTGATCGGAGCACAGTTCATAGTTTAAGATTAGTCTAAGAGGGGGGCAGATGGTCCGTGCGAGCGACTGACGCTTAGAGGGAAGTGAAAGAAACCCAGCGACGCCTGTCTGAACTGTATCTGCTTTATTTCATGTCCTATCCCCGTGAAAGCGTTAACTGACTTAGGGCGCTGTCATCCCTGATGCTACATATCATAAGTCTGAGATAACGAGGTACCTATTTCAGTCGTCATCTTTGTGTTTCGACGATGACTGCACGCTGGGGCAGCAAATGTCTCAGATCCTCCTGTTTCTCAATTCGCTCTGCGGCTCTCGAGTCTTACCTCCATCGAGTTACTTCCGGTCTGATCCGCAAAGGCAATGGACCAGACATCTCATCCTGGCAACCATCCCGCGATATAAGTTGCATGGTTTGGGATCGTAGATGCAAGTACTTCAGAAGAGTTCGCGGGAATTGTGGGATATCAATTGATCAACTGTTTTTTGAAGTCCGATGAATCGAGTCTAGCCTCGCTGTGGTAGAAAATGTCGTATCTGTTCGACTTTCTTAATAGCTGGTCTCCGAATGACGGTATTGTCTCTAATTGAAAGAGCATCGGGAGCATTTTGTAACAGGAAATTGCGGAAAATAATAACTTTCAACCAATTTGAATACCTTTTGGGCTACTTCCTCAATAATTGATCCCTTGTCTCATAGAGAACACTATCATCTCACATTAGTTCCCAAATGTTGGAAATGTACTCGGTCTATGACATTCCTGAAACTCCTGATGCAAGAAGATGAAGATACTGGCTGATGTACTAGAATGAGGGTAAGAAAGCCGGACCTAACCGTTTTACATAGCATAACCAACGAATCGAAGAGTCTTAGCAAAAGCATCGCGAGAGCTCCTGATATCAACTTAATAGCAATTGAGCGACCAAGAAGATAATCGATAACATCGAAGACCTCCGTTCTGCAGCCTTAGAATCAGCCCTGCTTCTTGGCCTCATGCTCTTGCACATCGTCCTGTTCTTCACGAACCCTCTTCTGCCTCGTATCAGCCTGCGAAGAGTACTCTCCAACCTGACCAGAGCGATGCGACTCCGCAGCTCCTTGTACGCGCGCAATATCCATCTCCCGGCTCGCATCTCGTTGGACTCGGTACGCGGTTCGCCAAATCCGTGCGTAGGAGGCCTTCTTCTCTTCGTACGCGTTCCAGTTGAGGCGATGCGCCTTCCATTCGTCAGCAGGAGCATTCTGCGGATCCTTCACCTCGACCGCCGGCATGTAGAAGGTAGTAAGATAGGGGTGGCCCTTGGCGATGAGATCTACGTATCCATTGGCGGCCTCTGGTGGGAGGTAAATGCCGCCTCGCTCGTTGGCCTCGCGAAGGGTCGTATAGTAGGTGAGCTGAGGATCGCGATCGGCATCGCTAGGTCGCTCAGCAAGAAAGTCTTCTCGAGAGCCCTTAGGGGCTTGTGGGTCAGCGATAGCGCTCTGCGTTCCAATCCAGACACGTTGATTGGGATGAGTGACAGTAGCTGTGGGAGCAGCGTTGTTCGAAGGCTGGCTACTGTTTGCACTAAGTACGCGGCCATTCAGAGCTTTCCGAGGCTGCAAGGCTGTACGTTGAAGGTCAGTGATCGTCCATGCTTGTTCATGAAAACCACCAGCTAGTGTCTGAACTTACAATTGGTTGACGAATTGCTGGCGGAATCTGGAAGGGGGTGGACGGTAGGATTGGGAGCTTTAAAACTAGAAGCGCGGACTTGAGACTCGGTGGATGGTAGAAGCCCATATACGGCGCTCGGAGAAAGGCTCGCTGAGGATGTCGAGTCGGGGAAGCGCCGGTCCGGCGCTCTCAGCGGCGCGTTCGGCTCTCCTGACACTTGAAAGGTTAGAGTCCAGTCATTCCAGATCTGTCTTTGAGCTTCGGATTTACCACCACTACCCTGGCGCAAAAGAGACCCCTCCGCCGCATTGGCTTCTTTACTGCGTTCCGCTTTCCTCTTCTCTCGGTGAACCCTAGACTGCTCCTCACGCTTCTGCTTCCTGCGCGGCTCACGGTCGTGAACCTCGATGGCGATTGCCTTTTGCACGTCGTCTTGAATTGCGTTGATCTCGGTGATCGTCATGCTGAGGTATAGGTTCCAGGTCGGGTCATCGACCCTATGAACGGTGTGATCGATGATAACGCGCCTGTCGCCTTTTCTGTCCGACATGGGAGCAGTCCAGACCTGGAAATGGGGGAAAGTATAATGTAAAGATTTCAATTCAATCTGAAAGGCCTGTAGGAGCGAGGACTGAGAATCACTACGACGACATATTCGTCGTGGAGTGTAGCTTCAGAGGAAGGTAGTCGTTGAAGCTCGTCCATAAACGCACGCGGAGACTCGCAGGGTAGATTGACACTAACTCTCTCTGGCAACCGGGCAACGATCTTCAGCCAATCACAGTCTTGGCTCGGCGCTAGCGTATAGGGTTGGAGGAGCAGGACATGAGCGGGGGCCCTGGGAGCTCTACGGAGGCGACACCTGCTGCTTGTCCATCCCACATCGTGGACTCGTGACGCCCACTTAATTGACAATAAAATACAGTAGTTGGGCCAATGGAGCAGCGCTTAATCTAGTTGCAGATGCTCATCCTCGGTGTTTTGCAAGAGAGGAACAGGTAAATGTTGGAGCCGGGCGCGTCTTATAGGAAAAATGTTCATTGTCAGGATGCTGTCTACAGTAATTGGGGAAAAACAGTTGGCTACAGATCATCTCCACATAACCCGAAAATTAATCGCCCGGCCAAGATGTCCCTATACCCTTAGCGGTTAAATTCGAGATTAAGCATAGTGTAACGACTCCATGGTCTTGTCTATTCTATTCCACTTTACGGCAGCGTCCAACTTGCTTTCGGATCAACAGCAACAGCTTGAGTTTCTCGATCTCTCGTGGCAGCGGCGCGAGTGGTAGCTACGCTAGTTATAGCACCGCGAGTGCAACTGGAGGCTGGGAATGATGACTCCTCTGTATCTTCTCCGTCAGAATTTTCTTTTACGATTCGGGCACTGCTTCGAGTGGTACTGTCGCGAGCGCGACTAGACAATGGAGCTAACAAGTCTTCTGTATCTTCTCTTCTACCACTCGACTTCTACTTCGAAGGTAAGCCTTGCGGGTAGCAACAGCTTGTTTGCCACAAGGAGCTGGAGTAGAGACTGCTTCGTTGCCTCCATCATCTGAAGCCTCCCCCGGAGTCTTCTTTCGAACCCCGCTCGCAGCCGCACGGGTGCGATAACGGATCGAATTCGGAAGCTCGTCGTTCCCCTCTTCTTCACTTCCTTCTACTACTCTCCTATGTCTGTCAGCGCGCGAACGATGAGCGGTTCGAGGGAAGATGTTCCGATATTCCTCGTCACTGAAACGGACATCTACGACCACAGCTTCTCGAGAAGCAGCAGTGCGTGTGCGATGACGCACAGCTGGAGGCGATGCTGTCCCTTGGTTGTCTGGTGCCGTGCGACGTGGTTTAGCAACTGGGGCAACACCGCTGGAGCGAGAGCGTCGAGCGCTGGTCCGGTCATGCTCAACTGCTAGACGCCTCTGCCTGCGTGTACTGCGAGTGCCAGCAGCAGCCGGAGTTGTTAATTCTTGCTCGTCGTCGTCTTCGTTCTCGTCTACTCGTCGCTTCCTCTTGCGAGCAGGTCTAGGCGAGCCTCGTTGTACAGAGGATGGGAGATAGTCGTTGTCTTTAGGGTTCTCAATGAAACGATCGTAGATCTCGTCAGGTATACGCTGTTCGTCGACGTTCTCCTCATCAGGCACGACGTTGTCGCTGTCCGAAGCTTCCTCGTCATAGATATGAACTGGAGGACTACCCTCCAACTTCATAGTATCTTCATCGCTGCTTTCCTTCGAGTGCTCTAAATCAACCATTGAATCATCTTCCCTGGTCGTCTGCTGCAGCAAGCGGATCCAATCTCGAATACGTTCCTTCAGCCCATCGACGGAATTGGAGTAAAGCTCGTTGCGCAAGAGTCCATAAGCCGTGTTCTTCCTCTCCAACGCTATAGCAAGCAAAGTTTGGTCTGATGTCTCTGGTTCCCAATGCAAACAGCAAAGCTGCCTCCTAGGCCTTCATACACTGTCCATGGGGTCCGAGGATCGGGTGCCGCAAAATTTGGATGGAGAGCTGGTGAAGTATCTAAGCTTGGGGTTGTAGTGAGAAGTGTGGTCGGTGGAGCGCCTACGATTAGGTTCCGGTACTGCTCGTCCAAAATCGCACGGCGACACCGCTGCTCCTCGAGAAAGCGCTGGTCTTCATCGTGAACACTGGCTTTGTCACGACGGAATACCTCGATTGTGTAAGGCTGCAGCGGAGGGTTCCTGTTAGGATCAATATCTAGGTAGTTGTCGTACGGTGCTTCGACTCCAGACGCAAAGGGGTCTTCATACGTCGCGCCCCTCAAGATATGGTCGTTGAAGTACTCGAATGGTACCAGCTTAGTAGCCTCGAAGTCGTAGCTGCGCAAAATCTTTCCATTGGGGCTTCGAGCACCACGATCTATACTTTTCAGAGTCGAATGTGAAGAGCCAAGGTCAGAACGTGTGGTAGCATCGCGATTCGAGGGGCGGTTGGTAGCACTTAGCGAAACTACTGTGATTGGGATTAGCGTTCAGCATCCTACACAGCGGAGACAATATCGGGTGGTGCGGACGACCACTCCAAGTGAAAATTTACAGGGAGCCGACAACGCCTCGCTTAGGCCCGTCCGGCTCATGTACCGAGTTTCTGCAATCGATCGGGATAGAGGTGCTGGGATTTCGCAGTAGAGTGGAGAGGCATCCATCTCGTTGTGGAGGGGTTGGTCCTGAAATTGTTGGTCTGGCCAAAGACATGATGTTAGCCATCGATCAAGAAGCTGTGAGAAGATAGCTGAGACTCACCTGACAAAGGATTGCCGGGGAAACAGATGTGGGTATGCTCTGGCTTAGACTCATGCGTCGGCGCCATGTTTACGGTGTTGTTGTTCCTCGATAGGCTTGTATTGTAGTATCTGACCTATCCAACGGTACTTGATCTCTCCTGAACAGAGCGGAGACCTTCTACCCTGTTAACTCAAGGTCTTGGAGTAGGAGAAGCGTGCTAAGCGGGGCTTGAGGTCTAGGGTTATGCTAGTGTGTTTTCAGAGACCCGCTCAGAGCAAACTGCCCGAAGAGATCTGTTCTCTAAACTATCAGGACTGCAGACAGCCACTCAGGTGGAGAGCTCAAGCTAAGTTGGTCCGTGCGGCTATGCGCTTTGACTGAATTCACTGCGATGGTAGCACCCGCCTCTGCGGCGCCGACGCATTTGAGAGATTGCCTACGTCATAGGAGGGCCGAAGAACCAGCAGATATGCATCAGTGTTCACGGAAAGCAGATTCGATTTGGCGCCACACGTATACACTGAGTTTTCGTACGAAGCGGGGACATTAACAAGTTGCTATTGGGAGCGACACAAAGCGGGGATTTGTGCTCCTGGCTGAGATTTGGGATAAAACAAATATACCCATCATTATGAGATGTTGCTATCAAACTTCGTCGAATCACACATCAAAGCATAGAGTAGGTGCAGTTAATCAACCCAACGCGAATCAGGTGAAGCATTCGCAAAATCAACAAGGACATCCCCGTACCATACAGCGTCACGAGATGCTCTGCATTGAGCCATAATCATCCGATCAAGAGCAGTCTTTCAACCTAAGAATTTTCTGTCTAAGAATCAAGCATATTTGAGAAACACATAGTAACACCAACACTCGGTGGCAGTGTTAGTTTGTGCTTTAAAGAACTTTATTCTCCAACTTATTACAGTGATTTCAGAACATCTCTCAGATTTTATTTCAGCGTGTCGTCATATAAGTAGCTACGACCACAGATAGCATTCCCAATGACTATGACATCGAATCATCTCCCACCTCGTCACCTGTCTTATCATCTGCGCTCCTCTCCACAGCAGCTGAACCCAGGTCTTCTCCGTTCTTGCTCTTCTCCTCATCATCCTCATCCCCATCCTTTTTATGAAGAATCTTCGGTCGATTACGACCCTCTTCGATCTCTACCTTTAATGCCTGCTTCGCCGCCTTGTCAGGATGCTCGCCATCCTTCAGTCCGCGCCACGCCATCGGCTCCAATCCCTCGCCCAGACCATGCTTCTGCGCATACGCCCCAATCCCGCTAATCTTGACGTCGTGATGATCGTGCTCGAAGGCATGCTGCACCGCCTTCGTCAACAGCCGCGCATGCTCATTCTGCGGATAATTCACAACACCGTCTGCCAGGTCGATGAGGAAGTAGTCGCACACTCTCAGCAGAGTATTCCATTTCTTGTCCACCGGCACCATCCACTTCTCGGTCGTGAAACACGTAGTCTTGAACAGCGGTCGCGACTTCGAGCCCTGCTTCCTGTTATTGATGATCGCTTCGTCTGCATCCTGCTGGTACGCGATCAGCGAGTTCGCGCGAATAGCGTCCGCTTTGTCCGTCTGACGTGCGTAGTTGATGTAGCCCGCGATATCGTTCACCTTCCAGCCATTCTGGATGAAACGATAGATGTAGTCGTACCACTTGATGTGCAGAGGGAAGAAGGTGAGGAGCTCGGCGGTAGTGATGCGGACTTTGCCGAGAAGACGGATGTCGACGTCGATTGGGGGCGCGGTGGACTTGATCATGTGGTCAAAGCGGACTTTGCTCGCATGCGCTGAGAAGAACCCTTTGACGTTCTCGTCTGAGAAGGATGGGATGGGGGCATTGGATTTGGTAGCCAGCAGTGCTAGGCGCTCGAATGTCTTGATGCGCTGGTAGCCCCAGGGCAGCAGCGTCGTCATTCTGAGGCTAGCGTGCGAGCCACCCAGGAGCTTTGCAGCTGTTGGAGGCGGTGGGGGCGGACGAGGCGGAAGCAGTGAAGCTGGCGCATGAGGTTGGGTGTTTGTCAACGCCGCCTGCACTGATCGAATTGGTAGATGATCTGGGGGTTGAACAGATGCAGGAGCAGCCCGCAGTTCTAGAGCCAGTGCATGATGTCGTTGTGAATACATCGGTGCTCCTGGGAGCACTGAAGATGAACGGTGAGGTTGGTGAGAATGGCGATTCGGTGGTGCAGCATGGCCTGCTCGAGCCGCATGGGATCTAGCCTCGAATCGGGCGATGATTGCTTCACCTTCATCCAGCGCATCATCCACCTCCAGATACGGAGCATAAGCGAGATGCGTCATCTCAGCCTGACCGGGAACGAGCATTCCGTACGGATTGAAACCAGATGGCATCGGACGAGGAGGGGGAGGAGGAGGACCGAGACATTGATGCGTAAAGTCCTGAGGAGAACCGGTGGGTTGGTGGGAGAGTGCTTGAGCAGACGGGCTAGGTGACAAATTTCCATAGGGTACTTGACCTTGTCCTTGCACCGGATGTAGACCGTTGGGCTGAGCTGTCGAGCCTAAGTATGGTTGTAGAGCTGCCATACTTGACATTGGCTGCGTGTCGGTATATGGCGAGGAAGCAGCCCGAGCAAGTGACAGTATGTCAGTGTCATACTTCGAGAGAGCAGATGGGCAGTCAGTCGTTGCGTAGGAACCGTGCTGGTACTGTGACGACGATGAAACGAGAAGACCTGTATGTTGGATGCCATTTGAGTATGCCAAGTCCACCGGAACAGAGTATGCTTGACACGGTCTGCCGAAGGCTTCCTCACCCACGCTGGCCATGACTTCTGAGATACTCAGGTATCCGCTATCGTCTTGGCTCTCAATACCGAGGCGCTGGACAGACTGGTATGCTTCGTTCCCCCATCCTGGGTACGCTTGATCAAGCACGTGATCGAGCTTTCGACGTTTGATCTCTTCCCTTTCGTCTAACCCCTCCCCGCCGGTGTTATCGCTAGATTGTTGGTCGTAGGGCTGTTGAGCTGACATGGTGCTGGATGAGATGCCGACGTTAGAGAACCTGGTTTTGCCGTTGGAAGTTGGGGGGCTTGCCTGCATTCATATGTCATATTTTGAGCGAGGAGCTTTTCTTGGCAGCTCGGGGTCGTTTTGGTACAGTCTTGGCATGCTTCACTTCAGCTCAAGGCTCGCGAACCGATTCGTATGGTATTCTTCGATGGCGCCTATCAGGTCTGTATACACAGATATGGGTCATTGCAACCATTTACCATTTATGCTTGCGCGAACAAAACTTCCCGCGTCAAACTCGCCCAGCATATCTATCCGCTCACGTGACAACGACATTCACCCGGTTCATCCTAGTTCGGATTTCGAGCAAATGCAACATAGGAAACTACGGGGTTTTACCTCATGATCGTATGGAGAGCGCTAGGTTATGAAGTGAGTCCATATCATGTTGTGCTCGAAATTCATGGATGAAACAGTAATCTTGATTAGAACTGATAGCGCCTGCAACGGACCAGATTCGCGATTTCGTTGGTCGATTAGGGCCTGGCCTGGCCATCCTAACACAGCCTCATGCACCTATAGACATATGAGTAACCATTACTCCAGCCCTCATTCGAGCCTTCTCGTCTCCAGAGGGGCAGTAACCTGGAGAGTCTGCCAAGTTACCCAGCAATGGCGGAAACATTTCCGAAGTCGGCCTCGGCACCTAACTTCTACCGCGCGGCTGGTGAACCTCGCTTCGTTGTCTATTCCCTTCACTTCTAATATGGATGCCTTGTTTCCGATACAGCTGCCTTACGGCCTGTCTTGTTTGCATCGCCATATTATTACTATTGACCATCATGTACCTTTACCCTACGGCAGGGACCCTAGATGGGCGCGGCTCAGCCTTAAAGAGCTCAACACCGCGCCATTTCGCAACAAGCTGTTGGCGTACAAGAAGCGCACAATGGGCATGACGGCATCTGCTCGAAAGGCGCCGGTGACGGCGAAGATGAGTCGTAAGGGCCTACCCAAACCAACGACACCCATGCGACCGAGATCGACGAAACATGGCGGTACGCCAGAAAAAGCGATTCTGATCGACAGCGACGAGGTGACCGTGACTGATCAGAGGTAACTACTACGGCAATGGTTCCTCACACAAGCTAATGCTTCGTAGATACGGGCCTACCCAAAGAACGATCTCATTGACCTCACCTAACCTGAGCACCTTCAAGTACGAGTCGCCGTCCAAGCTGCGCATCCACAAAAACAATGCCGCTTTCGACTATACACGCCAGCAAGGATTCACCCTGAAACGAGAGCAACGTCGAAAGGGACGATCTGGCAGCGTCGAGTACATGTTAGTCTTTCGCTCTCATTGTCGCTCGAGATCCTTTGCGCTGACTGGATAACAGAGGAAGGAATCGTGGAGATCTACAGCGCGTCATGAACAGCTTCGGGTTCCTGGTTCAAGTTCCGGACCCTCCAACGAAAAGGACGAAGCAGGCGGCGGACGACACATCCTCATCCGATGTCTTCCGAACAAAGGCAACGCTAGTTATAGACAAGCAAGCCTTCATCCGCCCCATGAGCCGACCTGAACGCTCCAGAAAGGTTACCACTCCACAAAAACCCTCTCTGAAACGCGAAAACCCGTTTGATGATCCTTCAATCTACATGGACACCGACACACCAGACGAGTCTCCGGCACCTCGAAAGGTGCCACGACAACGACAGCCCAAACAGTCTGCGAATGCAAAGCAAGCACCGAAGAAAAGTACGTGCAAGCCAGCCTCTAAGAGCAGATCAAACAGTACCAAGGCAATGCCCGCACCCCAATCACGAGCAAACATAGGCAAGAAGAGGCAGCCGACGGTATCAGCACCCATATACCGCAAGATGTCGATTTCCAAGCAGATGCGCGACTTCATCGAGATAGAGCCGGAGTTGATAGAGATTGACTCTGAGGAGGACTATGACGACCAGGACTGCTCTGACGCTTGCTCAGACAGCGTCAGCGAGGACCTTGAGTGGGACGATTACGATCGCGATCTTGCCATCGACATGAAGAGACCATTCTCTTTCAAAGAAACTGCTAAGCATGACGGGATGTGCATGGGCGCCTTCACAGACGACGTCGATATGGACGATGCCGACGATGAATGGGTCTGAGCAGAAAGGCTAGTCGCAAAGGGCGATAGTGGGATAACAGCTGGACTATCTACTCAAAACAAGGTAACAAGTGTACGATTAGATCGACTAGGGCATATTCTTGGAAGTGGGGTGAGAATGCAAACAGGATCTCTGGGCTTTTGACTTCGAAATTATTCCGATGTCACTCATATCTACCACATAGCAGGATTTGCTAGGGACAGCTTTTGCGCTGCTTCGCTGCCTACTTCCACATTCGCGCGAGGCCAACGGGGAATGGGAAGAGCATACATCAACCTTCCTGCCTTGCCGAGCTTCACTTGGCACCTGTGGCGTTACTTCTCCCAATCTCGATTGAGTTCTTCTTTTACCACGAGCCTATAATATTGACACACTCTTGTAGACTCAAATAATCTGATCGTATCTCCTTTCGTTCTTTCAAAGTCAAAGAGGCGCCATCAGCAAACGGTCTTGTTTTGCGCAATCAACACCTCTGGTTCTTGTTCTTGTCGCGTTTGCTTCTGATACACACAACATCAAACATCCGCTTTGTTTAACCCAATTACAATGTATACATTAGCTTTATCACCGTTAGAGCGTAGGGCTCTCTCACTTGACATTCGCTACTTCCACTTTCTAGGCATCTCACCGCTCCTTTACCTGGGCCGAAACATCGCTCTCGAACATACAGGATAGGCCGCTACCCCCAGTGATACTGATTTCTTACCTCGTTCTGATCTCTTTGCATCACGACCTTTAAGCCTCAGCTTTAATTTCGATCTAGCTGATGCCACCGGCGACAGCTGGCAAGAGGCCTCCTGGAAGAAGGAAGACAACCGCACAGCGCAAAGCCGAGAGGAAGCGGCAACGTCCGCCCAAAGAAGCTCTTATTGCTGCCGCAAGAATCTTGGACAAGATCAATATGCGCACCCGAGGTACTTGCCCGGCTTCTCAGGCTGCCAGGATGGGAAAAGTGATTGAGTTGTCGAGCGTAAGCGAGTCGGACAGCTCAGAAGGCTACAGAACCGCAGCCGAAGAGTGAGCAACGGCTATCAGATCTTTTGCGAGGTCTCACTAACAGTTCTATAAGTCTTCAACCACTCACTTCAATCGCGATTGGCTCCGGCTTTGCCAGAACTACAATGCCGCCCTCATCTACCATACCATCTTCCAGTGCGCACAGCCCACATATTCCGCTACCGAACCCCATCAGCATCTCAAAAGCGAGTACAGCAAGAAAGACAAATATGAAACAAGTCCGCTTTCACCCGAACTTCTGGCACGATTCGAATGACGACCAGGACAAGAGCCCTGGTAGGTCGGAACGGGCCGTCCGCGTTGCAAGTCATCAGAGCCGTCCTTCAGCATCTCTGTTACAGTCGCGCAGGGATGAGTGGTCCAGGCAAGAGGAGGCACAGATTCCACCTCGGAAGTCACGAGCATGTGTTCCAGACTCTGAAGATGAAGACACATCACCTGAGGAATTCTTAGCCAATAGCCCACCGACCGTCGAGCAGCCTCAACATACAGGGTCCCGACCAGCTCCCTCCAGACAAAAGAGCACAGCCTCCAAGATCATCGACCTGAGCAGCGACTCAGAAAATGAAACCGCCAAGAGGTGCACCTCGAGGGCGCAGAAGAGGACCAGAGCTCGCAATAAGAGGGCCAGAACACCTTCCCCGCCACGATTCCGGAGGCACGTCGCACAACGTATGAGGAGGATCCCTCGCCGAACTGTGCAACATGATCTTGATGATGATTCCGATCGTTTCGTAGTCGGAGACGATGAAGTCTCGTTCGAGTCTGAATCCGAGAGTCCTGAAGAGGGTATCAAGCTCGACGAAGATAATGCTGATCTTCAGAAAGTTGAGCATTCTCGCGAGAAGAAGACAATCCCGAACTCGTCCCGCTTAGACAGCAGATCTAACAACGAAGCACGCCGCAGCGTACCACAACGGAAGCGCAAAGCTGCCTCATCTCTGACACCTAGCACTGAAGATGGATCTGACGCGGACACCAAGTCTGAGCCTTGTGCTGTCCAAAGGAAACAAACAACAGCCCGTACTAGCCGCCAGACAAAGCGCCCAAGATGGCCATCTCCTACTCCCCGTCTAGCTATCCCGATAAGTTCTTCACGGCATACTCGTCGTTCACAGCCGCCGGACTTCCATCCTACCCGCGGCCCCAAGATCAAGACACCACAGACCAGAATCGAGAAAGAGCTCAGCAATTTGGGTATCAACATGCAAGGATGGGACGAGTCACCATACTCCAGCTCTTCAGAACCCTCTTCTCCATCGCCTGGCAGCTCGCGCAATCCATCTTTCGCGACACCGAGTAGAGAGTTGCCATCTCGAGCAGTGAAGCCACGTCACGCTGTACGCGAGCCCTCAGGTGAGGATGATGAGGTTGTAAGCACGCTACACGAAGTCGTATCGCCAGTCTATCGCGATCCGCAACTTGATTACGACTACGACTCGGAGCTTGACGCGCGGCGTGATAGAGCGCTGCCTGGCAGTGAGCTATCTGGGAGATCAATGAGATACTTGCAACGGCGCTGTGTTAGTCAGGAAGCACCTACCGCCTCGCCTCCATGCATGAGATCAACGCGAAGCCAAGAGGAGGTGGATGGCGCAAGCGATCCAGGCGTGTCGACTCCTGCTCCTCCCCATCACACCATAGGAAATCAAAGTCAGCAGGAAGAGAGCAGCGCCCATGATCTGCCTATGAACAACGGACCCTCAGAAATCCAGCAAGAATCTCTACCACGAGCAGAACCCATTCGGGCGGAAGCGAAACAGATGAGAAAAGAAGCCAAGCGCAAACTCTCCCGCTACTGGGACACCCAAGCCGGGCTCCGCAAATACGGCATGTTCGCCCGTGCTACGCAAGACCCGAACTACGAGGCTAGTAGCGACAGCGAGGCTAATGAGGTCGGCCAGACGCCAGAATAAGTACTTTCTGTCTAGCTACCTTTACCTCTATGCTAAAATTTCTCGGCCTAGGAGGGGACAAGACCTAGGGGGCATAAATTACGAGCATAACTAGTAGGGTAGCGTAGACCCACTGTGAAGAGTTTCTGTACATAGGGCTGGAGTTAGGTAGGTTGTCTCGGAGCCCCTTTCCTAATAGGCTTAGGAGTGCAACCGGGAGGACGAGGTATATTTTGAGGACCGTGCTTAAGGGTTTGGGAGGGCAACTCAATGATCAGAGTACACGAGCAAGGGGGTTGACGGAAAACGTTCCTAGTCGGATCAGCACTTCGTTCAGTGAGCGGCCTATGTATTGGCTTCGAGCGCAGCAGACTCGCGCCTCGCAAATCTTCCAGCGAGCGCAGAATCTGTGTCATCTCTGCCAACAGACCTACAGCGAGAACCTCTGGGAGATCAATATCTGGAGAATGTGTCCATGAAGGCAAATCTCTGGAGACACAAATCTTCATTCTTTGGCGGCGTTCTTAAGGGGTTTTATCTTCGGGCGGATCTTCACGGTATTACATTTTTTAGCCACGGTGTCTCGATTATGTCATTTGTTCAAGCTCGATTTTCACTACTAAGCTCTTGCGAGGCGTCATATTTAATGTGAACAGACTTGCCTGTTTATCTACAGAAATAAAACACAGCCGACTAGCAGCCCATCAAACTATATACCGCGATACGAAAAGCAAAGGATATCTACATCTCAATACACCACACTATATACCGAACCCCCTCTCAATCCCAATCAATGCTCATTATCACTAAACGTCGCTCCTTCTCTCTCATCTATGATCCTCCCTCTGCGGCACATAACTCGGCCACCCAACCCTAATATCTTCCTCCTCAGGCCCACTCGCCCTCTCCCGCCTCAAACGCGAGAAACTCTCAAATCTTTGCAGTAAGACACCACTGTCTGCTCTCTCCTCGCCATCACCAGCGACCGGTTTGCGCTGAACAACTGGCGTGTTGGGTAGAGTTTCTAGATAATCACGGCTACGACGTTCCATCACGAAATCCGGGTACGAAGATCGACTTCCGTAGCTCGGTCGCGACTCCTGAGGTTTATACGCGTTGTACTGAGCAGGATGGGTGGGTGAGAGTACGAAGCCGCCGAGTTTCTCATCATAAACTCTGTCTTGCTGTTCCGGCCGCGGATCCCGTGGATCGAGAAACGGATTATCGTTCTGGCGCGCATCCTCATCGCTAAACTTCCTGACCTGGGACGGCCAGCCGGTTTTGCTGTCTTCGCGACCGAGAAGCTGGGTCGTGTTGCGTTCTTTAAGTTTAGGGCGGATCAGTGGAGGGGAGGGGGAGGAGCGTTCTAAGGCTTCGAAGCCGAAGGTTTTCATCGTGTCGCTGCGTTTCATGCCGCCTTTCTCGACGACGACGACGACGCCGCTTTCTTCCTGGGAGAGTGAGGATTTTTTACGGATGCGTTGTTCGAGCCACATGCGGAGGCCGACGACGCTCATCGCGCCTACTTGAGTGAAGAGGATCGCTGTCATGAGGCCGACGACGACTGGCGCGGTAAGGACGGCGTCGACGACGCAGAGCGTGATGCTATGGAGTGTGGAGAAGCCTTGGATCCATGTCAGGGTTGCGAATTGGAGGATGACTTGTTGGAGGAACGCGGCGATGAGATGCATCCTTGCGGGTGATTTGAAGGTACGAGGGATAGCTTTAATGCCCGCAAAAGCTGATGAAGGGACAATGGCGGTTGAACGTAGGCGAAGAAACGATGTTACGACTGTTAGTATGATGAGGAGGAAAGTCAAAAGACCAACGAACTAGGTTTGTTAGCATCGCGATAGATCGATACAGGGAAGATGGGCAACTCACGCTATGCGCGTCTCGGAAATGACTAGCCTTTCCTATGCCAACAATTCCGAGTATTATGCCCACGATCGAGCTAGGCAGGAAGAGAGCAAGAAGAATCAGCCTTCGCCACTTTGTGTTCTTCGCCTCTTTGAGAGGGTATCCGATCATGACCGATAAGCGCAATATGGCCCCGAGCGCAAGATAAGCCGGAAGCGCGAAGAAGAAAGCGAATGTCGTGAGCACAACTGTATCGGTCAGCGTTCGATCTCCTTCAATCATCAGGTTTAGAGGCTTACCATGCAGCGCAGTGAGAATAGCGAACGGCAACAAAGCCAGATCATTGATCCTAACCTCACCATCCTGAATCTTGATCGAGAACCTATTACCTTCCGAAGTGATCACGATAGGATCCTTTGGTAGTGCGGCGAGTTTCTGATTGCCTAGTGGGACCGAGCCCTGCCCATCGGTTTTCATGGCACCGCCATTCTTCAGCCCCAAGGCAATGAATGCGATACCACCAAAGCCTTGACAAGTAAGCGCGTTCGTGCCAGCTTGGGCGAGAGAAGATAGCATGTTGGCATTAATAGCGAGAGAAGGACTAGAAGTCGGTGCATCTTGGCGCCTGCTCAAGGACGTAGAAGTCACTGTTGACCGTTAGTGCAAAGTCTCAGCGGGAACGAGGTAAAGCTTGCCTACTCCAGACTCAATAGCATCGAGGCTACGCTTCTGGGGCGCCGGCTTTGTCATGTTCGTAATGAGCTTTGCAATCAACAGAGTGCCTTCACCTGCAAAGCCCTGCCGAAGGCGATAGCAGATCCGTTCACCAAGTCATTGAACGCGGATGGGGCCAATTCTGGAATGTTCATCGCGGCCGTAGGCGAGAAGTTACCGCTCAGGACATTATTGATACCGCCAACCATCGAGATAGCATTGACGCTGCCTTCCACCAGTCCTCGCGCGAGGCCTTCAGCGACCTTGGACCCCTGTGCACCGGCTGTAAGTCCCCCAGCACCGGCCGTCAGGTTGCTTAGCGCAACGCTGGCTGTCCCATTCGCGAGGAAGATTGCGACAAGGCCTTTCGCGAACTCTGATACAATCATCTCAGTCGACTGGTTCGCCGTTGCATTGGCGGGCATGACACCGAAGCCAGCATCGACCTGGAAACCTAGACCGATCGCGGCTCCTTCACCGATACCTTTCCCAGCTCCAGATGCGATAGGAAGGATCATACCCATGAAATCGATACTTCCAAGACCACTGCTTGCGCCCGGTGCGATCACGTTGGCCACTTTAGTCAGATCTGATGTCTGAAGGAAAGACTAACTGAGTCCACGAGAGAAGTCGCCGACTGTGCCAAGAATGTCGACAGAATTTGGATCAGTCGATTGTCGTCTCTGAAGGCTGCTAGAATTCTTCGAAAACCCCAGTCCAGCACTTGCTCCCTCTCCAAGGCCTTGCCCAGCTGCTGCAGCAATCTGGGGTAGTTGCGCCATGAGCTGACCACCACTTGCACCCGCGCCTGAGAGGAGCTGTTTGACATTGATGTTGCTCGCGATCGGTTGCGACACGCCTAGTCCAAAGTTGCCAGCGATACTCATGATGTCTGTTCCATTCGATGGCTGAATCTGCTGTTGAGTGAGATTCAATCCACTGGCGCTTCCTTGACCGATCCCTTGGGCGAGCGCAAAAGCTGCCATGCCGAGCTGGGCTCCTGGGATATTACCCAAGGAAGGTGCGATTTGCGCTGATAGACCAATCCCCAGGTTTTGCGCAATATGATTGATGCCAGTTGGTTGCGCATTGAACGCAGCGGCGACCTTGGACGCCATATCTTGTGAGTTCTGCTTATCGGTGAGGTTCAGTCCAGTTTCTGTTCCCATACTGCGACTTGGTGAGCAAGTTCCTATCCAGAGTCCGTACACACTCACCCAATGCCGATGCCCAAGAAGAGCGCTGGCGTTGCAAGGTCACCAAGAATCGAGTCGCCAAAGGATGAAAGTCCCTCCTGTCGGATGCCAGCCAGTCCGGCAGTGTCATTCCCAACGGCGCCACCTAAGCCAAACGCATCAGCAATGCCGGATAGCATACCTCCACTCTGTCCTTGCGCTTGCTGTTTGTTCCTACTCGCACCGCTTCCTGTGATCGTATTACCCAGACCTTCCAGGAGTTCCCTCTTTCTTCTCTGTGGTTGCACGTTCCTCAGCTTCGCCAGCTCCATCGTCAAGCGCTGCCCAAACTCTTTCAGCCCATCCGAGCCAACCTGCTCGCCCAAGGCTTCCGACTTCGAAGCCACCATCTCGGTGAGCGAAAGAAGCGCATGTTGTAGCCGCTTATCGTCCTGTATCGCATCGACAGTATCCGGCGACAAGACCTCGTAGATACCGCCTTCCCTTCGCTGTTCGTACCCGATAGCCACCCATTCCGAAAACCACAGCCCGATCGAACTGTAAAGGAGGAAGAACACTAAAAGAGCGGCAGGCAGGTACCAGACCAGTTTCGCAAACATTATGAAGGAAGGGTATCTCGAATATATTAAGAAACAAATATAAACCTAAGATGAAGAAGAGAAACGTCTGTGGCCTGCCACGACCGGAGAGCACACTTATTCAGGCTTGGCTCACGGGGGACGACAGTCTAGCGATGATATACTGTGTCTGCTAAGGGCCCATAGTTGCCGGTTACTGAGAGGCGTGCGTGCGCGAAACAGGCTAGACCTCATGTTTCCTGGGGTTGCGAGGATGTTGCCGGCAACCTTCCAATCGGGACGCGACGTTGCCAAAAGGGATTATTCGGTGGAGCGTTTGATGATCTACCTGGTACATTGGGGAAAGCTTGGGGGGACAAGGCGCTCGACGATGTCCTGTGGTGAAGAAGCATTTGTGGAGTCGGAGATATGGTCGCGTCGCAAGCCAACCAGCGAGTAGAATCGAACTCCGAAACGATCTATGGATTTCTGGAGATATGATTGGGCCGAAGGCTACATGTGTAACCCTTATATGTAAAAACATCGAGCCCCTTTATATAAAGAATCTATGAATTAAATAGAATAGCATAGCTATAATCCCTTATTTTGAACCAAATCTTTTAGATCCAAACTAAAATACTTTATTCTAAAAAGTAGTCTCATCAAGAATTTATAAAATAAAACCTAATATTCCTTAAAAATCTATATTCTTATTAAATATAAACTAAACAGTACCTCCTCTCAAAAATACTAAAAGTCACTCTTCAACACCTATCACCTCCTTCCCCTCTCCCCCTCCCCTCCTTGGAAAATACGCCATCTTACACATAACAAACACCCCCTCACCCCCAACCCCCCTCAAATCCACCTCCAACAGCCCCCCGACCTGCACAAACCCATACCGCTCATAAATCGGCCTCCCCATAACCCCAGCTTCAAGATACGCCGGCACGCGATCATTTTCCGCTTGTTCGATTCCCCATCTAATCAGCATCCCCGCAGCGCCTTTCCCGCGATGCGCCGGGTGCGTGACCATATGCATCAGTATCCAGCACGGCGAGGAGTCTGGTTGGATCCATGACTTCCGCGCCGCGTCCCGGGTGCTCAGGATGTGGTTGTGCAGCGGGATGTCGAAGTTTTCAGGAATAGGAATAGGAATAGGAATAGGAATAGGAATAGACTGGGATTGGGATTGTTCTAGATCGGGAGGAGGAGGGTTATGCGTCTCCCAGTGGACTTCTTTCTCGAAGTCGTAGCCGTTGGGGTAGAAGTGCCAGCGCGCGATACTGATGATGGAGTTCTTGTCAGTGCTGTCGATGTCGACGACTTTCATGTACCGGACTGTCGGGTCGCCAAGGAAGCGAGTGCGTTGTTTGGCGAAGTGGAATGTTGACCGGGCGGATGCTTCTGCGCTTGTGTTTACTGGGCAGCAGAGTGGGGTTGGGGGGCCTACGAGGTCGTCGCCTGGGGGGTAGGAAGCAGCGTGAGATATGAGCTCGTCGAAATCTTGGAGCTGGAGCGGTTGGACTTGGAGCTGCATTTTGGGAGGTGGGTTTTTTAGTAGTTGATGGCTTGGATAGTAGCGAGAAGCAAGGCGACAAGGTATAGAGAGGGGGATTTCAGTACTATAAGGTTTGTTATCCGTAGTGTAGAAGATCTAGTGCTGACTACCTGGTTAATCACGGAAAATGGCGGACGGGTCTCCCTGGTCAGGTGACTTTTGGCACGCCGTAATTATAATAATATATAAAAATTGAAACTTTATAGACAATATACCTTATATATACAACTATAATGCTAGAGTATAAGGTCAATACTACCACTCTCCCTTCACACGCCCGTACTAGCAACATTCCCCACCACCACCAAACACACCTTCTCCAAACAACAGCCCTCCTCCCACGTCCTCCCACCATCCAACGCCCAAAACAATCCCAAAAACTTCCCCAGGGTAACCCAACCCTCGTCTCCATCGTGCGGCACTATCTCCCTTGTTTCTCGGTAACGCGACGCGGTTGAAACATCGATAGCGAGCGCCAAGCCCGACATCGAAAATCAAGATCGCAAACTCAAATCGGATGGTTAGCGTCGGATGCAGCCGTGCTGCATGCGACATCCGAGGCGGTTAGGAGAGTGATGGTTGGGACTGAGAACTCTTTGATATAGGTAGTGCTAGGCTGGGCTGCGGCGATATGAATTGCTGCGTGGTGGTCCATCGTGTGCAGTCGCAACACTGCAAACGTCAGGAACGGTAGATTAGGGAGCACAAAGTAGAGGCTTACAGTTGGGATGCAAGTTGAGACGATTGAAAGCATGATTTATAATATGAGATGTAATATTAGGACAATCTGTATGATTAGGGATCATCATGGTGGAGTGTTCAGTAACCTCAACTAACCTTGGGTTTGATGCTGTGGATGGTTACTTACATGTACCGGTCAGCCCGTACCATAGCACTAGGCCTATACTCGTGTGGATTCGACTCAAGACCCAGATGGGCTGGAGGCGCAGGACGTTGAGCTTTGCGCCACCCGCCCATGAACCACGACGCAGGACGCCTGGGCCGTGCTTTAGTGGAAGGAGCTAGAGTCTCTGCCTTAGATAGCTCAGGCTTGATCCAGTTCCGCAGACCGTTCAAATGCTGTTGAAGAAAGCCTCCACCAGGCAGGTCACTCATAGTACTCTGTTGTTCCTCTGGCTGAAGCTTTTCCTGGACTTCGAGATCTGGGTCCGTAGCAGCCTTCTTCTTGTAGAATGAAAATTTGGATTTGCGGTAGGTATAGACACCTGCGAGAAGAGCGAAGACAACGAATAGACTCAACCAGATGATGATTATGAGCATCGGTGCATTGAAGCGCGATGTTGACGACTCTCTAGGGCCATCCATGGTATGGACAGGTTGGGATGGCTCCACAATGACCGGTGCCATGGCGATAGTTGATATTGTTTGAGAGAGAAGCAAGGCGGAGGATAAGTAACTTTATATGACGACAGTAATGACATTGTACATATACATAGCAAGGAAAACAACACATGGGTAGGAACTTGAAAGGACCGGCTGGGACGAAAACGATAGCGAGACTTGGACAAAAAATAAAAAGTACTGTAGTGTGATTGTTACCCCTACAACTCGTCGTAGTTGATCTCATCATCCGCTGGGAGTGGCTGCTGCTCGAAGGTGGCCGTAGCAGTACTCTCAGTAACCTGAGCCTCGGCCTTCTTCGCCTTCTCGGCGAGGTAGATCTGCCTCTTCTCGGCACGGACCTCCTTGCGCTTCTGGATCTTCTCGAGCTTCGCAGCAGAGAGCTCCTTCTTCGGGGCGGCCTTGGGCTTAGCAGCAGGCTGATCGAGCTTAAAGCCCTGGAAGACGCTGTTGATGGCCTTTGCCTGTTGCTTCTTGCCGGCGCCGCGCTGGGCAAGGAGGAAACCGATCATGTTGTCGATGTTGGCATTTGGGGCTTCATGATTGGTACGAAGACTTCTTGGGGCGGCAATAGTCTGCGCCTTTGATTGCTGCTTTGGCCTGGATGGGAGGAAAGGGTTCTGAGCCTTCTCCCGGGCAAAAGCACGCTTCTCAGCTCGGGTGAAGCGTGCCTTCTTCTGCTGTTGGGCGCCGTCGCCAGCAGGAGCAGCAGCTGGAGCGCTAGCAGCAGGAGCGGGGTGGGCCTGCTGAGGCTTTGAGATGTTGCGCGAGGATCTGCGAGAAGAGGACGACATGATGTATTAATGTGGTAGCGAATGTGACTATGTCTGAATGTTAGTGGTGCTGGGGTTGTTATATGTTGATTCGACCATGTTCAGGTAGGCACAAAGACAGTTGTGGAAGGCGCGAGCGGGTCAAAGGACGAAAGAGATGCTCGAGGAGCCATCTTTGTTCCAGTAATAGACGGATCGAGTATGTCGATGCCGTGGCGCCAGTCTTTGTTCGAGACAAAGAGTGATGTGTTCGCCTGGCGTTGCTTCACATTGACCTCTTTCTTCATACTGAGGATGGGGCGTTGCTGAGTCGCCGCGACTACGAATCATGTGGAGCTAATGGGAAGTTGCTGCTGAGATTGTTAGGGAGTCTGAAGGCAGACAAGATGATAGCGATGTCGAGGCTTCAGCTAGGTCTAGGATGAGATGGGGTGGGGGTTGAGTGTCGCGATTCGGGTTGTTTACTTGTGGTCCGGTAACGTAAGCGTGGGCTTGGCGCGGCAGCCGTTCCCCGCAAACGTTCACATGCAAATGCAAGCCCGCCGTTCCCCTCAACGGCGCCAGTATAATTATCGGGTGCTGAGCAGCATGCGCCGTCGTCAGTCATGCCTCTGCCTCTGCCTCTGTCTTTGCGCATCCAAAAAACATATGATTTATTGCGCTTCGACGCCCTCAGCATGGCCCGCATGATCAGCCCGCTCTATCTACTGGGCCCGCCATTGCTCCTGCTCGTCTCAGTCCCGCTCGCCTTCTTCGCCGTCGTCACCACCACAGTCGCGATAAGCACACTCGCTGTCCGCGTGTCCATTGTGTACTTTGAGCTCGCCGTCGCCCTCATCCACTCGTACCTCTTCCCGCCCCCGCAGAAGGCGGCCCCAATTCGCCCTTCCCAGCGCCGAACCTCCCCGCAGCGAACGCGCCATCGCCGGAGCAGCGTCGCGAGCACGGCGTCCTCCCAAGACACGGCTGTCCCGCAGCACTCGCGCCTGCAGCACAAGAGCGGGTCGCTTGCTTCGCTCCTCGGCTCTGGCGAGCTCACGAGAGACTTCGAAGGCGTGGGTGGCTGGAGGATGCCGGGCGACGAGGAAGAGGAGGCGCTGTGGATGGGCATGAACTCGCGTCTGGAGCTCCCAGCTGCGCTGCCCAAACGCAAGCACCAGCGAAGCCTGACTGGCGGCAGTCAGCGCTATAGCTGGAGCCCGGAATCCATGCGGATGAGCCCGATGCAGAGCCGCGCGAGGACCCCAGTCCCCGGCGAGCGCCACGGCCAGGAAGACTACTTCCCTGCGCAATCGCGACCCTTCAGCACTGCGTCGGATCCATCTGGGAAGACGACTAGGGATGGAAGGCGCAAGAGTTCGAGTGGCAGCAGCTCCTCGAGTGGTGGTTCTGGGTCGAGACAGACCAGCCTGGCGTGGAAGCAGCAGGGCGAATGAAGACAACGCCGTTCCTCATCTGCGTGTGCTGGGACATGACGAATCACCATTGTGCGTTCTCATAGCGCACGATTCGAGGGTACGAGCCCACTGTGCGTGTTGGTCGTCGTACTTTGTGAGCAGGCATTGTGCACACTCACTGCGCTCAAGAGATTTCGAAGGCACTGCACCCGCGCATCGACGCGACATAGGTCGAGCATATATCACTTTCACCTGTCCCTGCTTCGACGTACGACATAATCCAGGATCACTGCAAAACGATGGACTATCCGCCATCCGCTCCTCTTCCCACCCCACACGGCGAGGCTGACGGGCCCAGCACCTCACATTCTACCAGTGTCGTGGTTGTAAGCGTCGTCGTTTCGCTCGTCCTCATCTCCGCTCTGCTCTTCGCCTTCTGCAGTATTCACAAGCGCCGGCGCAAGCGCAAGCAAACTACGCTTCTCCCTGTCGCTACTGGCGTTCCACTAAACACTTTTACTCCTTCAGACGGCGTGCTTACTGCTGATGGCGAAGTGTACGAACAGCATCACCTGACTCGTCGGCGTACCAGCACCGGGACGGAGGAAACCATTTGGTCTTTTGGTAGCATCCGGCGCACTCTTTCTCGGCCGCTTCGGCGCCGCCAAGCCAGCGTTGACGCCCTTTCCCCATACCCAGCGGAGGCTCCCCCGCCGTATGATGCTATCGAGCGTCAAGCTGCGAAAGGCACGGCTCCGGCGAGTGAACCTTACACCCAGCCGACTGTTGAGCCGACCTCATCAGATCACGCTGCGGTAGATGTGGTTTCAACTCAACCGACTTCGCTTCCTCCGACTACAGTAACACAAGAGATCCGAAACTCATCAGTCGCTAATCAATCGTGACTGTATGTGAATTGGGGGGAAGTACGAGGCACCAACAGCGAGCACCCCAAATTGACATCTTCGAAAACACCCGATACATTACAGTGCCGGCAATGCAATCGTAGCCTCTAGCAGACTCTACCAAATGAATATGTTTGAACAGCACATCATCTTTCCAACTTGTCCAAGTGTAACCAAAACATGTGCACCTCCTAATGTTGGTAACCCATTTCATGCTTCGAAATTACCCCCTTCACCTTCATTGTGCTCGCAAAAGGTACGATACTGGTCCTGCGGATATTCCATTCAACCTTCTCATATAAATTCTTCATGGTTTTGTTCATCTCTCCCCAGCAGCGTCTGCTCATTTCACAGATTTTCACGACCTTATCGATTCATACAGCCTTGATCAAAGCGACAGTCAGGAGCACCTCATTGAGCTCGCCTTCGTTGCCGACCTCTCCTCACTCCCCAGCCGCACTCACTCACTCACTCACCCAAGGGCGCTTCATATCCTCCAACTCGGACAAAGCCTTGCGATGCTCAACGCTACAACTCCCGTCCTCAACGTTACTACGACTACTTCTGATGTTAGCAACACAACATCCAATGCTTCTTCCAACGCCAGCACAATGATCTTCTACCCCACCTTCATCGGCGCAGTCTTCGTAGCCGCCTACTTCATGCGGAAGATCTGTCAGAAGTGCTGTAGCCCGAATCCGAACCAGATCCTTCCAATTGTTGAACCTCGACCTCTCGTGCTTAGGGACGGGATCGCGGGACTTTCTTGGGGCGAGGATATGACTTTTACTCAGCTTGTAGATTTTGCTACCGCTGAAGATGGACGCCGAGAGAGCGTGGATGAGCTGCCGCGGTATGAGGAACCGCCTGCTTATTGTGAGGTCGAGCATAAGGGTGAGACTGCGAATACTGAGGGAGAGGTGGCATCGAAGGAGGATTCCGATGAGGAACGAGCAGGTGAGATGGTTTAGAAGCTTCGATACTGACTTCAGCGATGCTGGAACTTCTTTATGACATGTGATATGAACGATGGATACTTACTTGACCATGAGCCATGGACACGGACAATCCAGGATGACTTACAATACAACACTTTACCTTCAACTTCAACAATCTTGACTATATTCACATCTTTAGCGTTTGAGGTCTACAGTATAGTACGATACTGATGCTTCGATGAGCAGAGCAACTTCAATTCATGTCTCACATTGTAAGTCCACGTTCCAAGCAGCGTTGACTGCAATGTACCAACTCAACACATCCCACCCCGTCTTCCTTTCTCCCTACACAACTCCCTCCCCGTCCACATATCATCCCTCCTATCATGCACTATAAAACACAACCATCACACTCTCCCTCCTCCTCTCGCCTCCCCACGACACACGACATCGCTGTCACAATTCACAACATCCTTGTACCAACCTACCATCGCACAACAACCTAAAAACCTACATCACCGACCCACCCATCGACCCCTTAACCCACACCCCCTTCCCTTCCTTCCTTACAACCCACCCTCGCCTACCAACAATCATGGTCTCCCCCAGCACCCTCGCAGCCGCCATCACCATCTCCTCCGCCCTCTTCCTCCTCTCCATAACCCTCTCAGCGAAAATATGCTACAGCCGCTATTGTAAAAAGCGCGATAAGCAGCGGGAGGCTGATATCGAGAAACAAGTTGGGAAGTATTTGGAGGATAGGGACATGGGCTGGCGCCGGCGTGGGGGTGTTGTTTTACAGTCTGGAGGGTGGGAAGGAGAAGGAGAAGGAGAAGGAGGAGAAGCAGGGGGTGGAGGGGAAGGAGAGCGGAATCCGTATCAGATTGATAGTGGAGGGAGGCGAGTCGCTACGCCGCCTGGGTGGGAAAGTGGGGAGTGGAAGGAAGGGGAGGACGAGGAGGCGGATGGGAAAGGTAGTGGATCCTTGGATAGTGGGTCGAATGTTGCTGTCTACTCCTTGTCTGAGAACGGAGCGAGTACTGTCGCTATTTATGGCTCGGAGGGAGGTGAGTCTTCACGTAGTGGGTTGACAGATAGTTCTAGTATCACTGTACATGACTCTACTGAGCCCGTTTCGCCTTCCATACCCCCTCGACATCCAGGCCGCCCTCGTCCATTCCTTTCCGTTGACATTGATAGTGTACCCGAGCGTCAGGCTTTCTCAGATAACGATGCAAGCAATGTCACTGTTTGTGGATCTGCTGAGACCCTTCCGCCTTCCATACCGCCTCGACATCCAGGCCGCCCTCGTCCATTTATCAAGGTTAGTAGTGTATCCGGTCGTCAAACTTTCTCAGATAGCGAAGTGACGGATAGTTCTCACGTCGCTGTTTGTGGATCTGCTGAGAGTGTTGTAGCTTCCCCTACGCCGCTGACGCGCGCTTATGGCTTGGATGGGGAGGAACTCCCGCCGCTGCAGGATGGTGACGAGGAGACGGATGGGTTTAGTGATGCTTTGGATGTCGTTGTTCATGGCTCTGTTGAGTCTAAGGATGAGAATGATACGAGCCGAGCTTATGGGTTTGGTGGGGAGGTTCTTCCAGCACTTCCAGATGAGAAGGCGGAGGAGGAAGGGGAAGTCGATGTTGGTGAGCTGGGAGATCTCGCACATGTTGTTGTTAACGGGTTCTTTGAGAGCTTGTTGTCTCCGGTACGAGTTCGCGTGAGCGGGTTGAGCGATGGGACTACTCATGAATCAGTACAGAGCAACGACGCACTGGTACGAGATACTGAGGCGGTGTCAGATATTGAGTTTACAATGCCGCCATTCATAGCTCGACTGAAAACATAGTTCCGGAGACTTCGGAACGAGCTTAGGACTTGGGGCTTAGTAGTCACTATGGGATGTAATCACTTGTGGTTGTTGCTTCCCCAGATGATTACGAGCCCATCATAGAATTACGATCACGCTCACAACAAGGGAAATGGCAGCGAATGCCTTAGTAGTTGCTCACACGTCATTTACAAAGTAATAGCTCAGATGGTAAGGATTCAATCAATCGACGTACCAAGAGTAGCACTACCAACTGCAATGCAATCGTATCTTTAGCATACTACATCGCCTATGCTTCCTGACTGGCTCTACGAACACAATAGTCTATTCTCGTCTATTGTTTTCCATCCAAAGTTCCAGTGTCTTGGTCTCGTCTCTTTCACTATAATCTCAGATACAATGTATTGTCAACCTTTGGCCCATCTTCTTTGTTTCAAACATACCCTTCCACAATGTCATTATCCCCCATCTTCAAAGTCTCAACCTACCCTTCCCATTCCTACACTCTTCCCATCTTCCAAGAAACTCATTTACACATCGCTCTTCAACACACCAGCGACACCAACACCAAAAATTCACGCAGCTTCAACCATGGTTCCAACCCTACACTCATCTTCCCCCACGAACCAAAAGCTCATACTGAGCCTTGCAATCGCCCTCCCACTTATCGTAGTCCTAGCGGTAGTAATGGGAGTAGTGCACTGCATACTCAAGCGTCACCGCAAGAAACTCGAAGCGCGGACACGTCCAGTTGCAGATGTTGAGGCCGCCCGACCGACCCTCCCATCAATTCCAGAGGCGACAGTCATGCCGACTGTATACACCCCGTATCCTCAACGTCCTGGCGCGAGTGAGCCACGAGGGCCATATATCAACCACCGCCGCACTCTCTCTGCAGACCACGGCTACGTTCCCCCACGTCTATCACGCAGCGTCTCCGCAACAGCGCACATGCATGCCTCCCGCACCATGTCCTCTTATCCTAACAACGCAGTACCACCGATCCCTTCCGACCTCCAACCCCTAGCCTACTCTCTCAGTCGTCCTGTTCTACAGATCCCCCGACCTCTCTCTCCTCTTCAACGCCATCCTGTCAATGCGCCTCCGATTTATGACTATGTAACATCTCGGCCGTTGAGTCGGAGTTTTTCAGCGACGGACCATGTTATTCCGAGTAGGAGCGCTTCGATGACGGAGGCTAATTTTTCGAAACCGTTACCTGCTGTTCCGGGGCTGCAGGTTAGGAATGTATAGGTTGTTATCTTGATGGGACGAAGGGAGATTGTAGGTGCAAATGAGACGGAGCAGATCTGCTCCGTGCAAGATGCGGAAGGTAAGTGCTTGCAGCGAGGCTACAACAGAGGCTATCCGAGATCCGAATCTATAGAGTGTGATTATAGTACTTTAGCTACTCCTCTTTACCTTAAAAGAAATACTTCTATTATTCGAGATTTTGTAGCTATATTATAATTTCAATATTATAAGACTATATCTCTAAGCTTTAAAGATATAAGGGGACAAGATCCTAGGAGTTTTGCTAACTTGGAGAAGGGCTCGACGTCCTCTTATTGTAGGGTAATATTTCAGCGCGCCTTAGCCTAACCTTGGAAATCAGAGTGCTTACATTATCCCATATTTAATCGTATTATGTCTTCGACGCTAGATGAGCCACCCTGAGCGACTGTGGCGCGTGGCGGTTCGTAGCTAACAATTCTTTATACCTTCTTCTATCATTCTTTATTTTCGTTCGTAGAAAGCAATGTTCGCACACGCTGGGGAATTCACGCTTTTGCCAAGGTGCGGCTGAGAAGGCTTCAGCTGGATCAGCTGGAGGTGGGTGCACGGTGACCGGCTGAGTGAGCATGCGAGAGATGTGATTGGCAGCATTGGCTATCCCATAGAGGGCTGGCTGTGGCCTGGACTGCACCAGACCTTAGCCCTCTACCCCGCAATTTCTTCTTTTTTCTTACATCAGAAGGAGCCCGTAGAGCTTGAGGTACTACACGGCTAACCAGCTCTGTCGTCCCCTCCAGCACCGCCGAATTGTGTCGCCACGTCGGAATGCCTCTCAGAAAGCTCGTCACAGCGGTTGGGTTGGCCGCCATCGCCTATGAGCTCTACCAAGAGCATAAAAGGCAGAATGACCCAGGGCATCATCTCTTAAGCCCGAGGGAGAGCGAACGGATCCAAAGCCTGGCTAAGGCGGCGCCAGCAAGCATGGCAGAGCTCTACAAAGACCTACAGGTTGCCAATCGCGAGATTCGGGTGCTGGTCCTCGCACCTGGAGAACTTGACAAGCCTCTTGTCGCGACCATGGAAGTCGTCCCTTTCACTTCAGCAACATACGAGGCATTGTCGTATTGCTGGGGCGTAGATGTTCGAGACAAGCCACTTCGTGTCAACGGCGTGGAGTACTGGATCACGTCAAGCCTTGACATCGCCTTGAGACATTTACGTCCTCGGGAAGGCCTTCCCCGTAGATTATGGATTGATGCAGTGTGCATCGACCAGGCACGGACCGAAGAGGGCAGAGCGGATAAGAAGGCTCAACTCCCCCGCATGGGAATGATCTACAACAATGCAAAGAAGGTGATTGCTTGGCTGGGCCCAAGCACGAAGGACAGTGAGGATGCGTTCCAGTTTTTTAGCAGCTTCTTCCGAACCTGTACGGACATTTCAGATTTGAATCGCAGTTACGACACGGAAAGAGCAAGGTGGCAACATTTCGAGAATGACATATTAGGTAGAGAATGGTGGGGAAGAGCTTGGATCGTGCAGGAGTTCATCATGTCTTGCGAGATAGAGTTCCATTGCGGTTTCGATACGATGAGCGAGAATGAGATGACCATGCTCGGTTACTTCTTCCACATGATGCCATTCAGGATGTTTGAAAGTCAGATTACCAATCCTCAAGAAGCCCGGAACCGTCGATCTATCGCTATACTCGCAGCCACTAGAGCGCAGAAGAGGTCGAGAGAAATACCGGATGATCTATGCTACTGGGTCTCGCGATTTCACAGCTGGGATTGCAGAGACAAGCTGGATCACATTTACGCCTTTGTCGGCATTGCTGAGGAGAACCACTTCCCTGTGGAACCAGAGCGAGAAGACGATTGGCCATCTGTGTACGGCGATCTGGCCTACTATATCCTCTCCACACGCAAAAGAGTCGACTTTTTATGTATGGGTCGAGGCGAGGACCGATCAGCGCGCATACCAGCCAGCTGGGTGCCTGATCTGCAAATCAAGTACGATGCAAGAGGTCCGATGCTCCCTCCGCTCGAATGCAGCGCCGATGCCGTCTACCGTGCTTCGGGCGGCTCTTTCTCTGGTACGATATTTTGTTCATCAGACAAGTCCACTCTAACTCTTTCCGGAATCCGTTTCTCTGGCATCAAAGCGATGACGGGCGCACATAGCCGAGGGTTCCTATCCATGGATGAGTCTCGAAGTCTACTTCGCAATATATTAGGAACCCGGGTCGAGAAGAACGCGTACCCTTTCAAGATGTCGCACACGTACGCCGTCGCGTTTGCGCGTACGCTCTGCTGGGACCTGAACTGGGTACGGAAGAGGTGTGGGAACAATGACACGGCGCTCGAGCGCCAACCACAAGATCCACCGCCTACGGATTACAAGCCATTCATAACCGACTCCGTCATGCGGAGGGCCGCATTCGAGGCTGATATCACAACGATGATGGAAAACATGCGCGCCAACCGACGATTTGCGCTCTTCGAGAACGGCGCAATAGGGATGGTGCCAAGGATTGCGGAGCCTGACGACATCGTCTGCATCTTGGCCGGAGCAAGCGTCCCCATGCTGTTGCGACCACATGGAACGGACTGGATGTTTGTTGGAGAATGGTGAGAAGCTTTCGCTCGTCAGCCCATGTAATTCTCGCTAACGCAATGCAAGCTACGTCCATGGGATCATGGACGGAGAATTCTGGTCTCGTCATTGTCGCAACCTCATTCCGTTCAGAATCGTCTGATGAATGCGCACAATGAAGAGCTGATCACGCCTGTTGGTCGGCGTTTAGGAACTCCCGGCACTTCATTTTCTGAGATAGGTGTTCTGGCAATTGTCTCCATGTAGCTCGCATACTCACACAGATGGAAGAGGTTCTTTTCCTTGTTGAGGAGACGACTCAATCTGTGAAGATGTTCCTTTCAGTCCAAGATACAATCGAAGTCGCCCCGTCGAGCCACTCAACAGACTGTTGCGATTTGCAACGTGATCGCAGAAGCCCTCCCCTTCTCCAGGCTGACTGAATTTTGCATTAGAAGCTTTGGCTAACCTAACAAGGTAGAGCCAGAAGTCAAAAGACAGACTGATGACACATTCATCGCCTCCATCTCCGTCGTGTATGTTCAGTCCGCTGTCCGCATGGAGTGGCATCCATTTCTGGTAGCTGTGCTCTTCGAAATACTGGTATGAGAAGCCGTCCATGGCAGGGTTTACCTGGAGAACCACGTACCCGGTGTATGTCTCACAAATCTGGTTAAGTTTGATGATAATCGTCCTGACGGTGCGGTGCAGCTCCTGGCCATGGGTCGAAGAGCATAAGATGCGGCTACCTGGCGGGGTGGGTAAAGTGTGGACCAGTTCCGGTGGACAATACAAATGTTGGCGCAACTCTCGGTAGCCCGACTCTACACACTCCGACAGAGTAGCGTCCGGGTGTAAACTCCATTTCAAGGGTAAATGTAGGCTGAAGTAGTACAGATGTTCTTTTTCTTCCTTCTCGGCAGAAACGTCTTGGCTTAAGCAGAACTCAATTTCTAGAGCGTCTCCAACGACATGTATCGCGCACAGACAGGCTGTAGATTTGGTAGCTTCGAAGACGTTCCTGGCAATGTCTCGGTTGAGACCGCTATAGTCGACTATGAAAAACTGCGCATCTCCACAAAGCGCTATTAGTGAAAACACTCGATCGCGGATGATATGGCACTCTTTGCACTTGGACTCATTAAGGAGATAGATCAGACTCTGAACCTGGATAGTCTGGGAGCCTCCAGCATCTACTAGACCCTCCATGTGTATCGCAATCTCAGGCCTGGCTTTTCCTATATTATGCAGGAGCTTTCTATAGCCGGGACGCATCCGTAAGCTTGAAGGGGGCCGGAGGCAACGATTTGAGTGGTAGTATTTCAGCACCAGCCATGAGAACCAAACTCTTTGCAAGGGCGATTTCCTGCGTGATCCATGCCCTGCGCCAGTAGATAACCAACATAGGGTTTGAGAAGATGAGTCCCATTTGCTGCACTTGCTGCGCCCGTTCTATGTCGTTCATCTGGTCTATGCAAATCGCATTGATCCAGAACGACCGTGATCGTAGTCGCGTATTATTTCTTACTTAATGCAGAAAGTCCCGTAGGTTCTATCGAACCCAAAAGTTTTTCCCATTCATCTTGATGCATCGCCTTGGTTCTGCACTGCCCCATACGTAGGAAATGCACCTATAGTCCACATTATTGGTAGTGTGACGGATGACACACTGAACCTGCTCTGCCCGATAGCGCGCCGGTTGAACATCTACCAATCGAATTGACCCTACTCGGTCGTCCAAAGAGGTATAGGTGAAGTAGCTCTGTGGTGCATCAAGTAGGGGTTTGAGCGAAGAAGACGGTCCATTTGAAGTAATTGATTGTAGCACGTCACCCTTGTTGTTCTGCATCGCTGTTGTTGGGATTGTTTAAAGCAGAACACGAGATATGTAACAGACTGTGAGACCTCACCACGCCTGCGATGCCGTAGAAAGTAAGGTTGATGTAACAAGGTGGTAGTGCGATCCAGTAACGATGACGCTGGCGGGGTCAGTACCTAGTCAAGGATCTTGGGAACCCCGCGCTAGCCCGCGCCACTCGGGGTCATCAACGATATATCCACGGCGACGGAGACCTGTGTATGGCTGATTCACACGGTGAATGAAATTCTATGGGCAGGGGACCCGTGCGCTCAGCGGCCCCAAAGTACTTGGACGCTATTTTATTATCGACTATTGTTAGATGTACTATGCTTGACCTATGAGTGTGCGCTATAGTAAGAGCTAGAGAAGCCTCTTAACAGCTACAACTTAATCTGAGTGGCTTTGGCAAACTTGTAAAAGACACACTCACAAAAGAGTACTTTAAGACACAAGGTCTCAGGTTAAGGAGCAGATATCCAAGCAAAATGGATGGCGACTGCCGTGTTCTAAATATAACGTGGTAGATCAGGCGTCCCGTCGCTGTACCTGCAGGATGACCGAATGTGGGAACCGCCCCGGGTCTTTTTTGGACGGTAATCCTTTCCTCAAAGCTTGTAATGACCACATATACGATGCCTTGCATTCAGACTTCGCATCAGGCCTCCTACGAGTTGTATATGCCCGCCCGCCTTGCTTCGAGCTCCGCGACATGAGGCTGAAGAAGAACGTCATGATCTCCATTGCTGGCAACGACTTCTCAGTAATGCGCATAAACGCCTTTGATTGCCCTTGAGCATGAGAGTGTTAGGCCTAAACATCTATTTTGAAGAACAAGAGTTCCAAAATCCCGAGAAACACGATATCAATGCCACTCGCAGCGCTCGGTAAGGCCGACCAGGTACAACGGTACACATGAACCCCCTCATCATATAAAGGCCAATCGAAATTCGCAACGCTATCCGCAAACTACTTATACACTAAAGCGAGCACAATGATCTTTTACCAGCTTCTTGTATACTTGGGAATATTATCCTCTGCCGCCTTCGCCCAAGATGCCGCAAAGAAACCAAACGTTGTCTTCATCCTCACCGACGACCAAGATCAGCGCATGAACTCCATCGACCACATGCCAAATGTCCAGAACCTTTTAGTCAAGGAAGGCACTCGGTATATGAAGCACTATGCACCAACTGCTTTGTGCTGTCCGGCTCGAGTCAGTATCTGGACGGGACTGCACGCTCATAACCACAAGGTCGCATCCGTGCACAACGGTCCCTTTGGTGGATGGCAAAAGATCAAAGAGGAAGGTTTGAACAACAGGTATCTTCCCATCTGGCTAGGTGATGATGGATATCAGACGTACTACACGGGTAAGCTGTACAACGGGATGGAGACAGATCTGGTAGAGAAAGAGACCGCGCGTGGGTGGACGGAAGCCGTAAATTTTCCATCTCCCTCTCATCGCAACATACCATCTGACGCGACGATAGGACATCCTGGTTGGCGGTAAAACTTATCAATACTATGATCCACCCTTCCAGAACATCAAGGGCAACTGGAACAATCCCAGCAAAGTTAAGGATTTCCCTGGCAATTACTCGACAGACATGATAGCGGGACACGCCTACAACTATTTGCAAGAAGCTGTTAAGAGCGATAAGCCTTTCTTCGTGGGTGTTGCTCCAATTACACCGCACGTCCAGGTTGGGAACAATCCGGATCCGGCGGGTCTTCCCGTACCGTCGAAGAAATACAAGGGGACAAAACCAGATGCTAAAGTGCCGCCTGCAGACAACTACAACCCAGCAAATGTGAGTCAACAACGCCGTTACCATATGCATTCATCGACAAGGGCGAGCTAACACCTCGACAGAGATCCGGCGTCAACGTCGTATGGCAGCTGGAGAAACTAGACAAGGACCATGAAGCCAAACTCAAGAACCACTACCAAGCCCGCACTGAAGCCCTTCTCTCCGTCGATGATATAGTCGCACGAGTAGTCGATATTCTCGAGAAATCAGGCCAACTCAATAACACTTACATTATCTACAGTAGTGACAATGGTTTCCACCTCGGTCATCATCGTCTTGGCGCGGGCAAGAAGTACGCTTTCGAGGAAGATATTAACGTTCCGTTGATTATTCGTGGACCGGGTGTGCCGGCGAACCGGGAGACAAATATAGTGACTGCGCACGTTGATCTTTCGCCAACAATCTTGAAGATGGCTGGTGCAGCGCAGAGGGACGACTTTGATGGGCGTCCAATCCCACTCACAGAAGCAGATATCAGTCAACGAGAAGGTTCTGCCGGAGACGAGTATTCGAACGTTGAGTTTTGGGAAGGTGCAACGTACAAGTGTGAGTACCTAGGTAGTTGCTAGTCAACGTTGACATTGAAGACTAACAGTGGCGTAGTCAACGGTCTAAACGGGACTCGCGTAAACTCGTACAAATCTCTTCGTCTGGCTGGCAAAGGCTACGATCTCATGTATGCCGTTCAATGCGTCAACAACTCGCACGAGCTTTACGACATGGTCACCGACTCAGGACAAATGCGCAACTTGCATCCGACCGCCCCCCACGAAGCTAACCACAAGAACGCCTACAATTCCGGTAACACAAAGTTGTCCGGCTTCGATATCAAGAGCCTGCTTCCACGCATCGATGCTCTCCTCCTGGTCCTCAAGTCATGCAAAGGCAACACCTGCACGCAACCCTGGAAAGAGCTGCATCAAGATGGCACAGTGAAGAACTTACGCGATGCGATGGACGCGACATATGATGAGTATTACAACAACCTACATGACAAGTTCAAAGTGAGATTCAACAAGTGTTACAACAATGCGACGATCGATATCAGTGCTGAGGGGCCTCAATGGCAGGGCAATGGACAGGCAGTGATGGGATCGGTAGGAGTGAATGATACGAGTAACCCTGTGGATGAGGATGAGACATTCACGCTGGGGTGGGAGAATGAGGGGTACTATGATGACTGGGAGTAGGTAGTCTGATATTAAGGGACATTAGCGAGGATTTTGAACGAGACAATCATTTTCATCTGTCATGATTGAACCTGACACTTGATGTTTGTGATCGCATGTGCATTGTGTCATGGTAGAATCCTTTGTTTCATACTGTGAGCATTGTTTGCTGCGGCTCAACAATGTCTTCCCAAACCGCGACCCTGCGACGTACATAAAAGGTCCAAGACATAGCTTCCAACACTCGAGCAACCCCCAATAGTAGTAGATTCTCACAGACCTTTCATCAAAGTAACAACATGGCAGCTGCCGCAGTCGGCATCGTAATCGGTATCGCAGCCGCATTCTTCCTCTTCTGGGCTTTCTGCCAGTTCATGGCCCGACGACGACGTTACTCGGGGAAGACACGTAACCACTGGCCTAAACAGAGGGCTCCAGAATGTGGACGGCATGCTGCGCGTGGGTACTATGGTAACATGCCGGCCGCTCATCATCATGATGTGGAGAGGGGCCGGCCAACCTATCGTCCTGGTGCTGAGCACAGGTATTGAGCACATTTTTTCGTATTTGTGGCGCTCGCGCGACACCAAGGGATATTCGGTTTATTCAGGCGTTTCAAGCACCGCGAAATCAAGCCCCGGACCTTTTCGCAATCTCACCCCCATCTATCAAGTAAATTATACTATCATCATTCCAATCCATTTATTCTCTTTGTCCTTGTCAACGCTGGGTGATATTTGTACACAATCTCGTCCTAGTGTGGAATGCTTCAATGTGACGGTGCCGTATTGGCGGTATCTTGCGCCCCACACCAGGACATTGTGAGAGATGTCGTCAACCTGGCCAAGCTTTCTGGACCCACAAGCAATTCTGTGAAAAATGGTCACTGCGCTTAGCTGGGACGAAGTGTCATCCCAATAGATACCATCCGTGAGAGGGATAGCTTGGTCTCGTGCGTCGCTTCGACTGTTATTTCTTCACCTGACATGTGTGCTCTTTGTTTTACATGTGTATAGGACCTGGGAACAATGGCGCGAGAGGTTAATACCAGTAGACAGGCCATCGAAAATTTTTCAGGCAGAGGCAGCGCGATTTTCCCGCCTATCCACTTGCCGGAGCGGAAAAACGTGTGCGCGTAAGCTGCAGGAGCAAAGTACGGACAAAAAGCGGTAACTTTGCAGGCCGACAGTATCGCAACGCGGCCAAAAAAGTAGGGTCGGAGGGAGCTAGCGAGATAGCGGCCGTCTTGCGGTACATGATAGTACTCATATGAAGGAGTGCAGCGGCGTAGGAGGGAAGACTGATTTAGTCAGATTATTATAGATTGCAAGGCTTGCGGGCATGCACGCCTTTACTTCTCAAGAAAACTGTAGTAGCGTAGTAACGTCATCACACACGTGTCCTGGTCAACTATCGTTCGACGAAACAAAAAGATCAGATTGCTTCTAGTTCAACTCTTCGAACTTGTGTCTGTTAAGAAGAATTGGACATAATATTACCATAATAAGGTGCGGCAAAAAGATATTGCTCCCTGCCAGATTCGAACTGGCGACCTTCGGATGCCTCTACGCTATGCTAGATCATACAGAAATTGTATGAGACCGACGTGATAACCGACTACACCAAGGAAGCTTTCTACTATTTGATATCAAGAACTTACCTAAATAAAACTTATATACAGCCCATAAATTTAGCGCAAAGACTTATTTATATAAGCGAGGTGCTAGCTTTTTTTAGCCTTGCGCTATCGATATAACCGAATATTTACCGGACATAAATCTCTCTTAGGATCACTAAAGATAGACCCAAAAAACTATCCTCTTCTCGAAACTTGCTATTTCCTCTCTTTTATTGTCGTCTAAATTGAGGAACTACGTTTCGTAACATTTATAGAGAGATCAGCGCTGACGTGCGCTATCAGCGCGACTTGCTGGCCTAGCGCACGTATTGATGCAGTATGCATTGTCCAGTTTGCACGATTTGCTCATTTGAGCTTAAAATAGCCAGTCTCCAGTCTCAATGTTCAGCGCTTAGCAGTGCCTCCCTGGTATGAGCTGTCTCTGACTGAGCTGCCTCACAATGCTCATTTCCTTCACGACAATAAGCTAACATGGACAAAGCCAGTCGTGTACTGGCCGAAGGTGTCCCTGAAGGCATACCTAACACTCCCGGCTGTCCTACTAGAGAATATTAATAATATGGATGAGAATGAAACTATGCCGAGTAGGCCTAACTCTCTTAAAGCCCTTGTTAGTAAGGATAACATGCGAAGCGACCGTAGAGGCAGCCGCGCGAAAAGCGGACTATAGTACAAGACACGAGAAAAGCTTGACCCCGTCTCGGGAAGTAAACAGATAACAGTGGAGCGTGAATTATTCAAGACGTTACACGCCGTAATGTTACTAAATGCCTCCTTCTTGACGACACTCTCTACAGAGAATCTCCTAAATCTTTCGCAAACGATCCAACATTCTGCGACGGGGCTGCCCCATCTGCCTTCCCGGATTTTACAGCATGTCATCCATTGGTATAGGCAGTAATATCTCAATTAGATCAGCAATCCCGGCGATCAACCCCACTTCTACCACGCAGAGCACGCCAGCCCTTTCTGCATTATTGATAGTACGTCAGCAATGGAACACCTGGACGCCCCCTTATCCCGCGTATCCGTCGTGGAGTGGTGCATGGGGACCAACCTTGATACCAGCAGCTTCCGGTACTCCACCCGGGAGTCCACTGACAGGAGCGATCATCTTCGCTATTGTATTCGGAGGATTTACTCTCGTTTCGTTAATCACTTGCCTCATATGGTGGGCTGGGAAGAGATGCGGATGGGGCTGTTGCTCTAGCGCCAAGTGGTCGCAGAAGAAACAGCAAGATCCTGAGCTTGGAGTGAAGACAGCCCAGAACACTCCGTCGAGCGATGATTGGAAGACCGAAGACAGCAACTGTTCATCTCAAATCGTGTCATCGATGATTTCACAACACCGGTCAGTCGTGCACCCCTCTCACAGCTTTCAGGTGTTACGAAAGCCTTTGCCCGCTGACCATCAGATGCAAAATTCTTTTGTGTCCGAATGACCCTTGACACCAACCGACAAAAACTGGGGAATTGAAGCCGGTGATGTTATTGTCAATGAATGTGAAACCACGCTGTACGTGCACGCACTTGGGGGTGACCTGGAATACACTCTTTCCAGATCTGCAGTCATATAGCACGGTCACAATGTGCTTCACTGACTCTGCATTGACTCGATTTAGAATACGGCGCGCTTCTGCAAATCCTTGTTCAATGCACAGCTCTCCATTGTACATCTACAATCACCGGCTTTCTATAAAATCGACATCTAGAATCCAGTACTTTTAGACACTTAAGTCTTACAAATCTACAACTCAGCCAATCTGCCGGTGACAAAATTCTGAACAGACGCGCCTCCGCACTACAATACGCTCTGTTTCGTGTATCTCCCACAATAAAGAGCATTTACCAGAGAGAATGGTTGCTGGTCCGGGACCGTTCATTCTAATCGGCGTTATCGGCGCCAGCTTATTAGGTTCTCTCGGCTACTGCTTCTTTCGGCCTCGGAGAAAGATCAACGACCCTGAAGACCCTGAGGAGCCTCATACGATTGAGTTGCAGGACAACGAGGCCATTCAGGCAGCGTCGGACAAAGCAAGTTCAGCGTTACCGTTCCCAGCCCACTCACTGAAGCACCCACCTCGTCAACCAATTAATCATACCGACGCGAGCATGCAGTACGGTCCTCGTGTATTGATCGCATCGCGAGGGAATATCCACTCACAAAAAAAGCTGTAGCTCTCGTCCAAGAAGTCGTTGTTGTGTCTCTATAAAGCTATTATGATGTTCAGTATTACGAATAGAGTCCAGTTCGTAGTTAATGCAGTTTATAAGCGACGGTTTCGAGCGCATACTTTACCTGTTCTCTAACTTTGTTTGCGCACGGGTATAGCTATTTTCCAAGCTTTGCATCGAATCTGCTGCGCCAAATCTCCTTCCCGGGCTTTGAAACCTTTTGTTGGCATCCTTATCTACGTCAATAGCATACTTCCAAACGTTGCCTTCAAACAAGCTTGATAGCCCTGCAATATCGGGCAGAGTCTTTGACATTTTACAGTAGTACAATAACACTGTGGACAAACAATGTTTCACGAAATCACAATGATGCACCAAACCAAATATATGCGCATCTGCCTCCCATATTTCCTACTTGCCTAACTTTTCACTCAGTGTAGCATCATGGCACATGTTCTAGCACGGGGTATGCCCGGCTTTGCTTGGCCGACGGCTGTACCAGGCGGGCCGCCCAACTCACATTCAAAGCCCCCCGCAAAGCCATTTCCACATACGAGCAACTCTTCCAGCGGGCCGGGAACGACTGCGTCGAACCTTCCAACGCAGTCACCATCTATTCGAACACTAACAGTTGGAGTATCGGAGACAACTTCTTCTTCGGAAATATCTACTGTTGTTCGTCCTAGTGTGAAGTCGCATTCAACTCTGCGTGCGTCTTCAGCCGAACCAACAATAAGTCATTTGGTGCCATCTGACTCCTCGAGGACTGCGGTTATTACGCCAACTAAGACTTCAAAACCCCATCAGACTCCTCAACCTCGTATTAAATGCACAACCGAGCGCTCATTCATCACTAGCCCATTTGAAGGGCCCGAGCTTCACTCAAGTACATCAATTCCTCAGTACACTGGGCCGAGGTCGTTCACAGAGTCCTTTGAACTTTTCCAACCACCACAGACTGCGCTCACCGAGCGGCCGCTCCTCACGACCTTTCTTCAGGCACCGCCCCCAAGCGCCACGCTGAGCCCGCCACACCATGTACTCCCTGATCCAGCGTTGCCTACCAGCGTTTCGGATCAAAAGGCAACGGGAGTCGCGAATAGGACGGTCGCCATTGCTGTCGGCTCAGTTTGCGGTTCAGTCTTTTTGATCATGTTCATCATTTTAGCAGTTTTGAAGTGGAGAAGTCGACGCGATATACTGCATGCTGATGCAGAGTCCGTTCGAGGTGGCCCGAATGATGATGGTTTTGCTCAACAAGGCGTCCGTGGAGGAGCTCCAGACTCCAACATTAGACGAAATGGTAGCTTTAGAACCCTGGATGGCAATGATCGCGAAGCTATAGCAAATGGCCTAATCCTGACTCGTCAGAGTTCTGGGCCGCCACAACTCCCGCCTCCGCGATCTACCCCATTCCACATGCAGTTCGCCAATGTCTTTGACAGCATTGGGCGACATGATACACCACCGCCACCGCGGATTCCAACACCACAGCCTATCCCTTTACAGAGACAGTTCGGTGTCGTTAAACAGGTTCCTCGATCCATTAGACGCTCAGTTTCGCCCTTGAGTTCTATGGACGAGGCTCGGGCTTCCGCGACCTACGAAGAATTGGCGCGGGTCTCGCCACCCGGTAGTCCTGTTCCAAGTCCTGGGGAGTCTGGGAAGACTTGGTGGGAGCGGAAATTGGACAGTCTGAGACGGGGTCATAGAGTGTCGACAGGCTAACGATAGGTCGGCATGTTGAACAGTGTAATCGTAATAGATTTCTTTCATATTTCTTCTGTGATCTCTATAATTCCGAATTCGTTACCTCTCGGTATCAAAGTCCAAATGATATCCTCAACCAACCTTTTGCCTCATCTTAACATGCCCCAATCAATAAAGAATTTGTCGTGTCACACATATCCAGCCAATGCACTCATGACATGACAACAAAGACCTAAGACTGCAAAGGTGACTAGGCTGGACTTAACAAAGGACATAGGGTTACGTGCTAAAAATACAGAATGATCATCGAGTGTTCTTTGTTTTCTTTGTGCTACCAACGGTCCACCTTTTAGGTAGATGCCCTCACTGCATGACGTGGAACTCACCTACATCGCGAGCATACATTCCATCAGCATCCGTATACTTATGACGCAGAACGACAGTTTGAACATACTATCTACGAGTTCTATACATAGATAATCACCCAGATGGCACCAATACCAGTCCCCAAACATATCTCACGGTACTTGAGCCATCGATACGTTGCACGACGCATTGCGACTTCAACTCTTGTTGCTACAAGCGCCATCGACCTCCAAAAGTGGCAGGATACTATACGATATCTTGTCACCCGAAAGGAGAGCAAGGAGATTAAGGTTGGACCTCTTCCTCTAGCCGTTGTTATAGTACTAGGTTTCTTCAGTCTCTTCCTCCTCACTCTGCCTTTCGTCGTCGTCTACTTCTGTTGCGTTCAGCCTTATCGGAACAAGAAGGCGCTCGCTAAGCAAGAGGAGGTTCTTGAAGCACAAAAAGAGGTAGTTGAGATGCAGGTTCGACACTTCGTCGGCGATTCGGGAAGGCGATTATGGCGAGAAGCACCAATGGAGAGACAGGTGAAGAGGCAATGGAAGGAAGCGCCACGCAATTTCTCGAGAGCACATCCGGCGTCACCAAAGAAGCTGACCAAAGAGATACCGAGAGTAGAGTTTGCTATGTGATGGGACTCACCATTGAATTCATTGTACCACTCACACACGGCGACGAGACTTCTGTCAATGTAATAATATACTTCTATGAGGATCCCTGACACGAAACAAAATATTATCATTTCTAGAATCCACGCATCCAACGAAGACGTGAAAGCTTAAGCTTATAGGCTAGTAACACGGACGACTATCTCGAATGGTGCAGGAAGATCCATGATGTGGACGCAAAGCATCACAATAACACAGATTCAAGGACCCTTTGCACACGCGACGACCATGACATCTTCCTTGGCTGGTATCTCGTCGACAATTTATGCATAGCGAGCATCAAAAACATTACCTGAAATGACTTATACGAGCATTACGACTTCAGTCCTGCCGACCAACAACGTTGAACGGCCAAGCCCCCCAAGTCACCATCGAAGTCTCAAGCCGCTGGCAATCATGTCGGTAGCGGTGGCCATCAGCGTTGGGATCGGGTTATACATTGTTGCGGCGTTGGCAATCAGGGCGCATCTCGACAAGAGAGCAGAGACGTTCAGCTGGGCCAATCTCTTTCGGTGGCAAAGAGAAGAGATGGCTAAGGCTACTCAGCCGCAGAGTACCAGCAACGTGTGAGCTGCCAGCTAGCATTCACGAAAGAGCAGGTATTGGAATAACATAGTCAATACGCGCAATTCTAGATTTGCAAACGTTTCACAGTATTTCCTGAATAGACCCCACCATGTACAGCCGCCCACGATCTATTGAGACTTCCCATACCGCCATGTCTACTTCATCATTCAGTACTTTCATTCCTAATCCACACTGGAGTGGCATTCCAACAGACGCAATACCACCACCGAGCATTTCGACCAGCGTTACACCACCGACCTCGCCAACCACAATTCCCCAAGACTCCGCAACAGTCTCAACACTCTGGACCACGCCACAAACTAGTCTCACAGTATCTCCAGTTCCGTCTCAAATCACATTCTTAACACTCTCGTCAAACCCTACGATAAGCGCAAGCTCAACGTTTATAGAGCCATCCGGCATTACGACAATAATCAGTGTTCCACATAGAAATCCTTTCATACCAGAATTGAGATACGGTTCTGTGGTTGGCGTTATAGCTGGGATCACCTTCACGGTTGGCATCACGTTCTCTATCATAGTCCTACTACTTTTGTGGTGCCGTGGGAACCTGCAAGAAAGGTGGGAATTTGGACCTGAGCCTTCCGCTTTAGAGGGAATGGGAAACAACCAGCCCATGATACAAACACTACTGGAGAGTAAAGATATCCGAAGGGCCATGGGGAAGGCCAGGGGGTTACAAGGCTCCCAAACTGAGCACTAGGCGTTATCTGATCATGTTGCTGATTGCAGCCTTTTACTTCATAGTTCAAGTACTCGGAAGTTGCCATTCATAGACTGCTAAATTTAGGTAAACATGATCCTACCTAAGTAGGGTTTGAAAAACGAAGCGCTTCCACAACGTAATGCACTACACTATCTCTACACTTACTCTGGAATTGGTACATGAATTTGGGTTGTTCACCTTACCACCTGCATTGTATACGTACATCGCTTGTGAACGACTGCTCCTAACCTATATATGTTGGAGACTCATAGTATCCGCCCCACCTTCCTAGAACAACTGCATTACCCGCTAAATGCCCCTACTACAGCCAATGGACAATCTCACAACCTCCACCACGATGGGCGACGCTACGGCAGAGCAATGTCTTTGGACAAGTGGTCTGGTAGCGTACTTCATCGCACTTGCTGTCATTGTGGTTACCTCTATAGTCATCACCGTATGCACAGACATTCTTTCTGGGCTTCTAGATCTGCTGGCATCTTGGAGTGAAGGATATGGAGAGAACATGGATTAAGAGAGAGGATCCCGACAAACTGATGGACATCAAGGTGACTTTGCACCAAAAGTAGCCAATGATATCGCATGATTTTTAAACCCCGAAGTGCAGAAGTAGCTGAGTTTACCCAACGTGAAGGTGCCTAAGAAGCTCGATCGAGCTGGCAGTATGCGCTGCACGTAGGCCATACGGACGCTCAATAGCTTAACTTGGACGATGATGTAACCTTAATTACCTTAATTAGAAAAACTTCTTTTGATGCTCTTAAACTCCTCTATATTATTATCGCTCTTGACATATAGGGTATACACAATTCTATTCTATACTCCAACGCTACGATGGCACCACACTTGGTATATGCGCTCCTCAACAACTCGACTTACGTCATCGCGCGATCGAGCGTCGATACTTCCGATTGGAGGAGCTTAGGTGATCTGGGAAACAATGATGTGGCAACTATGAGAGTTGCCTACTTTCTTCTAAGATTCTCGCACGATTTATTCTCCTCTAAATTGAATCGCGCATGTTCCAGATGTTTTTCAATGTTCGTAATTTAACCCGCATAATCACCAGTGTTATGACCAAGCATTGACCAAAAATGATACTGACCAGAAATGATGATGACATATCTCCCAGCCTTATAATATGCGATGTTGAATTCACATTTGTGATTGCGCGAAACGAATTTTATTTTCTATTCTTCCGGTCTTTCCTTGTAATAGGAATTACGAGATGCCTCACAGTTCCCACATTGTTTACATTAGTGCCGTATGACACAAAGTGTTCTCACCTTAACCGTTAGGTGCCTTGACGCTCGAGGACACACGTGTGTAATGTAGGAAAGTAGGATCAGGTCACATGATCACGATTTTCTCCTACTGTATTCTATCGAGGAACATGGTGTCACTACTGTATCAAACAGACGGCGTGTCTTGTTGTACACCCGCGCATTGTAACAAGTGCATTGAATCTACTGACATGGCATTGTACAACTGCCATGCCACTGGGGCTCCACACATATAAACCTTCGTTATCCTAGGAGTGCCCTTTCTGAGGAGCACTTAAGAATTGATTCCTAATCCACGATTTACCTTTGTTTCAGCAACATATCTATTAGGTCTCGTGATCTTAGCCTTGCGCGCAACCACCAATAGCGTAATGGACAACATAATTCGAAATACCACGGCGCACATCGCACGATGGGAGTTTCAGGGACCGCAACCAACCAACACCTTGAACGGAGGACAAATAGCAGGAATCGCAATGGGCGCGATTGCCGTGGTCGGTATCTCCATAGGTCTCTTCATCTGGGGTCGGAAGGAGACAATAAAGTCGTACGGTCCACCACCGGGCTCTCATGCTTGAGTTAGTGGTACTATACATAATTTGAAGAACGGACATCTGTGACAGATTACGTTCGATCGAGGCTTTGTTAGGGGTTTATTGTGGTGCTGGGAGTGACATCTGGAATGCACTCTTTACTTCACTGTCTGACGTATGTCACTAGACACTCACACATTTAAAAGTAATACAAGAAATCGCAAGACTCTTCCTTTCTCCTTCCATAACCACAGTCTCCAAGACGATTGCATACACTGCCGCCAAAAACAGATTACCACATCTCACCATCCTCTCTACATACTAGAAATACCACAAGATGCCTGCTATCGTACTCCCATCTGCAAAACGTCTCACGTACAACGTTGCTGCAAATGTATCTGAGATCCTTGCGCGCGCTCACGTCGAGACTCGAGGCGACCGCCGCGGACCAATCGCAGGTCTCGCTGTTGGAGCAGCTATACTGTTGCTGTTGGTAATCGGGTTGATTATGTACTACATCAAGAAGCGATGAGGCCAGAAACGGGAGCTTATGAGTACCAGAATAGTAGTGTTAGGGAAAGGTGAAATTGAGGAGCTTAGAATGGTCATATAGATCTAGAGAGTAGATGTAAAATTGTACTAGTCTTTCTAACTTACCTGCATTTGCTATTGGAGGTTGTTCATGGATTTCTTTTGCCGAGGTGATGATGTGGGACAGTTCGCCATTTTACGACTAAACGCTCGTCATGGCAAAGGTCGCCCATGGGTTTAGGCTATACGAAAATACGTGTTATCGATTGTTGAAAGGACGAAGATGCGGTGGACCTGTACGAACTGGATACAACATTGATACTCGTGTACAACGTACACTTCAGCACCACGTCGGTTTCCCCTCAAATCGACCCATCACTTCACATCTTCGTCATGATCATTCACGACATCAACTCAGACTTCTCCATACTCTACCCCCTACCGCATCGCACTTATTCTCTTGCTTCTGGTCGTGTTCCGCTCCTACGACTCCCCCTTCGACCTCACCAACCAGTCACAGCCCAACAGCAGAATGACACGCGTAGCCAGTCAGAGCGAGCGTCTAAAGCTGATGATACGCACAAGCCGCGGCTGAGGTGTTGAGATCGAACTACACCAAGATACAAGCACCAACGAGCGATCATGGAAGTGGAAACATCATTTTATTTCAGAGCCGGAGTTCTGTAACGACAAGATTCGATTAGAGATTGCTGAGGATGACGGCACGAAGACGATCGTGGAATTGAGTGCGACTTTTAAGGTTACGAGTGAGGATGCGTGTAGTGAGTAGAGCTTAAATAGCGCTGGTTCCTTCTCGGACAGTGGTAGGTGTCGTGGCCATATTAGTATGAGGTATGGAATGTTGCTATTGCTCGTTGTAAAGGTGACGTGCGTCACAGTGCCTGACACCCCCATCCCAAGTCTTTATTTAGACATCGTCAATTTGCAATACATCAACTGACAACTTGATAAGGAGGGAACAGTGGCCAAGTTGAACAATGTTTATAAAGGTATATTACTAAAAAGGCTGATGGCTAACTTCATTATTCTTGCTCGTATCTAGAATGCAAAAGCTGAAGGTCAAAGCTCAATCTACATTCCTTTACCGGCCAATGAATTTCAACTCCAGATATCTCGCAGGAATGAAAACCACAGCCGTGACCATGAACGTAAATTCGTTCGCAATATCGCCTCCGTAAGCCCCGATAAGCTTGCCCAAAGGCCCCACATACCATGTCTCAACCATACCCATAACCCAAGCAATGATACCAATGCCAAAAGCAACAGCCGCAGCAATGCCCACAGGCAACCTCTTAGGGTCATTCCAAGCCTCCAAGTCGTAGTTCGCGAAGCTGCATTTCCGGAAAATGACGTGTTCGCTGAAGAGAATGACGAAGTACTGTGTGCACCAGTATCCCAGAAGCGACAGGAAGTTCTGGAGGTAGGTAGAGAGGGACTCACGACCACCGACTGCAAGACCAAGGATGACTGCGAAGCAGAGGAAGATCCAGATGAAACGTGGGACCCTTGCAAATGGACGCGCGAACTGCTGGCACGAGATCGCGGCACTGTAGATCGAGATGACGTTGACGTTGATACCGGACAGGACGAGGAGCGTGAGGATGAACTTCGCGAAACCGCGCGGGTACAGCATCTCTTGGATCAAGAATCCTAGACCTTGGTTCTCGTACGTGTCTTTCCAGTCCGGGCGATTGTTCATACCGGATGCGACGACGCAGCCAGCCAGCATACCAATAGAGGTCGGGATCGCGATTCCAAAAGTCGTCATAAGGAAGACCTTCCAGCGATTGATGTTGGCAGGGTAGTGAACGTAGTAGTCGCTGGCCATCGTCTGCCAGGACGCAGAGCTGCCGTAGATGATAGCGATTAAACTGAGTACTGTTCCAGAGAGATCGGCGCCCTTCAGCTCGGTAGGCGTCTTGTTGTCGGCGTACTTCCCGGTCTCGCCGAAGAAGATCATAAAGATGATGAAGAATATGATCCAGGCATATCGTTCGTAAATCAAGATGGCTCTGAGACCGACGAAAGAGATGAGCGTTGCGACAATGGCCAGGATGACGATTCCAACAACGAGCGAAATGTGTCCGTCGGCTACGGCAGTGAGCGCGAGTCCACCGGTAATACAAGCAACCGCCGCCCAGCCGATTTGAACAATGGTGTTGAGCGCTGCGATGAGTTTGTTTGGCCACCATCCGAAAGCGTATCGAGAGACTGAGATTTGCCGAAGGCCAGTGACGGCCCCAAATGTGGCCGCGAAGCCAGTTGCAGCCCCACCCAGGAGCGATGCGAAGATGACGATGAGGATTGACTGCTTCAGCGACAAGCCAAATTCCCAGCCCAGAAAACCAGTCGCGAAACAAGACGTGTTCATCGTGCCGGACGCCCAAATTGCGAACATGGACAGTTGTTCATGCCATCGGACAGGTCGCTTCTCGTCCGGCAACTTTCGCGCAATGGCTTCGGACTCAATGCCTAGCTTCGCATCCATCTGCGCTTCGAAACGTCGAAGCTTGGAGAAGATGCCATTGTCCTGGTGGACATAGGTGTCGTTGTAGACATCGAGGTTGGATTCGCCGATCCCGGTATCGAACGCCTTCTCGTTGTTGTAGCCTGGCAGCTTGGGCTGCCCTCGCTCTTCGTCTGAGGACATGTTGAAGATTCCTGCTCGATGCGCGACGTTAAGTCGAGATATGAACCTGGAGGTGGTGGACGAAGGACCCTGAAGCGCTCACACGACAGCTGCGCGCATCCTTTTACATTTTCCCATCTTACCCACCACTTCATCCAACCCGATAAGTAGCCGTCCTGTCGGCGCATCCGGATCCACAGAATGCAGGTCTTTTCGGGTGTCGATACTCAATCTCGTTAGATGGATGGCGAAAGTCGCTGTCAGCAGAGCGCACGATTGGTTCACAGCTTGGCGCTAGGCAGAGTCTTATCTCCGTCAAGCAATGAACCACAAAGCTTGGTCTGGGCCTTGGCTAGAATCTTCGCGTCGCTCATTAGGATGCGCTCCGGCATGCTGTAGCCGTTTCGATTGCTGCGTATGCAAGTCACCTTCCGGTTTGGGGGTGACCAGCGTTGTCCGTGTCTAACCAGCCGCTCGGTAAGCTGCGATGGAGAGATCCCACGAGCCTGGTATCCTCAACTGTGCCCTCCTCAAAGGTGTGCTTAGACGATTCGTAACACTCGAGAATTAACACAGGACAACGCAGCTCTGATGAAACGAGAACAGGATACCTGAATTGTCACGGTCCCTGAGCTGGTGATGCAGCTCCCTAGATGGCGGGGAATGCGGGGTCGCCATTCAACTTCCATCGTCATCCTCCTAAATGAGACTTGGACTTGGTGTCTGCACTCTCTGATTACACACTTCGCACGCTTGTACCGCTATATTATGTCTGAAGCTGGGCCCTCCTGGCTAAGCTTCGCTCACAATTTAAGTTAACGGGAATGTCAACTTGAAGGGAAACGCTAGCTGGCAACCTGAAAGCACCATTGGCCTTTCAATACATATTTTTGCTTGTAGAAAGTTCTTATAGAACAGTGCATTGACTGGAAACTATATCTACATCGTCAAAGGGCTAATGGACTTTGTAGGACCTTTAGAAGTCGTCATGCTAGCCCATTAGTTCAATCTCTCCTATTCGATCACCAGCGTTCCGGAGTCGTAGCCTCCGGGGGAATGCCTTTCTCGAGTCGCCTCTTGTCCTTCCAACTCCACTCTTCAGAATCTACATCATCCCAGACTGGCCACGGTCGTGTATATCCAGCCCTAACAATCACTCGCTTTTGTTCGGAAAAGCCATGAGGCATACGGAAAGCCTCGAAGACTACCCCAACTTTGTCAAGCTCATCTGCAAGCTGACGAAGGAAGGCTTTCAAGGTCTGCTTTGGCTCCCAAACGCTGGTTCGATCAAAGCCGCAATCGGTTGTGAGATCTAGACCCAACTCAACTACCTTGAGGTCTTGAAAAGGAGAGATGAGCTGGGTGAGATATTGTATCGTGTCTTCGCGGTCCTCTGCCGTTCTGGCGTAGTTCTTGAGGAGCTCGCCGAGCTCGAAGTCGCTGACATCGTCGATCAGGATGTGTTGTAAGCTCAACGGAAGGTGGCCAACGGGATCGCTGAGATGTGGACTTCGCTGCAATGGGTCTTCTTGCTCACGGTTTCGCAGGAGATGCTTCATGATTTCGAGGTCACGCAACTTAGTGAGTTTGTTGAGCGAGCCAAAAGGGTAGATTGCGCCCCACTCCCGGTCGTATCGAACTTCTTTCCAGTGTAGGATTTCGAGCTCTGGTAGATAACGAGAAATCGCAGCGCTCATGCGAGTGTAGTCATATTGGTTGAGGTCTTGTAGGGCGTTCTCGACATTCCAGTCACCTATCTCGTTTCCAACACCACACACTTTCAAGGTTTTCAGATTTCGAAGCTCTTGGCATGCCAGCAATGATTCGAATTTGACCAGATCAAAGTATACGTGGGTGATCTCCAATGTCTGGAGCATCGCTTGAACTTTCACTCCGCTCGGAAACTTGTAGGGAAGGCATGGAAGCTTGCCACCACAATTACGCATCTTCAAAGTTTGGAGCGAAGGCAGACAAGATGGCTGTAGACGAGTGTGGCAGTTCAGCATTTTCAACTTGTGGAACGGATACACCGTCTCTCCCTCCTTTGGCATCCATTTAGTCCCCAATAGCCATGATGAGATTGGGAGATCATAGGCCATGGTTAGCTCTTCCAGGTTTGTTGCCATGCATAGGACGATTGCAATCTGGCCGTCAAAGGATGGATACTGTGCAAATACACTCGAGTTCCACTGAAGGAGTACCTGAATCGGGAGATAGTGTCGGCCAAGGTCATTGATAGTATGTCGAATACAGTTGACGCTATCCCAAAGCTCTGCATAGTATGCGGTATTTTTCTTATCCGGTGGCAGCGTAGGCGCAGTGTTGAGCGCAAAGGTCTTGACGTGAAGCGCAAGTTCCGGGTTCTCGAGCAAGGTGAAGAGTAGGTAGTGGATCCGATCCTCCTGTGCTGTGTCGAAATGAAGGTTCTTGTACAGATACGGTATGGCGAGACCGCGGTAGTACTTGGAAACGCGCGACAGGCTATTTAGAGCACTGCGGTCGCCTTCGAGGAAAGATAGGATCCGGCCGTCGAGTTCCGAAGAGAGCTTCAACATCGACATCTTGGCTAATCGTAGGTTCGCTAAGATTGGCAGTGCTGTAAGTCTTCAGGGTTGCAGCGTGCTCTGGGGGAGAGGCTTGTTGATAAAACTGCTGGGTAGAAAATGATGCGCTGGGCGTGTAATCTATTTGTACCTAGGTAGGCACGAACGTCATCACAAACTCGGGAAGTAACGCCCCAGCGACCTACAAGTTCCCAAATCATTGCTGTGAAAGAGCGAAGGCACCGATTTCTCTTTCACTACTGTCACGTGCAGGTAACTTTGCGGGAGAACGATGTCACAGAATGAGATTTGTAAATCACTTTGGTAATGCTGTATCAGACTGTCAAGAATTATGGATCTTCACCTGGTCGACCTATTATCTTGGAATTATTACCGCATATGCAGACGACTGTGCGGGTATGGAATCGCCAAGATTAATGATCGCCTTGAACCGCGAGTATGCACTGTTTTTGCACCACATGCCCAGCAAGGTCAACTTGTTGTAGTGTTGTCAATCGTCCGGGATAATGCCATCTTCAGTCTGACGGGACCTTAGTTCGAATCAAGATCGAACCGACTATAGCTGCTCTCAACGTAGCCAGCTATTCTCCCAGTCATTGATATCCATCTGGGGAAGCCCGTCTAAAATTAAACTGCTATGGGAAGAATTACCACGACGGGCTCCTCCTAAAGGATAACTTTTGGGTCCCTCAGCTGTGTCGACTCCAGATGTTGTTTCTAGCCAGCCCGCCATGCCGATCCTAGCTCCATCCCCAAGTTCCTGAGCGAGATACTGAAAATCACAGCAAAGATAGAACGCTGCATAATTGCCATCATGTCTTGGATGCAGCCTGACATTCCCTGACCTAGACGTCGTATTCTCTTCCTTGTCATCGAAGCTTAGCGGGGACCGACAGACAATCTGAATAATCGGGGCTTGAGAAGGTGCACCTTGCACTCGCCGGATCTTGTGGAGAACAAAGACACGCGCTGCCCTTTCGATGAAGCCCACGACCGACGACTTATTGGTCGCGTAAGCCTCTGCTACGCCACGCTGTTGTTCTTCGGAAAGCCATGGCATATAGAATCGCTCATTGTCGAAGCCGCTGTGTCGCTGAATTAGAGCCTCATCTAGTGATATTCCTATCGACGGACTTCAAACCTTAGTCAACAAATGCGTCAGTTACGGCTCCAAAAGAAGCACTTACGTAGCTTGATTGAGCGCACTAGGTAGTGCTGTGTCCTTGTCTCCCTCCATGGTCAAGTTCCAGTGAGAAGCGACAGTCCACGCTAAGAGAAGGACATGCTCTAGCACGGCATTGCTCAGAGTGCTTGAAATGGTGATGACTTTGATGCCGCTGGATAGGACCCATTTGTCTACGGTGTTCTTGACGATGCCTTGCGCTTCATCGTTAATTTGCCGACAAGTTGCGAGGATTGAAGTAGGTGTGGTAGGTTGGATCAGCGTGGCAGAAATGCCCTCGTGGACGGTGAGGGTAGTGTGCCGAATCGTACGCGGTAGTCGCTCATAGATCATCAGCCTGATCTCCTTAGGAAGATCGAGGAAACAGGCAGCCATGATGTCGGAAAGTGTGATGTTGGTGGAGGCGAAACTTTGGGTCGTTGTGAGATCGAGAATAAAGTGCAGGCAATTTAAGAAAACCCCGCAACGCGCACGAGCCGCGCAATCACGTGATCGTCATTTCACCGCCTTGTCTCCCTACCTTCAGTGCTACACTGCAAACAGCACACCGTAGGCCCTTCCTATAAGCTCCCATAAATAGATAGACCTTGTGCAGTTTTCTCCCGTCGCCAAGAGATGTCAGCGTTTGAATCGAGATGAGATAGTGGGTCCCAACCCGTTTCGAAACGTTGTCGCGCGGAAACGCGATCAAATCGAAACTCGCTAGTGCTCCCGTCCAATGAGAGGCCTTCCCGGCTCCAACGCGGCATAACAATAATACCTGGTGGCAAATATGCTAACCTCCACAACCAGCTAGTAGGCAAGATGTCGCAGTGGTCGAGCTGGAGAGAGGTAAGCGGTGGAAAAGTGTGAAACTGCCAAGGGAGGATATGCGAAAGTCTCATCTGACTGCCGAAATGCGATGGATCGAGGAAGGAGAGGAAAAGGCATATCAAGAGCCTTCTGCACCAACTCCGCTGTTGACTCTTCGCAGTCTTTTACATTCCTGTCCACCACCTTCGTTTCGTCTCTCGTTCAGCTTTCTCTTCAGGTACAGGATGCCTTGTTCACTTCTTCAAACCGCTGCCCTCAGCGGCGTCATTGCCCAAGTGGCACATGCATACACCCAAGTCAACGTCGCTTCGCCGTTCATGTACAAGAACATCGATCCCATCGTGTTTCCTGGCCAATACGACAAATCTCATCTTCACTCTTTCTACGGCTCCGATTCCGTCACGATCAATACCAACACGAGCGCCGTGCTACAAGCTGGATGCACCAATTCCCAAAATCCGAACGACTTGTCCGTCTACTGGACACCCACCGTGCTCTACACCACCGATGGCGGCTCGACATACAGCCCCGTCCCCGTCATGCGCTTCAGCGCCTACTACAACCTCGGCGAGACCGAGGCCGAAGTCGCCATGCCGCAGAACCTGAAAATGCTCGCAGGAAGCGCAACCGCACAAACTCAGGCCGACTCACCCGCCGACGCGAAGGCGTCCTGGTTCTGCGAAGGCGATGATGCTAGCGCTCTCGATGCGAACGGCTTCCCTAGCAGCACTTGCTCAACACACTTGCAGCAACTGCTCTACTTCCCAGGGTGCGTGAACTCGGATACCCTTGAGACGGCGTACAAGTCCAAGAGCTACGGTACAACGAACTACTGCCCTAATGGCATGAAGAGCATGCCTCAGCTGCGCTTTAGCATCCGGTACGATCTACGCAAAGCTCTGCCTAATGGATGGAGCGGCACTGCGCCGGTCAAGCTAGCGTCAGGCAATGCGTGGTCTTCACATGGCGACTTCATCAATGGCTGGACGGAAGAAGCTGCTACGAATATGCTAGCGACGACAAAGGAGAAGCAGAAGTACTCATCCGTGTATGGAGCTTTGGGCAACGATGGCGATACCATGTCGTGCACGCCCACTGATGCTGATCCGGACTATGGCACGAGCGACTACGCTGAGAGCGTTGAGGTTATGACGAAGAGGGATGTAGCGGTTTGGGGATGGCGCTCGAAGTCGAGGATGACTCGTGCTGCTTGAGCCCTCAGGGACTTAGTTGCACTTCGCTGTAAATATTAATGTATTCTGCCATGTATATAGTTACTTGGTTTTTTTCGGAATAAACTCACGGCGCCGTGTGTCAAGAGGTGTTGAGGTATAGTCAAGATGTGTAGATTAGTAACCTATAGGCGTTGTACTCAGCTAAGTGAGACCCACTGAAGGGGTGATCTGTGGTCGAAGGGCTCCTCATAGATGATCTGCACTGGATATCTATCTTCCGTCCCTGTAGCAAACCTTGAGAATAACATGAAATTCGTAGAAATTCGTAAAGTCGTTCTGAACCCAAGTATTGCTCGCGTCTCCAAAGGAGCCGCCCTGCCGATGTTCACACTTCGACCCAGTTCAGCGCACTGCTGTCCCATTCAATGATCTCTTCCTTTGCAGTCGGAAGACTCTTCGTCCTCGGCTGCAATCTCGAATTCTGCCTTGATCGCCCAGACTTTATACTGAACATGCTGTTCGAGCGAGTCGATCCTCCAAACCCGATTCCAGAGTCGTGCGCCTCGTCTAAGCTCGCACCTAGTGGATGGCCGTTCTCCTCCACTACGGTCTTCAGATATCGTTGTGATAGAGTGTGGAAACTGAGTTCTCGTACTGCAGTCCACCTCGAGCGAGGAGGTTCATAGGGGTCACAGCCACTTGGGAACGTTTCGACGTTCCATTGGAGTCCTTCGTACGGTCCACTTAGCGCCATTCTCTCCGGGTGCACGGTTCCATTTGGTATCTCGTCGATGTCTTCGGGCTTTCATGTCGGCTCTTGAACCCTCTGCATCAGCTCGTCTGCTGCATCCGAGCGAGACGGTGACACATGCCCAAGTCTCTTTCTATCCACAAGCTCCCATTTGGCACCAGCTTCCTCGACTAATCAACTGACAAGCTTCTCATTGCCTCGAATCGTAGCCGCAGTCAAGGCTGTCCGGAACCTTCCCCCAGTAACATTTGGGTCGGCACCTCGTTCAACGAGGAGCTTGGCGATCGTAAGTCGCCCACCAGCACAAGCAGCTTGTAAAGCTGTGTGGTACCTGCCTCCAGTACGATTGACCTCTGCACCATATCGCAATAGTAGCATGACATTCTGTAGTCTTCCTTCACACGCTGCCGCTTGTAGTGGTGTTGCATAACGTGCGCCTCCCTCATCAACGTTGACGCCTTCCTTAAGAAGTCTTTCCAGGAAAGTTTCGTTACAGTTAAGTGCAGCAGCGTTCAGGACACCTCCAAAGCAACCACCCTTGGCTTTCACCTCCGCGCCTTTATTGGTGAGATATCGCGCAACATTCGGGCGTTTACGCTCTATTGCTGCCTGCAATGGATAGCCATACATGCCGCAGGGTGGAGTGTTGATATCAGCTCCAGCTCTGAGAAGCATCCTTACCATAGGAAGGAGGCAGGACTCAATCTCATCATGTATATCTAAGGGTTCCCGGACGAGATTGATTTCAGCTCCACGTGCGAGTGCAAGGTCGACAAGGGCGTCATGATCCTGTCCTGAGCCATTTCCAGTGGGCTAAGGAATGTGGACGCTTGAATATTGACATCAGCACCACGGTCGAGGAGGAGGAGTGTTGAACATTCCTCGTCTCCCGCCTGAATGACATCGACAAACGGGGCTCCATGGAAGTGACAAGCTGGAGGAGATACTGCATTGACTTCTGCGCCCGAGTCCAACAGGGTTGTAAGGATTGCTTTACGATTGCTTTCAGATCGTACTGCCGCCATGAGGGCGGTCCCGAACCAACCTTCGTCCACTATATCGGCTGCAGCTCCTCGTTCGATCAGATGCTTGGCCAATGTGATGATGACCTTTAGATGCAGCGGCTTGAAGGGGCGTGCAATAACTGGCTGTCTGTGAGGGGTTGGCCAGTCCATTGGCATCTGCGCCAGAATCAATGAGGACGTTCACCGTTTCTATGCGCCCTGCGCCTGCAGCCGCAACCAGGGCAGTGGTCATTTCGCTGGTAGGTCCAGACGGGACTTTAAGCTCGAAAGGACATTTGATCACAGTGTTGTTACCATTCGACGCTGCTCCAACGAGTGCCGTACCCTTGTCGTCACCTGGAGAATTTGGATCAACACCTGCATCAGCAAGTAGCTTCACAACTTCTTCATGCCCTCTCTGAGCAGCGGTCTGCAACGCGTTCCCCCAATGCTCGTCGAAATAATCAACATCAGCTCCAGCATCGAGAAGCATTTCAACCACCTCGAAGTGTCCTTCCGAGCTCGCCGCGCCTAAAGCATTGCGAAGTCGGCCTCCTTTAGCGTTCACATCAGCGCCAAGCTTGAGAAGTAAGTCAACGGTGGAGACATGACCTGCGAGCGATGCAGCGTATAAAGCGTCGCTAGCTTTATCGTCGTTGTCGTTTACATTGGCTCCATAGCCAACCGGCTCTTCTATTAGAGAATTCATGCCCAGCGCTGCTGCTGCTGCAGGTAGTGGCCATCCGTAGCACCCTTCAACTGCATTACCATCTGCATCGGCCTCAACCAGTCTTCGAACCAGATTCAAATTCTTGCCTACAATTGCCGAAACGAGAGGAAGTGAGTACCAGCCACCGTGGCTATTCGGCGACGCGCCATAGTCAATTAGCACACCTGCAGTACGTTGATGCGCCTTCTCTGCAGCCGCTGCCAACGGCGTTCCGTAGCGTTTGCAAGCTTCCCAATGACTAGCACCACTATCAAGCAAAAGCTTCACCGCATTCGCCCTGCCCTCGAGCGCTGCAGCCTGTAACGCGGTGCCATCTCGGCCGCCACGAGCGTTCACTGGCGCCTTGTGCCTCAATAGTAGAGAAATTACAGAGGTGTGCCCTTTAGCTGAAGCTAGATATAGTGCTTTGGCAAGAGTCTGTTGGAGTGCGCTGTCTTTTTCTGTGTTTTCAACCGGAAGCTCCTCCTCGCTGTGATGCTGTTCAGTCATCCCCTTCGAAGTGCGCTCCATGTATTCGAGGAGCACTTTCGTGGCTTCAACATGGCCATTGGAACTCGCTGCTCGAAGCGGCTCGGCCAATGCATCAGCGTCTGGGTTCAGTTCTTCCAAGAGTTGCTATGCTGCTTCTGCAAGACCAAAGTAGGCTGATACAAAGAGTGGCGCAGCTACCCGGTGGCTGGAGTGCTTCGAAAATTTGCAATACTGGTAACACTCTACCCACGAGTCATAATTCCCTTGATTGCCGAAGTTCGAATGAAATAGTCGCATAGTCAAATCGACAACTGATTGAGGCTGATGGCCGTTCTGTTCGCTTTGGGATGCATGGCAAGCTGGCGAAATTGTTCAACAGCTCATCGAATTCCGCGCTGAACGTGGAGGTTTCTCGGTATTGTTTCTGGAAAAAGGTCTGAATGGCCTCGAAGACTCCACGATTCTGCTTTCCGAGCATTGCAAGGATTGTACCTAAAAACTTAGATGGCTCCTGTTTCTGGACTTCTTTGTAGTCGCAGTAGAAGTACGCGAGACCTTTACTTTTGCTCTGCACGTGGTCTTGCAGGTAGTTGATGATGCTTGACGCTAACACCGTCTTGCCAGCGCCAGGTAAGGCATGGAGGCAGAGGAAGGAGTTCTCTTCGTCCAGAAAGCGCTGGAAAGATTCACCCTGCAAAAACCACGTACCTGACTCGCCGTGCCGCAGGTTCGTAGCCACTTTGTGATTAGGGGCGATGTTGGCAGGTGACAGCCACTCATTGACTTTGACCACGCTTTGTTCGTCGATGAAGTCGGCCAGCATTCGCTGAGATGCTTCTGCCTTGCTCCATCTGACATTATCCTTTTGCCGTTCCTGTTGAGCAAGCTCTTTCTCTGCGATATCAGCTCCTGTTTCGATATCCCCGACATTCTTCAGTATCCGTTTCTTGATGGCCCCGAACTGAACATCGAAGGGCTTCCAAACGAGTCGTAGCGTAGCTACAAAGCCGACTACATGCTTCATAGAAAAAAGCCAATGGGACCTGTTTTTGCCAACTCTGGACACATCTCTCGCGCGACTAGTGAACTCGAAGATGTCCTGATAAATAGCTAGGACGGCTTTTTGCAAATGTTTGTTGTCCGGATAGAGGCGCATCGCTCGAGGCAGCCGAAGAAGAATATTTCCAATTTCTTCAAGCATGCCAGCTACGCGGTCGAAGTACTCCCCAAAGTCCTTGTCAAACTACAATATCGCAATCATTAATTGACCTGAGGCGTCTCGAAGCGCGGTCTAATTACAATGCGCACGCTGCCCAAGACGGGACACAAGAGATCGTTGCTGTTCGCGAATACGTCCCAGGCCGGGCCATATTGCTCGATGCCTGCGATGAATGGCAGTAAGGAGGCCGAAGCCTTTCGACTCCATGATGCATCTTTATGATCTGCATCGGCGCTCTCAGTTTCTTTGAGAAGAGATTCAGCGATGGTGGCAGCGCGAAACAAGCCTTGCTCGTCGGCTGACAAATTATGAAGAAATTCCTTAGCGCAAAGGGACCCCAGTTCCGACTTTCAGTTCAGAGAGCGCGTTACAATGGAGTTTGGCGTGTTATCATAATCGTATTTTGATTTACCCACTAAATCAGTCCAGAGTAATTTCCCCTCTTTTGGCCCCAAAGAAGCCTTCGAAGTCTTGCTGCGACGTGTTCATTTCTAGCAGCGCCACCCGCTCGTAGATATCTTGTTTTGGATGCTTGCATTGGCGAACTACCATGACGTAGAGCATCTGCTCGATTCTCTTCGGATTCCATCCTTGACTTAGCAGAACAAGCTTTATTGTTCGCTCGTCCTTCTTCCATGTTGAGCCACCTTCCCAAGAAATATCACTCTTGTAAAACCTTCCTTGGCGGAGGCCCGAGTCAGGCCTAGGCCATGAACCATAATCAGACTCGGTATCGATAAGATGAAGAGAGGGATTTACAGCTATAGTGGCACGGATTCGTAGACGTGGCGGTTCTCGATCCCTCTCCGCTCTCCACAATATTTTTAGCGCATCTTGCCCCCAATCGTATGCGTTTCGGTTCAGTCCCGAACCAGAATCGACCTCGACCGCTATTTCGATGCCCGGCGCTGGCGGCGCCGGCAGCTTCACATCCGGACGCGTCCAATAAGTCACAAATTCCGACCACTGGATAACAGGAGATGAGAGACACCGAAAACCCTCGCATTGGTGCTTTTTCCAACCAGCCCAGGACCAGCTAGGGAATCCATAACGTCTCTCGCCCCCTTCACAATTCAAACAATGCCAGCTGAGACCTAGGACGAGAGATGGTACGTCCAATGTTTTTAGAGGAACTCCCCAGAGGTGTCTCATGCCAGATACATTGTGAAAATGCTGAAAGACTCCCTTGAATGCATGAAGTGCGTCGCTGTCGAAAGAGAGTTGCCGATTATGATACTCGGAGACCCTATAGTCGAAACTCTCAAGGCTAAAAGACTGTTCAAGGCTGATGAGCGGAAGGACGGGCGTAGATTTGGGCCACTGTGGGTAGCCTCTTCGAATAGAACCGAGGTGGAGAGGAAGTATTACGTTCTCAGTGTGAGTCATGCTTTGGCACTGATAATACAGGCCTTCCTCTGTAAAGTATAGTTTCCTTTTTGAAAGAACATCTTCCTGATAGGTCCACGCACGAGAGCTCCATCGACTTTTGTTCACGATAAGTGAGCCTTCCAGGTCGAATGGGACCAGCGAGAAAGATTCGAACTGGACACCAGTACCATGTCGATATCGAGTAACTCCAGGAAGGCCAGAATGAGGGCCATCACCTGCGGCCGCGATAATAGTTAGGGAAGCGCCCATGTACACATCGTTCATATTCCGGATAAGACGATGCTTCTCGTACTCGTCATACTGGGGGATGCAATACCGATCGACCCAAAGAAATTCGAATCCTAGGCAACGAACTACTTCCATGGCGTCTTTGATGACAAGGGGGGCGCTCTGGATGGAAAGATTGTGATCAGAGTTGGCACTATTCTGGTCGCCCCACACGTAGCTCAGGGCAACATATTGGCCGTTAGCCTCGAGAAGGTCGACCAGCCGTGGATCATCTGGGTTTCGACAATCTATCACTCGGAGGCTCGAAATTGCTCCATCTGCCTGGCAAGAGGCCTCATGGTTCAGATGGCAGTATTCCAGCCATTCCCTGACAAGCTTCCAGTCAACGCTAGGGTCAACTGGACGAATCTGTGGCCGGTACAGCTCTGGCGAAGAATCATGGGGAACGATCACAAAGAATTTTCGCGGCGAGTTTGTTCGAGTCCAGGGTAATGGCACTGACTTCGCGAGAACAGTCAGAAGGGGCTTGTCGTGATGGCCGAGGGAAGTCTTCAAGTTGGGAGCGAGGTTCTTCACCGTTGAATAGGCAATCAGATGATATTCCACTTCAGACAGGTCCGAATCTTCGTACAGGTTGGATTGGGCGATAGACACAAGGATCGAACAGCATCTGCAGTCGTTACTTCGACTTGGGTTGAGGTGGGTTAATGCTGCAACAACATATCCTGGCTGCTTCTTATTCGAGGATAGAGTATGCTCATAGAAGATGGAATTGAAATCAATCTTCTGACAATCCGCGCACATAGTAGGGTCGCGGCCAGGCTCATTTTCATGTCTCATGATAGAGGGGGTTCCATCGTTGCGCCTTATCCTCTTCCCGTGTCCAAGGCGTTCCCTTTCCCGACTCTTTCGCTTGGTGTGCGATTGATGTTTCGATCCGCCTTGTGTTGCGATATGATCTACAAGTTTGGACGTCATATCGTGAAAGCGTGACTTTTCTTGTTGTTAGATCAATCCACATGAAGTGGTATATGCGTGGGCAAATGTTGCTGTTGCCTATATATACACCTAAGTTACTTCGGATGGTGGGGTGCTCCGCCCCATCCCGCTTGTGGTGGCGCAGCGAGGCCCAGCCAATCCGAGCAACTCCCGAAAAGAGGGTTCCAAATGAGCAAACAAAGCTTGGCGAGTCAACGTGAGTTACTCAAAAGCTCTCATTACAATCCATTACTGTGCGGTGCTACTTTACGCGACCATTACTTTGTCCTTTACGTAAGTGTGGCAAACTGTTAGTAGGTAGCTCAACTCGGCTGTTGCGTATAACTAAATTCGTCGAGAGAACTTGTTATAACTTCTGACTCCGACGGTGTCCAGTGCTAGAAGAGGTCGACAGGAGTTTCCGATAGCAGCGTTGTAGTGTTCGTAGGCGTGCTGAACCGTGTTGAGGGCCTGTAGCGCTCGGTACAGTGGTCGATTTGCCGGCTCAGAGTCGGTGCCTTTGGGCGTATCTTGTGGAAGCGCTTTAAAATATCTGAACGAGGTTCTACCTTAGTAAGGATTGAGACTCGAATTGCTCCTAGATGATATCTGTACCCCCAATCCGGGACATGCAAGAATCGCCGATGATAATTATAAAGGCGAGTAGAAATCATGCTACCTTTTGGACCAAGCGATGTATGTTACCACAAAGTTAGTCCAAATATCTGCGATAAGATATCCGGGCTGCTATCGATGAGGTTTTGATTCGGTGGAGCTGGACGTTCGCCATCGAAGAGTACTCCCGAGGTCTAATCTGGCAACCCTCTAATTCTGACAACTTCGCCTAATATTTGCGTTTGGTATCATAATGACCAGAGGCCGGTTCTATATGCTGCTTATAGTTTAAGAAGGCCTGACTCGTCCAGTCCTTGGTGCTTCCAGCGTTGAGTTGTACATAGATGCACGCGGCGCAGCTTTCCCAAATCTTGTTTTGGTTATCTGGTGATCAGAAGTCGGTCGATGTATCTTGAGTCAAAAATGCCCATGCTGTACTCATTAATTATCCGCTATATCTAGTCAATCTCCGCCAAATAGACTGTACGTCTGAGGTTTTCAATTGAGGTCTAGGAGCGCGCGACAACTATACTTTTGTTGATTCGTATGAAGCACTGACAATTCGCATCAGAATAAGATTATTCATATTCTGTTGTCATCGGGGAACGCGACATCTTATCTCTGCTCACGTAACATGATTCCTCACTGCGGAATCAGTCTCTCAATAGGACTGTTTACTAGATAGTGAAATGCTACACGCGCTATAGGCTTCAGCCCTATAATGTCCAAGGGCCATATAATAGATTGCGCTACAGACCGGCATCTCGCCGTGCTTACGGTTCCATATGATGGATTAAACTTCGGCATTTCCGGCGTACGTAAAGAATATTCTTCTTGGGCAGAGATCTTTGAGGTAATACTTGAGATGCCATGGCTCGAGGGCTTACAAATGAGACATATTGACACGGAAATGTACTCTAACTAACGAATCGTCGAAGGAGACGAAGGACGGATTGATTGACCTGAGAGGATTCCTAGACCAGTATATCTCGGGTCTATCCCCAAGTAATGCAGTGGATTACCGTGGGGACGAGATTGCGCCAGCCCTTCAACAGGCGGTACGGGAACAACTTGCAAACGACGCTGGACTAGATTGATACTGTGTTTAATGAAAATGTCCTCCTTATAGTATTCTATCTCGGTGTAAAACAATGAGGAGGCCGCTCACGGAATGCGCTTGATGGTGGCTTAAGCGAAACTTGCTGGGTAAGAAAGAAAACTCTCGAAAGGTTTGTCGAACATTTACGAAATCTGTCCGAAACCCCCTCACAATTGTCGAGACGGCTAGATCCACCCTTTCATCCCACAGAAGATGGGTCCGTTTGAGTTAGCATGAACGTGCTGGGGTAACGAAGAATTGGGTTCTCATGTCTGCTCCTCAACATTGTTTCTCTTCATTAGGCACACTCATAGCCACAATTCAGCGAGCCGGAATGGCGGACATCATGAGAACAAGTGCATCTGTTGCTCCGACAGAAGCCGATTTGATCTCAGGGGTCCAGGACTAATGGCTCCGCGGCGGTTGAGTCGTTGAAGAAGCTTTGACCATGTCGCCAAGCTCCTCATGCCCTATGATCTCATCAGTGATCTCCTTTCAACTACAACGATTTACACGTACTCTGTGCCACGACGCCTTGTCATCACGGTGCTGTGAGCTGCCACTCATCATTGCCTGCAATATTGTAGTCAGACCAAAAACCAGAACATTACTGCGACACTTGGGCTTACCGAGGCTGTGTGCTGATGCCGATTTGAACGCCCTTGCATTTGCATCACAAAATCGCGCCCTGGAACACCAGAAACTCGGAATGGTATTACCGTTTCCTCGTATTACTGCATGCCCAGCCACCCGAATCATGGAGTCGCTCAACCTCTCTTCTGCATCAAGCAGGTAGCCAGATAAGCCAAGACACGGCTAATCTACAACAGGCATCTCGAAAGGCGTTCCTCCATCTGGGATCTGCATGCTGATTGATTGTATCTGGAGCCTGGAAGCAGGTACACGATGTTAATATAAGATGGACGGAAGCGGGGTAATTGTGCGACTTGTCTTGGTTGCGTTCCTCGCGGTCTTGTTTGCCATTCCACTGTCGCTGCAGGACGTGCTGCGAATTCTCAACACCATCGGCCAATCTGGGAACTAAGATCTACGATGGCTGTTACTTGTCGCTCAAAGGCCTCGAGGGCCGTCTTGACGAGTCTGTTGTTGACGAAGCTTGCTATCAGCGCGCCAACTCTTCAGGCAACCGACCCGTTCGCGATCATAGATCCCCAAAACTGGGTCAATCCAGACAACATGACTTGGGCCGACTACAAAGCCCCTCCCAATACTAACTGGGGCGATCCGACGAAGAAAGGCTATATTCGGAACTTCAATATCGCTCTCGTTGTGGTGGACTACCCAGATTCACCATTCGTCGTCACGCTCCCAGCTCAGTCAGACATATTTGGCAACCCGCAACCGAGCGCTTCAGGTTTGACGAGGGAAGATGTCCCAGCTTTCTATCGCGACTTTTTGAACAAACCAGGAGAATTGAATGAGGGCCATACACTGCACGAATATTGGATGGGTGATTCAGATGGCAGATATGGTGTGGATCTGACCGTATTTGGGCCGTACCGTTTGCCCAGTAAGAGTTGGCAGTATGGCATAGATGATGAGGAAGGAGGCTTTAATGAGGGTGCTTGCCCGGCACCAGGTCCTTGCTCGGTCGATCTCCGGACGGATGCACTTGGCGCGTGGCGTGCAGATGTCGGCAATGATACTGCGAGTCAGTACGAGTTGGCTTTCATTCTATCAGCTGGACAAGACGAGTCGTCAACGTGGCAAGAATTTGGCGAAATGAAGTTCCAAAGCAAGGAGGATGTGCCTGACTCATTCGGGCCTCCAGACAACAGCACGCTTCCTAACTACGCACAGACGCGTTACGTTGAATGGACTTCATGGGCATCGGCTTCTACGATCTGGCCGAATGCTGGTGGAGGCTCGTCCACGCAAGGCGAGAGCTCAGGCATGGCCACATTCGCCCACGAGCTGTCACATCTGCTAGGAATTGGTGACAACTACAACAATCCATACAGCGTACCAAGACGACGCGATTATACCGGACCATTCTCGATGTTGTCTCGCGGTAGCTTCAACGGCCCGGGCGGACCGCACACGCGATGGCAGATCCCTCCAACGCAGGGCGCATCTATGGGTTCCCTGCACACGATGAGAGACAAACATCAAATCGGTCTCGTGAACCAAACTCAGATTCTGCAGATTTCACGGGAGGCTCTAGCTTCTTCTGGCCCAGTCGTAGCGAAAATCACAGCTCGTGCCGTAGACGCCGGTGCAGGTGGATTGATGGGTCTGAATATCTCTTTGCCAAACGACCTCTCGCCAGCTTGCAACATCAGCACTGACCCATACTGCGATGGTGGCAAATACAATGCTTACAATCTGGAGGTCATCGATCGCATGGGTGCAGACTCTTTCCAACCAGATTCAGGAGTCATGATCAGCAAGAGCAAGAACTCGGACCGATCACAGCCATTCCAATGGACCATCGATGCTGTTCCAGAGGACATCCATGTTGTCGACTTCTACCGTCCCAACGGCACAGCTTCATACTATAGTATCGGAGATTATCGTCAGTTGGTTGATGCGCTATTCCACGCTGGAACGCGGTCAGGTAGCGCCTTCGAGTACACAGATACAGCGAACAAACTACACTTCTACATCATCAGTACTGAACGTGACGCTTCCGGCGTCTTGCACTACACTGTCGGTGTGGCTTCAACGGACAACACTAGCTCCAATAAATACAGCGTCAAGCTGAACAAAGGCGAACCATTGAAATCGAACACTTACAGCACCGGCTCCGAACAAGTCTACACCTGCACATTTGAGATCAAGAACAACGGCAAGTATTCCAAAGACGTTGCCACTGGACATCCTCAGGATCTGTCAGCATACCTGCAGTATGATATCTATAAGTTGAGTGCGGCTGTTGAAGAAACGGGTTGGAGAGTGGAGACACGGAATGCGCTCGCTGCTGTTAAAAGTGGAGAAAGAACAACTGTTACGGTGGCTGTTGCTGCTGGGAAGGATGCTGGAAAAGAGGCACACATCAACCTGACCGTTACGTCCGAGTCTGATCCTTCGCAGAAAGATACCAAGGTGTGCAAGATCAAGAAATAATCATGCATTATCGGACGGGCATCCTGCGATCAGAAATATTTACATCTTACGTTTGAGCCTCTATATTCCCTGGCTTGCTTTTGTAGCCGATATGCACCGTCTTACTGCGAGTTATTCTGGACGTATAGATGTGTGCTTCACGGACACACGCAAATGTGCCAGGAGTGGTTTCTTCCTTTAACCCCGAGTTACGTATGCTGACCCTCGGATATTGCTGTTGACCTGTACCAGCCTGTTATTGGACGCGACACTGGAAGGCAACCGTTGCCTATACAATATTACTTAGCCTAGCCGCACCTGTACGACATTGTACTCTTTGCACAGCCCTGGCAGATTGCCAGTCATGGCTCTCAATAAGTACTCTCGGCTCGTCTCAATTCCAAGGATCTTATCCCCTCTTTCGAATCTCTACACTTTGGTTTTTCATAAATCCAGTGAGTTTCATGCGTACAAGCTACAATTCGTGGCCCGATTATGTTCGATATCGACGAAAATAACTTGCTGCCAAATGAGACTATCGCGACGAAAGTTATAGTCACAATGGCTTTGAGCTCTGCATTTGTTGTTATAACACTCGGCATGAGGTTGTACTGTCGCTTTATCAAGCTGAAAAAACCAGCATGGGACGATGCGACCATCGTCTTAGCTACAGTACGTATCTGGGAAGCCCCTTCTCTCCGAGAGAAAAAGCAAGTGGCTGACACAAAACCTATAGATATGTTCCCTTGTTCAGCTCATCTTCAACGCCCTATTCATCCACTACGGGCAAGGCAGACACGTATACTACCTGAATAGACACCAGATCTTACAAGCCTATAAGTTTTCGTCACTGGTTATGTTCCCGTTCATCTTCTGCACAGCGATCACGAAGATATCAGTCGGATTCATGGTGCTGCGCTTGACGCAGGCTAAGTGGATGAGGTACTACATGTATGCACTCATGACATCCTTAGTCATCGTCAATGGCGGATGCGTTATTATCCTTTCACTGCATTGCCGACCGATCTATGCTACTTGGGATTTCAGTGTTAAGAATGGGAGGTGTTGGGACCGAAAGGTTTACACGATTGGGTCAAGTGTACAAGGGCGTAAGTTCTTCTACAGCCTTTATATTATACGGCAGAATCGCTGACTATACTAGTGTGGTCCGTCGTCACTGATCTCGTGTGCACGTCCACTCCTCTTTTCATGATCTGGAAACTTCGAATGGGGACTGATCAGAAGATCGCGACCACAATACTGATTGGTGCTGGCCTGGCAACCACCGCTTGCTCTATTGGACGTTGTGTATACGTGTACCATGCAACGACGAAGTTGAATCAGGATCAGACCTGCATGTCGCCAATTAATCCCCAATTCTGAATCAAAATGCTGATTCATTAGAAGGGACCGGAGTTGATCTCATCATCTGGACAACGCTGGAAGACAACATAGGTATCTTTGCCGCCAACCTTCCAGCGCTAGGGTTCCTGCGCAAGAAGATTGAGAGTCGGGTTGCGTCTGCGTCGATTCTTCGACGGCTGCATTTCTTTTCGCTAAGACACAATGGAAGCTATGATGAAGACCGAGTGCCAACTATAGGGGCCAGACACCCGAGAAACAAGCCTGGAACCCTGGACTATCGAGGGGTCATATAGACTGCTGAACGATAGACGAGATTTGGACTGTAGACAGGTCCAGACTAGATTACTATAGCTCACATTAAGACTTTTAAAACTTCAGAGCTTGTTTCGAATCCGACGTGAAAATCACCGAACATATATGTATATTCGCCGATTACGTCTAGGCAACACACTACTTGCTTGTAGGCCTAGGTAGCTAAATAACCCTGATCCGTCCGACTGGTCTAGCCGAAAAACGCCTGCTACTCCTTAGAGAAGAATAGTTGTACCGCGAGCTTAGAGGGTACACCCCGAGGAGGTCTCTTCAGAAAATATACTGAAGACGAAGATTGTTTCTACAAGTCTATATACTCAACGCTCAAGAGCAATGAGAACCCACATGATAGCGGGCCTAGAAACCTGTCTCACGAATGTCCCTTGGGCGCTAAAAATGACAATGAAAAATTACAGCCCCCAAAACAGGCATACAGTTTGGGACTTCCATCATTTTTTCAATTTCTCAAGGCTTACATGTAGGGAGATCTTTGACTTTGTCCAGATGCACATCATGACAGCTTTCGAATCATTGTTGCGTACTCTTACGCGCGTCACACACGTAATGCACAGTTAATTATTTATAGACTTCAGCTTCGTTAACATTCGTAATGCGATCTATAATTTAGGTGCGAATACGACCATTCAGCAGAGCCTCATCTATGAATCGTCCAATGGACTCACGCCAGGTAGTCTAGCACCCAGCCTCACAACTCCTCTTCCGCGCTAGAGATTGCAGTGAATATTCATGTAGCAGAGCCGCATCTATGAATCGTCCAACAAACTCATACCAAGTTATCCAATAAGTTTTCTCCCGTCAATCTCGCCCTCAGCCTCAGCCTCAGCCTCAGCCGCACAACCCCTCCCCCGCGCTAAAGATTGCAGTGAAAAGCGCAGCTCGCACATTTTGGTCCGCGCTGCACATTCCACCACAGCCTCAAACTGATCACGAAAAAAAAGTTTATACGGTTAGGGGAATAGACTACCCACTTGGCGCGAGTGAATTCCTTATCCTTAGAGCACTTGGAGGCCATGGAGAATGTAGGACATGGAGAATATGGAGAATGTAGGTTACCGATATATATAATAAGGATATACACGGGATTTAAAACTCAGGTCTTTATTTTGGAGTGGATAGAAGCGTTTTGTAGGCCGTCTCGGCGAGGAAGTAGATACTCGATGATGCTAGTCCTATATGCCATCCGTGAACTCTTCCATGCTACAAAACCACGAGTGAGAAAGGTATCTCGAGAAAACAATCAGCTAGACGAAGCATGCAATTAGACACGAAGGGAATATGTATCACGCACTCGGCGCATTAGGAAACACATTCCCCTGCGCACTACTCCTCCTCCCGCCCGCACTCTCCCTCCTAGGTACCGCCGGCGGCGGCCCCATACTCGCCTGCTCATACCCCTCATGATCACTCAAGCTCTCCGCGTTACTAAGCATACTCGCCCTCTTACTCTGCCAGGGCAAGACCTCCTGCGGCGTCGGTGGCCTTTCACTCGCAGGCGTAAGTCTCGTCGGCGCGCGCGAAGCACCTGCCGTCTGTGCAGTGCTCTGCTGAATCGTCGACGTGCGCTTACTACGCCGCGAGTCTGAGCGCTGTGTTGCCGTACTACCCGTGGTGCTATTGCTCCATCTTCTTTCTCTGGTTTCGGGGCGGAGCCGTTCGTCGAGGTCGGGCGTGGGTGTTGTGCTTCTGGAAGAGCTGCGAGAGTGTGTTGAGCCTTCTCTGCCGCGGATCGCGCTGGGGCGCCTCTTGCGGTCTTTGAGGGAGCCGGTTGCTGAGAGGGTGTGCGCGTGGCCGCTATGGTGGGGGGGATGAGAGCTCTTTTCGAGGTCGGCGTGTCGAGATGTTATGCCTCGTGCGCGTTTCCAGCCGCGCCAGCCGGTCCACCAGAGGTATCCGCCTTCTTCTTTTGCGATTTCACGCTGGCGTGTGCGGACCCTTCGTCTGAGTTCTGCGCGGCGCTCGTTCTCTCTCTCCCAGTATTCGGTGCGGTACACCTCCCAATTCTCGCGGAAGTCTGGCGTAAATGGCTTGGGAAGCAGGAGTAGCTTGATGTAATCACCACCTGGCGCGATATCCTCTTCAGCATACTCCTTTCCATCCTCGATGATCCTATGTCTCGGACGACCATCAGAGATATCGTGCTTCTTCTCTTGAACCAGATTAATAAAATGGTAACTGGATCCACTCGTCTCTCCTCCCCATAAGCCACCACTGAACGGTAACACGAAGTTCACCCAGCCCATCACTTCTCTCCACCACGGTCCCCTAATGATGACAATCTTCGCGTTCATGCCTCTCAAGCCACGATTCGCAATACCGACCCAGCGTCTAGGCCACCGCACTCCTCTTTCCCATTGTCCCGTTGCCCAGAACAGTATAACCGTAACGATGCCAGTGATCAGGCACACCTTTTGCAGCATATCGAGGAGCCAGTACTGCGATCCACCAATGCCTTTCCCATCTTCTCTGGGACGCAGCCAGAGCAGGTATGTAAAGTACAATATCCACACCCCCAACAGCGTAAGCACGAAAGTATTCTGCCTTCTCCTCGCTCTTAACGTCAGATACTGACTGCGCAGGCTCGCTTCCATAATCAACAGATTCAAATATATCTGCGGCGGCGCGGACGGTAGCAGACTCGTAGGATCTGACAGCGTCTGCGAGATCCTCGGCGTCTTGAGGCTCGCGAGGCGATCGTTCGCATCGTGGGCGGGCGGATGGGAGGGCAGGATCGTGTGAGACAGCGGTGGATGGGCGAGCGCAGCTGCCGCGACTTCGTTGACCGACGTGTTCGGCGGCGGTGCGCCTTTCACGATCTGATCGAGCGGGGAAGCGGCCATCGTGGTCTGTTTTTGACTCTAGAAGCTAGAGTCGGCTGGTGTTGTTCGCATGTGAATGCGATTGAGGCGCGGTATGTCCTTCGGCGGGTTGCTCGTCACCTCATACGGATAGCGATAGGATGTCTGTAGCGAGTGAAAGCACGGGGCCAGGGGACAAGCGGCGTGAAAGCAAGCGGTCAACGTTGCGTGTGGTGTTTGACGTGCGGAGCTTGAATGCAGGTGCAGGCCGGTTGATGATGTCGCTCGCTAGGGTTGGCCTCGCTAAAGTCGCGGTGAGACCAAGGATTCGTTGGCAAAGGCGAGCCATACCACAAACACGCCTCCATCGACCCATAGTACATTGGACGCTTCTACACAACAGGAAAGCCGAACTATACTTCCTTCACCGTTTCTTTAATTCAAGGGCTCTGGAGGCCTTCAAGTGGATTATTCGAAAGCAGGGTCCGCTCGGCATCGAGGAGTTAGATCAGGAAGGAACGATTGAGACTCAATAAAGGAACAATGATGTTTCGAAGCTCTCTATGCTACAATGGACGACCATCGCGGTCTATATGGATATCCGATATGCTTAAGAACGCCAACTGCAAGGAAACCGAGTCTAGAACTACCGCGACCGTGTACGTTCCCTCCGCTTCACTTCCTCCATTTCCTCCAGCATGACCTTGTTGAACTGGTCCCAACCATCGAGATAGACGTGATGACCCGCCTTATTAATGATGATGACTTTGGCTGCGCCTTGGTCCTTCTTTCTCTCCTCCGTGGTAGCATTCGCGAGAATCCTCGCTTTCTCTTGCTTGATCTTCTCCTCGGCGGCAAACCCACCTGCCACGTCCATCCAATCGTTTTCGCCGTACATAAGAATGATCGGGTAACCGTTTTCCCGCTGGGTTGGCGCAGATGACACAGATTGAGCTGTCGAGGTGGTTGAAGGCGTTGGAGATTTTGACCGGCTCTTGTGACACTTCTTGGCTGGCGCATCACCATCAACCGTCGGGGCGTCGTGTGCCTCAATCCATTGCCTTCCAACACCTTGAATGCGCCTGATTAACGGACTTCGAGCAAAAGCACCAGGTGCTAACAGATACGAGAGCGCATATTCTGAACTGCCGCGCTGTCGGAAAAGCGAGTAGCTGTAGTCGTGCAAGGCCGCCGCTTCCTCCTCGGGCAAGTGCGAAAAGCGGCGCGACGTCCACCCCGATACTAGGCGAGGACCCAGCGGGCCACTCCAACGCACGAGGGAGAACGGCGAAGCAATATTGGCTTCCCAGAGGTACGTAAACCACCCAGGGAACCGACGTCGGGGCGGCTGGTTCTTGTCGGCTTCCTCGCCCTTCTTGCGCTGGTTCATGAAGTTGTTGTTATCAGCTGTCGTTGGTTTGACGCCTGCGTGGGTCTCTGCGGCATCCTGCGTGAACTCGTTCGCCATGGTGGAGTCTTGCGGGGCAGGAAGGTCCTCATTGACTGCGTTCGGGTCTTCTGGGATGCCGACGGGTGACGCCAGAATGAGCTTGTTGAGATGGCCCGGGTATTTCAGAGCGTACGCGACTGCGAGATATCCACCAAGACTGTGGCCAAGCAGCGTGAAGCGATCTAATCCACGTTTGATGCGCCATTCCTCGAGCGCATCGATGAACCAATTCTCCGCCTCCGTGATCTTGCCCTCTTTGTCTTTTGCGTGTATTCTAAACGTTGGCCGGCTGCTCCTGCCCATGCCTAGCAAATCGAGAGCGTACACCTTCCAGCCGACTGCTCGCGACAGGGCCTCGAAGTTGCGGTAGAAGAAGCCCAGCCCTGCGCCGTATCCGTGGAGCATGACTAAATTCTGCTCGACTTCCTCGCCCACACGCTCGACAGAGAACTCGTTGATTGCGCGCCCTCTGCCGCTGAGCTCTACCATCTCTGAGTTCCATCGCCGTGGTCCGTGTGGGTCGTTGAGACTCGTGGTAGTGATGTGCGCTTCGGGGAGATGTGGTGGTTCGGCGAGGTCAGCCTGGGAGGGCGTTTTCGACACTGGCGCAGAGCCAGTCTGTGTATGTGTGGGTGGCTTCTGGAGGTGTGGGATGAAGGAGAGGACGCGGTGTTCGGTGGCGGCTGGCGAGGTGCCTGACCACTATCCAGCTGTCAGCCTTGCGCGTCAACGAGCAACACAATGTAGTCGCATACCCATTGATTGAAACCGTCCTTTGCGCCGAGAGGGAACCACTGTCCAAACCTGCCCTGTTGCGACTGTCCCTGCTCCTTCGATCTTTGCGACGCCAGCGGGCTCTGCTGTGTCCGGCCCCGCACCTCTTCGCCACTTTCTGTCGTCGCCATTGTGGAATTGTCTTTCGAATCGACCCGGATAGGCGTGCTCAAAGCGACAAACGTATAGCCCGCGCCCGTGAAGCCAACAGTCTTATACAGCGTCGACCTGGTAGCGGGTGCGCGATTGATATAGAACCGCAGCAAATGCAGCGGGGAGAAGGTGGAGGGATTCAGCTTGGAACTTTGTTGCAGCAAGAGGCCTCAGGACACCCCGAGGGCTCGTTGCTGCTTATATACGAATTAGTGACGCGTGGAGGAAAGGTGTGGACGAAGAAATGGACATGGCGGCGCAACCTGAGTGGTTGAGATGGACGTGGCGGACTTAACGCGGGCGCGGACGACCGCTTTCATCATTGAAAGTCGGCCCGGGGCGATTTCTGTCCGCCCGCCGAAGGGTCCAAGAGATTCGGCTGCTTCGCATTCGTTTACACTTTGCATGCAGCCTCATGCTGCTATTCTTGCGCTTCATGGCATCGACGTGTTGTGCTGTCCATGGTTTTCGACAGGATATTTCGGTCTTACATCCATGAGATCCCTAGTCGGACCTGGTGCCTATCGAAACCTGACAGCCGCACTCGTCATAGCATGAGGCACAACCATTCGCATTCGCAATGCGCGGATTCCGCGACCCTCCGATTTTAGATCGCCCCATTTCGACTTCCTTTACATCGTGGTGTTCTATCGGAATCATATTTTGGCCCCCATTCAACCCTATGACGTATGTTGAGTTATTGAGCACCTCCAGCCCGAAGAAGCAAAACGGCAAATAACTCGACCAGCTTAGCCACAGATACTTGATAGACAACTAAGAGACTAGGCACGAATTCTAGTAACTGATTCGACTCGCTTTCACCCATACTGCAACGGAGACTTAGCGTTTGGCGTACGGCGATTGGCCTTCGCATTGTACACCAAAGCTGTTTACCTTGATGTCTTAAGCACGGCTTCAACATTGTCTAAGACAACTGAACATATCCTTACTGCATTGTGTATCTCATTTAGACTCTCTTTCGCTCTTTCATAAAACCGTCTTAGTCCTCAAAATGCAGTCTCTAGACAGACCCATCATTCGTATCCTTCAAGAACACCCATCGCAATCGCAGATCCGACATGGCTCTGCCACCAGGAGAAATCGTTGGCCTATTCTTCGCTGCAGCGTTTGTCGTAACTTGCTTGCTTTACATCTGTGTTGGACTAATCTTGGACAAGAGGCCACCCAAGGAGTACTTCACCAAAACTCGCAACCCTATTGTTTGGTTTATCATGTCGCCATACCATCTGTACCGCGGCACGCAGCATCTAATGGAACGACAATTGGACCAAAATCGAAGAGATGTTGAGATGGGTGTCCCGTACACCCAAGTCGCACAGGCGCACACACCGATTCGTACTCCGAAAATCCCCCGAACAGCGTCCCAGCAGCTGCCTCACCCAAATTGCTTTGAGCATCTCGATGAGCCTACTGCTCTTCGTGCTGCCCTGACTCCTCTCAAACCTGTACGTCAGCCCGGACGCTCACCTTCGAGTCAGAGCGATGAGTCGTACTTGATTCCGACCCTACCTGCACCGTATCGCTCCACGTCTACATCTCCCAGTTCGAAGCTGTCGTCGCCGGCTTCAGCAGTCACGCACTCCAATAATGTCGCTCCGTATCGCTTGATTCGAGGCGTTACGTCTCCTACTCGCTACTATGCCCGGTCGACGAGCGCTGGAAGCTCGCGGGCGAGCTCGAAGACTGTAAGTCCGATTTCGGAGAGGCTGGAGTATGATAGTCCGTTTTTTATTGATTCGGTTCGTGAGAGTCACGCCCGGTAGCTACTCCAAGACTTCAGCATCTGTTGGCGAGGGAGAGTTAGCGGGCTTCATGGAGGAGCAGCTGCACTCATTGTCGCTCAGAGCGTCGCGTATCTCGAAGGGCGTGTGTTGGAAAGCGACACTATCAAAGGTAATCCATTCGCAATTATACAATACTTCTCGCATAGTCAACAAACACAGCTTCTCTCCTAAGGTCATTATCTATTTGCGTTGCGAATACATACAAACTACAGCCCATACACTACCAAACCTCATCACACCTCCATCTCCTTGTCTTTCTCCGTCACGGCATCTTCTGCACTGCCCCCTCCCCCAAAGTCCTCCCGTCCCTTCCCCTTATCCCGATACCCCTCCCCACACCCCGCAGCACCCCCCTCAAACCACCGCCTTTCCCCCTCCTCCACAATCCCCCTCTCAATACCCTGCAACTTCTTAATCATCCATCTTATCGGCCTTTTCCTATCTCCCTTCTTCCTCCCTCCATCAAGTCTCCACGGTTTGAGGACTAAATCTCCACTGCCCCAGGCCCACAAGAGCAGTCTGAGGAAAGCAAATATGATGATTTCGGTGAGTAGAGTGATTCCGATGGAGGCGCCGATTATCATGTCGCGCTGGGTGCAGGGGTCGTGGGGTAGGTTGTAGCCGGGGTATGTTTGGGGGATGGGCGGCATTTCGGGGGTGTGTGAAGGGTTTGTGATGAGTGTTGGAGTTGGTTGAGTATAATTACTAGTTTCTTATAGAGCCTGGAAGCTGGTGCGGTAAAGTTCGTGAGATTTTCAAGTTGAGCTTCCAGGAAGGAGCGCGTTCTGGTCGTGGAGGCTTAGTAGATGGAAGTGTGCTATCGTACGACTGCTGCAATTTGTATGTTAATATGGTAATCTGAGGGTAGGAGATCGGCGGTATCGAAGAAAGATCACAATGACGCTGATCTGGGATAAGAGTCAATGCGAGTTGCTCATCGTTCGTCGCCATCCATAACACCAAAGCTGGAGTCGCTCACCTACCAGTAAATTTCATAAGGGAGGCTCAATACTAAGAACAAGAATACTAGCGTTTGGTGCTCTTCACTGCGTTGTTAGTCCCGAAGTCATAGATGGCTTTTTCGAAGAAAAGGATACTCAGACTTGATGACCCAGTGCGACGGAATCAAGTACAGAAGAGAAAATCCGCAATTAACACTAGTTACACTCGCATTCTAATACAAGACTAAACCAAAGCTACAAACTACTCAGTAAACAAACTCCACAACTGCCTCGAGTAGCTGATCTTCCCAAATAGAATGATCAAAATTAGAAACGATGTCGAATCGCTCATTCAAGTGGTGGGTCTGTTCTTTTTCTGATTCTTCTTCTCGTGCCACCATTTCAGGATCCCAATTACGATACATAGCAGGATGGTCGTACTGATGGCAGTCCCTAATACAACCGCGACGACTTGGTTGTCTTTCATTGCCTCGAAAGATAAGTGAGAGCTTCGAAATGCGAGTCTCGAGAAAATTAGTGGCAGTATGGCGTTAAAAAATTAGTGGCAGTATGGCGTTAAATTTTAAATCGATTTTGGGTAGCTGATACGTATATCTGCGAGAACGAAACTTTAAACACGTTGTTTGGTAGGAAAACGGGGATGTGAAGGAAAGTCCGGTGAATAAGATGCGCAGCTAACGAGGTTAAGAATATCTTTGAAATACGTGAAGCTATAGTGATCGTGCAAGTTGACAGGATCGAGCGGAGCTAAGATCTCTAGGTAATGTGTTTCTGAGTCAGAGATGACTTCCTAAGCTAACGAAGACTCAGAGATTACTCGTCATTATGCGTATCCTGAGCCCATCGAGGGTGCGCGGTTCCTCATACAACAAACATTAACCATAGATATTACTATGTTAACTCTTAAGTAGCACGTTGTCCCATCGACGGCGCAAAATGTCAGTAACTTGTTACTAGTCAATCATAGAGATAAGATAATTCCAGGCCACAATAACCCTTAGTGAGTATTAGCCTTATTGGAGCGCTTTAAATCGCTAATTTAACGTCTACTATTACAATAATCGAGGTTCGAAGTGCTTCCGATATATTTACTCCTGCTGCGGGAAACAAACCTATCGAGAGCCCGGAACAACTCCGCCAGCCCTCTGCTTTACTCGAATTTCCTTGATATCAAGAATCCAACGGTCGCGGTCTCCTATCTCTGCGATCGACGGTATCGGAGAGCCAGGAAAACCGTACCAAGTAAAAGAATGATCGTTACGCCAACAATTGACATCCCTACTATTAGACCAAATTTGTCACTTTTTGTAAGTGCTCGAGAAGAGTTGGTAGCCATTACGATGGATTGATTCGCGAGGTGGTAATCAACGAAATTTAGGAAAGCTATTAGGTGGTGATGCTGTATGAGGCTTGCAAAAAAGTAGAAACAGGCAAAATATGAAGAAGTGTAGTAGTTAAATAGGGGGATTTCTTTTCGTGGTTTTGATGAAATAAAGAGGCATGTAGAGTGTACTGGCGATGTCAAACGCGACATTTACACAATGCCCAGGAAGTAACTCAATGTGGGTGACGCATAAGTGCGATGACTGGTATCTTACATGACGCAAAGGCTTCCTGACTAAGAGACTGCGTCTTAATGGCTTAGGCTTACTGCGAATTCTGAGGTCGGTACTGACTACTTCAGAAATAGTAATTACAGCCTACGGTAAAGTGCAAGACTCTATACATCAGGGTCTTCCCTGAACGCCAAAAACCCTGTTAAGTTAATTGAATGAGAAGTTGTTATATGCATAGGTAAACAAAAACGCTAACATTAAATTGGGACTTGGGTTTGTCGTGGAGACTCAATAGCTCCGAGCCGCAATCCTCATCCACATTGCTACTCTTCATACCTCTTTGGCTCAACTAGGTCCACTGGCTGGCGTTCTCGTGGGTCTCTTGGCTACGCACTCGAGGTTAGTTACAAACATGCCCACTTTAAAGACACATGGGCAGCTTTACTTAAGTATTTTCCCTCGTAGCTTCATGCCCCTCCTCGCTGTGCCCTATAGAGCCATGTCGCCGTTGCTTGCGCTCCAAGGTCACCTTTATTGTTATGAAGATTATCAATACAACCACGACTCCGGCCGCAACATACCCGAGTATGATCCAATCTCTCTTAACCAATTCCGAATGCGGGGATCTTTTTTCGTAGAGCGCGGTGGCGAACATGGTCAGGGTTCCCCTTGATCGTGACTTCTGCCGACGATAGTATTTTATATCGCTGTTAGACGCGATGACGAGGTTAGAAACTCTTTATTGAAGGGCTTGTGATTTGGAAGTTAAGCATTCAGGTCAGGCGTAAGGTTAGTATTCCAAGATAATGATGATAGTTCGAGTGAAGAGTCACATATGACACGATTTGGTCGATCTGCGCAAAGCGTCACCAATGACTCCAGCCTCGTAACCTACATAATCACCTTCTAGTCAGATCTATATAGACTTTAGTATGGTAAACTAAATGTATATTTTAGGAGAACGATCCGACATATTTGAAGAGCATTACTCAACTACCTAGGTAGAGATGTTGTTACAAGCATAGGCAAACTTACTCAGACCTACACAGCGGCTTATGCCATCTCAAGTTCCTTAGGACTGTACTCCGGTAATTTATGCTTCTATTCCTCCGGAGTACAGCCACAGGAGCATCTCCACGTCTGCGATAACAAGAAGCTTCGAATCTCATCCCTTGTCATGTATGGCTCCACACCAGCCTTAACAATCTTGCCTGAACCCAAAGCTTCCAGATATGCATGGAAACTGTCAATTTCTTCGCCCATCTGGTCCCAAGTGATCGGCGGCTGTAGCAAGCTAGGATGATATACGGTCTGTTTGACAGGGTCCGGGGGAGCTTGAAATGTGCCGTATGTAGGTGACAGGATGGCGCCGTTGGACAAGTATTCTTCCACCCGAGCCGTGACTATGACTGCAGGGATGTGACGATTTGGGGGGGCGAGAGGAAGAGATAAATCAGTTTTGATCTCTTCGCAATGTTTGGTATCGTCTAGGTCCGAGTCTGCGTCGTCAATGTCTTGAGCAATTGCGAAGACCAGTCCTGCGGCACAGCCGAGGAGCACAGCAGGTCCAATGTATACAAGCATTATTATTAGGAGCTTTTCGTAACGGTTACCGTAGTCGGCCCTTCTGTTACACCTGTACCCATTGAGTTAAGAGAAAGCTATATAATATACAAGGAACTCGCGCATTGTTAGATTCTCGATACATTGTATTGACCGTCCTGCCTCAGAATTACGCGAATGGTAAATGTTACAATGCTCATTGCGCAATTGCCTGGCAGAAAGATACTACATCAAACGTACGATGGGAGATATGTGATCCGGGCTCACTTCGATGGAACCCTTCTAAGACAATGCTAATATGTGGCCGAGATACGGAAATACGGAAAGCATTCCTCGGATGTTCAATGAGGATGACGAACACAGCACCACCTCTTGGACATTTCAATAATCTCCTCCTTAAGACCAGTCTGCACAGTAAGTGTGCGTTGATACTACGCCTTAGTTGCTTCGTTTCTTGTCGGATTAGGTAGATTACGTAGTATATAGGTGATCATTTACAGTTTAAGACTTCTAGGTCTGTGGTCTTTGTTGCTCGCGGGGGAATTAATTGCCCTACGACAGCCTCAAAGACTTGCAATCGGCTCTCCCACCTTTCACCTTTTGACTTCTTAGTTTCCACCGCTCTTTCAATCTCACTCCCTGTATCAGAATCTATGTCTTGCTTGAGCTCCTCGCGAGCCATGGCCTGTCTTTCTCTCCTGCTACTCTGCTCTTGTAACTGGATGTTCAATTGATGAGCCTTTTCACGATTACCTGACTTGTTCGCCTCCGTAATATCATCAGCAATGGATCGGACTTCCTCATCCAATATTGTCAGTCGTTCTTCAATTTCAGATGACACTAATGCTCCTGCTGAGGTCTGTTCGAGGAGGTGGTGTTCGTTCGATAACTGATGCTGAATTTTGAGTACAACGTCTCTTTCTCTAAACAGCTGACCGACAATTGTCTCAGCCATGGCACGGCTTCCGTCGTATTGAAATATTAGAGCACCTTTCGAGATAAGCTGCGCCCACCAATTATTCTGTAATTGAACATCCCGTTGGAGATATATTTGATGAGGTGATTTGCTCCACATAGTGGTAACAAGCGCGATATTTGGTATGGCATTTTCTCCACATACTTCTTGAAACACCTTGAGGAAACGCCTTGCAGAGCCGGAGAAGCGTGTGTCGTTGATGCGATGCAGGTAGATAATGCCTTTGAGCCGGATACCAAGACGGAATTGTGTCGTCAGAAGCCTCGTGATGATCCCTGTGCGATATAAACCATCGTACAAATGAGGACCCAGAACTTGGAGACTTACCAAGTGTCTCTGCGTCGTCTATCTCCTCGTCATCGAAGCCCGGCGTATCTATCATAGCCACCGTAGTTGCCCCAATGTTTGTTCTGACGATCTGGCAAACTTTTGTTTCTGTGAAATCTTGGTCAGGACTATGTTTACTATCGTTGGTCTCTTTCATCTTGGTGATCAGTCACGCCGACCATGAGAACTTGCCTGATTGCAGCCCGTGGCCTTCAGCGGCAGAGTTGGGCCGAAGTTGATTGATGAAATAGCTCTTTCCAGACCCAGTCACTCCCATCACCATAATAAGAGAGTCCGATGGTAGAAGATTCCAATTCTGTGTCTGGCCAATTGTTTCGAACGGATCGGATCCTGTAGCCTCGAAAAGCTGGCCGTCGGATGTTGGAGGTTCAGCCTTGCTCGACTGAGTGGGTATATTTTTGCCTCGAAATAATTTAATCAAGGACATTTCTCGCGCCGTCTTATTCGTATGTTATTGTGCAAACAATGGAACCCAAGGCCTCGATGTTGAAACTGAGCTGCAAAAGCACTTCGAGAGGCAGGAGGCTGAATGAGGGAAAGCGACGTGGCGCTCGTTCAGCCTCGCTTATTGAGACCCGACTCTTATCATTGGTTCGGTGACCGGTCAAAGCGAAGGACTCAACACCACTGCTTCGTTGCTTCACTTTTCTCAGCTGACACAGGATCCCTTGTTTTTCGCGCAACCGATCTTTCCACAAAAAAGCACAATGTTTCGTCGTGCGCCCGCTTTTGGACCAGTTTTGGATGACTTGTATATGATCATAGCCATAGACTTTGGCACCACGTAGTGGAAAGCCTTGTGACAACGCGAAGTGCGCTCGCTAACGTTGGCACAGATACACCGGCGTAAGCTGGACATGGTCTGGCAGGTTGCGCGAGGTGGATCCAATCACCAAATGGCCACGCAACGCATCCGAATCTTTAGGAACAGAGTCGTCAGCGAAAGTCCCGTCCAGGATACAATATAACGGTCGAAAACCTACAGCATGGGGATTCGGTCTTGACAATGGCGAAGACACCTACGAGTGGTTTAAGCTGTTGCTAGATTACGAGAATCTACCGCCTGAGATCAAGGCATCGGATCGCGTGAAATATACTTATCGCAAGCTGAAGATGTGGGCAACGACATACTCTAACGGTGATGCTCTCGCAGCAGCAGTCAAGTTTACCTCCGATTACCTTCGTCTGGTGTGGTCCCACGCCCTGAGTGTGATACGAGATCAAAAAGGTCAAACCTGGACAGACGGGGTACCATGCAAGATCATCGTGTCAAGACCCGCCATTTGGACGCAGCTGGGCTCGGACCGAACTAAGATTGCAGTAGAAGAGGCCATCAGGAAGAGTGCACATCGCTGCAGCGAGATTGAGATCACAATGATATCTGAGCCAGAAGCAGCTGCGCAGACCATGCTACAGTCGCCGACCATTACATTGCGACCTGATCTTACACGGGTGCGTTGCTGAAGTGCAATAACTTGTTCCAATGCAGGAAACAAGCTGACGTAGTAATGGATAGCCGGGGGATATATATCTTATATGCGATGCTGGTGGAGGTACCGTCGTTAGTGATAGTTTATCTCATAAGTGAATCCGGCTAAGTGTATCTAGGATGTCATTAGTTATGAGCTCCAGTCATTGCAACCTCTGAAATTGAGCGAGTGCGTAGAAGGTAAAGGTAGTAGCCATCATATGCCATGAGCAAGCTCGACCCGCTGTTGAACTGACAATAGACAAGGAGACCTGTGTGGGGCAGTCTTCATCGATGAAGCATTCGATCGCGACATCCGAGTGCGAATTGGCGGTACACAGGAATGGGCTAAGTTAAACGATCGCCAGATTCGCCGCATCATGGATCAGTGGGAGTTCGGCATCAAAAGATTATTCAACACTATGTCAGAATACTGGATTGATATTCCAGGATCTAGGAGTGAGCTTTATGAGCCGTAAGTCTGCTTTTCATGGCCATAGTGACTTGATCGCTCATCTTAGGCAAAAGTGGTCATGTTGTAGGGCTGTTCCAACATCCTTGTTCAAGGGCAAGAGCTCTAGTTCAGCAGCAGGTTGAACAGGTGCGGCAAACATGCCAAAGACCTCCGAAGGTATATCTGTTGTGAACGCCTGATGATGACTATGGCCAGTAAGAATGACATGAATAGGCCATTATTCTGGTAGGCGGCATGGGCGCATCAGATTATCTTGCGGCCCTATTGAAGGAACAGTACAAGAATGAGATCGAGATTCGTCATTCGAACCCCGAGTCGTAAGTGTCCTCAGCCTACGTTGGATGTTCGCTCATTCGTCGCAAGATGGAACGCCGTTTGTAAGGGTGCAGTAATGTCCATTGTTGAGAACCACACCACGGTTGTATCCCGCATTTCTCGTTTACACTACGGCTTTCCTTTCGATGCTGAGTACGACCCCAATGACCCGGGCAACTTTGGCCGACCTCGATACTGGGATCATCATCGACAGCTAAGTCTTGTCGAGGGGAAGATGAGATGGCTAGTCCACAAAGTGCTGTTAGGCGCTCCCAAGTGTTGGTAAGTGCAAAGGCTGACGTTGGGTCAAGGGCGAACGCGTAGCGCACATAACGCAGAAGCGCGGTCTCTTTCGCCATCGTATCGATGTTGGAGAGAATATAACAGCGAGCCATATCCTGATCAGCATACATGTTTGCAAAGAGAGTATAGCGCCGGACTGGCAGGATGCAAGTAAGTGGAACTCAAGACTCAATTCAATGCGGCAGCTCATACTGAAGTACATCCACGCTAGGCGTCGAACCGCTCTGTGATCTTATTGTCAAGCTGGATGATAATTTTGCATATCTTCCCACGTTCACTACACCGTCCAGAAACTTGTATCGGTTCGTTACCACTGAGGTGGCTATGACGCCGCGGGGCCACTCCCTGGACTTCGAGATCTTCGTTGAGAATAGACCTCTAGAACACGTACGCCGAATCATGTCTTTGAAATGAACCCACGATTTCTAATACTTACTATTTATAGGCAATCCGGTGGCCGGATGGAAGCATTATTGGACAGTCTCTGGCTATCGATATGGATGCGCAGGACGTAGTTTTGGGGGAGACGAAAGACCACGCGAGAGACTTGGACATATAGTGGCCTCGGCGTGGTCTCTGCGGGGTTGTTGAGGTCGCTTTTGGTAGCAATTATGAGTCGCTAGGTTTTTAACTTTGCAGTTTTGAGTGCAACGCGTGACGCAATACATGCGCGTGCGAGATCAGATGATTCGCTACGATCGCCCCATTCGTTTTCGCCTTCCGCAATACGCTTGGCAGCTTTCGGCTCCTTCCGAGATCCTGTCAAGCCCATCGTAGCCCGCCCCACTGCTCTAAGTTCCAGAGCACCCACGAGTGCACGAGCAGGACGTGGACATGGATAACGTGGTAAGCCTTTCTGTACCACTGTTCTTATAAATAAAGATCTGACCCCCCAGCGTCCGCGCTTATCGCAAGACGATACCCGTGAGCTCAAGAGGCTGACGGCGGAGGCCTTGCGCCTGAACGCAGATGCTCAAACGCATGTCCTCCGACCTCCCAGTCGCGACTCTGAGAGCTCTGACGATCTTGACGAGAATCCCTTTGGTGACGAGGGACGTCTAAGCAATTTAGACATCTCTGATGCGTCTAGCGACTACCTGTCTCCAGCCGATCTCGTACCACCCGAAGACGACCCACAGGAGCTGCGGCGGCAACTACAGGAGACTAAAATACAGTTGGCGCTCGAACAATCAAGGCAGCCTGCACTGTACGACGACACCTACTTCACGGATCGATTCAAGGAGCTTCGATATCACATTCGGAACTGGGCGATGACACACTTCTCACACTCTGGTGGCTACTTCACGCCAAGGGCGCAGAGAAGGTTTCGTGGACTAAGCCCAGATTGGGCTACCTATCTGAATAGCTCGTATTGGCGACCATGGCTGATACAAGCTCGTGTATGGGACAAGCTTCAACGCCACGTGTTTGATACGAATTCTAAAGCCCGACCCGAGTACGTTTTCGTCGCAACCGAAGAGGGACATTTTCGACTGGATCAAGAGCTCGCCCAAGGTAATGGTATGCTATGTCACTCATCGATTCGAGACTGACATTGCCAGCTGTGCAGTTCGGTTCTGCTGATAGCCGCAGGGCATATCGGCAATGGCGAACATCAACTTTTACGATACTGTTTCCCGGGAAAGGCAAGGACATCGACCCACCACACTTCATGAAAGGAGAATTATATAATCGGATCAAAAGGTTGCGAACAATGATATGGAAATCAATTCGGGTCTACGCTGATCGCCGGGAAAATGAGAAACGACGCAAGAACCCAGCAAGCGAGTTATGGGACATATTGGAGAGCGCGATCGTCCTTGATCTTGATATAAAGAAACACACAGCTGATATTTCGCTGTCATTTGCCAAGCATAAGCCTGGCATAGAGTTCGACGGTAGTAGGATGGACGAGGCTGTTGCAAGAGACGCGGAAAAGTACGTAGACCTCATGCTCTCTCCACCCTTGTATAAAGAAGAAGACTTGCCGGATGGGACCGTTGAGCGTCGTCAGCTTATGAAAGCTGAGGTCTCGACGAGCTCCGTCAGCAAAGCTCGCCAGAATATGCTTGGGAGAGCTATAGAAAGAGTCTACACTCCTGAGTCTCATCAAAGTGAAGGAGCACCTCGTGCACATGCACCCATGCACTCACAAAAGAGTTACGAGAGTTCAGCCAAGCTCCAGAAACGAAAGTCAAGCGATGACTCTAGACGGTACGACTCGCGGACCTCAACGTTGCAGACTTCACGATGAGCTTCCACTTTGTGTGTGCCTATACGAAGGAATATGTATAACCGGGCGCGTTATGGCCCTCAACAAACCATGATACCCTATCATACAAAAGACCGCTTTCTGCAGCTTATCGTTGCTACTCTGGGAGCAGCTCGAAACAGGCGTTACTTCGGTTTGTGATAAGACAAGACTTCTCGATGAAAAGGCCCCAACGACATAATCGAAGGAGTAGAAATGAGTGAATAGCTCAAAGATTATTTGATGGTACGTATTGAGAAATTGGCAAATACACCTAGACGTCTGACGGTCATGGTAGTCCAGTCATATTCTTAAGTTCGATTACCATACTATATGGGCGATTCACCTTGGGCAAATACTCTGTTCGTATTTTCTAGATGTGATCATAAGAGCTGAGCACCTTCTTTTCTGCTTATGAGAGGCTATTCAAGCCACCTACGCATTACTTGCATAGCCTTGCATAACCAAGCTCGTATTTCTCCTTAATGTAGCCTCGCCGCAATACTAATGTAATAGTAGTTGATAAGCTATCTAGTACATAATTTTGCTATCGGTAAAGAATATGCTATTATATATGTGAAAGTCGAGGGTGGGTATGAGTTGCAGGTATTCCATCGACGAAGAGCTGGGTCGACATTGTCGAAGATGTTCTAAGACTCTGGCCCTCATGATTTGGTAAGACTTCTGGAGAATTCTGTCAGGCTTATAAGTTTGCGCCTCGTAACGTTCCAGCGCTTATTCGCGATGTTACAACGAATAAGGTCACTAAAGCGCTAAGCTTCGCTCTCAATACGCCTATATATATTATTAGTAAATATATCTTTATTAGTGATATAGTATATATTATTATAGGTATCATGACTTAAAATATTAAAGTAGTTATAGAATACGTTACTAGAGGTGCAGGTAGTATAAGTATTAATTAGTTAATCCTTATTTAAAGTAGGCTTAGTAGCTAAGATAACGAAGCTCTATCTATATAAAAATTATATATATAGAACAGGTAACTTTATATAGAATAATTGCCTTTACCCTGTATTAGCGTTAGCTCGAGACAGTGTAGGATTTAAAGGGTGGCTTTCTAAGTGCGAATGCGAAAGACGTGAGAAGGTTAATACATCCCTTCGTATTACTAGTAAATAGAGACTTTAGTCTTACCTAAACTCTACTCGAGTGTAGGATTATCCTAGCAGACTTAGAGTAGTTGCGTAGGTATTCATTGTTAACTGCAGCGACTCTTGGTCATTGAGAAAATGCCACCTCACAAGATTATGGCTGGAGCGGGTCGGCCGCCCCAGCGCCACTCAAGTGGTCTGGACCTAGTTTTGGGCCTTTGCCATTTTCTTCGATCGTGGCTGTGTACCTAGACCGGCCCGCTGGGAGTTCCGCACCAATAAACGAGCGACAATGTCCTCCTTCGTACAGAATAAATCATTGCCTCGACCGGTCAGCCTTGCTTCCACCATGTCTTTATCTTCTTGCTACCGGTGAGATTAGTGGAGCACTTATTGACCCAGACATGTTGCTACTACCCTACCGGTGAAGCCCTCACCGGTCCCCTTTCGCCGGTGAGTGGAGTTTACCAGCCTCATGTTTCTATAAAGCCAACGGCTGTCGGTAAGGGGTTCCCACGAAAGGAGTGTGACCCACAAAGAAGCTTGATAAGATCTTAGAGCCTTCTCTTACATTACTATCGCCAAAATATTTTTTGGAGACGCAATGACGAATGTCTTTACGTATCATCGCACACTGAATGATAGAACTATTCGGCTCTTGAAGGTAATGTTAGAACCCGAGTCGAGAACACTAACAATTCAACTTGTAGAAAAACTTCTGGACCAGGTAGACTTCGATGCACTCTCGTATGTATGGGGTAGTCAAATGGAAAGGATACCTATCAAATGTAATGGTAAGCGGCTCGATATTGGAGTAAATCTTCACGCTGCATTACATGAAAGACGCCGTCGTAGGTGCACGAAACCCCTGTGGGCTGATCAGATCTGCATAAATCAAGAGGATATTGAGGAGAAGACAAGTCAAGTCCGCATGATGCGAGACATCTACGCCACAGCGGATCGAGTAATTGTCTGGCTAGGCGAGCAGCAGCCTGAGGATATTGACGGGTTGCATCTTGTGGAACGCTTATACGAAAAATGTGGTGGGAAACAGTACGACGCAGATGCAGGCATATATGACTTTCACGATTTCGACTGTGAAGCCAGAGAGATTCCCAGGCCTTTCTTCAATCCAAAATGGGCGGCGGTCTTCAAACTTATCGGAAACCCCTGGTTTGGTCGGATTTGGGTCATTCAGGAGCTTCTAGTGGCTGGACGTTCCGTTGTGTGGAAAGGATCCTTAAACATGGATACAAATGCAATTCTCTGGGTGGCTATACTGGTTGGACGCCATCGAAATCTCTACAACAGTTACGGTATCGTAATGGGCAGCCCAAAATACTCGGTACTCATGGCTCGGAATATTGCAGAAAGTTATTACCGCTTCAAGAAGACCGGTCCAGGCGCAATTTACGATGTATTGTCTAGAAATCTTGGTATGGGTGCAACAGACTTCCGAGACCGGGTTTTTGCGCTCGCCGGCGTGTCCTTAGGTCTCGACCAAGCCTTCATTGACTACAGGAGAACTTTTCGGGAAGTTGCTTGCCTGGTTGGAAAAATGACATTGCTAGGCTTTCCAAACTACCGACTCAATAAGGAGGGCAACGAACTGTTGATTTTGAAGGACAACATAAACGAACATAGATTCCCCATCGAATGGCTAGCATTCCACGCGAACCCGCAGAATCACGAATTGGGAATACCATCATGGGTTCCTGACTTATTCTCGCCCCATAGCCCTGGCTTGCTTATGACGGGATTTTATGATACCATGTACTTGCGAGAGTCAAGAGACCTCCCAAAACCGCGAGTCCGACTTGGCAAACAACTCTACAGTATGCCAGAGCCATCCTTGGATTACTGGCAAATCTGTGTCCCAGATGTAAGCAAACAGTGTCTCTTGCTTCGAAACTAGATATATAATAGAAGTTCTGCATACTTATGTTTTCAAAACAGGAGATAGAAATCGAAGGAGCTATCTTTGATTGCGTGAGAGTCGTGGCTAGGAATCGGCCAAGTCTGCCACTACCAAGTCCGAGCTTGAAAAACTGCAACGACACTTGGACTGCATTTGAAGCAGTTTCTAAGTACGAGACTGAAATGGTTTATTGGCTCTCCGACATTAGACTGTTGGCAGATCCATCTTTGGACTGCAAGGGGAGCATCATGGATGGACCGTCATTTGATGCCTTCTGGCGAACACTTTTGTATAATCGCGGACCACGCTTCGACTATAGCTCTCCCAATCAGCAAGTAGAAGGCAACCTTGCCGTTACTTTCGGCTATTGGTACCTTTGGAAAAAGTTCCAAATGCAAAGACGCTGGCAGGACGGCTCCTTGATATGGGCAGTTCATGATAAGATGTTGGCAAAACTCGCTGAGCCTTTCGAGGAAGCTGAAGGAAGGGTCCGACATGCGAGGAACTTTTTTGTGTCTCAGCGCGGGAGAATAGGGTGGGTTCCTTTCCGCACAAGTGTCGGAGATCAAGTTTGCGTGTTACAAGGGATGAGAATTCCCCTCATCTTAAGGCCACAAGGCAATAGATGGGAGGTTATAGGGGCTTGCTATGTCCATGAGCTGATGGATGGACAGCTTTGGGATCTTGACTGTCTTCAGTGGAAGTTCATGAAGTTTGTATAAGTTCAAGTCGTTTGAATGCACTCGTCGATCCTTCTCCAGAGCGAGGAGGCATTTCGACATCGAAAATAGCAAGCAGCGAATATACCTTATATTTTCGACCCTTGACTGGCAGCAAAATATATCCCGAAACTCCCTAGTATTGCTACGTTATAAAAGTTGTATTACTCGTATAGAGCTGGGAGCTAGTAGATATATAGGTGTTAAGTAGTAGGAACGGATCTCGGTTGAGTTACAATGCTACAGCCTAATTGAGAAATAAATAGTATAAAGCGCTTATGTAGAGTATGTTTTAATCTTAGCTATCGAGGATAGTAAGTATATAGTATAGTAGGACGCTAAGCTATACGAAAGAATTGCGTCTAAGGGTACAATAGTATAAGGCTACTATACCCTACTATATCCTTGGTTCTCAGGAAGTTAGATTAAGCTCAGATTGACGTAGGGTATGGCTGATTTACATTGTAGTGTAGTAAGGCTAATAGACTATTGTAGCGGAATCTAGATATATCGAAATACTTTAGAGATACTAGTAGAGAGGATAGTCAATTTACCCCTACTCTACCCTTATACGAGAGGCGTTGAAACTTCTAAAATATAATTAGATTAAGATTGTAGTAGTTACTTACCGTAGTACCTTAGGCCTTTCGCAACGTTTTGTATCGTCTAGCGTTGAGTCTACATCGTTAATGTCTTAATTAAGCACGAAGACTAGTCCTATAGTACAGCTAAGGAGTATAGTAGTTTTAATATACATAAGTATAATTATTAGGAGTTTTTTACTGTAGTTACTGTTATTAATTCTTCTATTATACGTATATTAACTAAGTAAAGAGTATGTTGTATTATATATAAGTAACACTCGCATTGTCGGATTCTCGACATATTGTGCTAACTGCGCTGTCTTAAAAGTACGCGATAGGTAGATAGCACAATGCACAATACATCGTCGCCTACAGTAAAGAAAGATACTGCAGTAAATCTAGAACTGGGGATTTGTTGTTAGGCTTTTCTCTAACTAAAGCTGTCCAAAACATTAGTAACATATGGCGAAGATATAAAAGTTTGAAACGATGCAGTCCTTCAATATTAGATTGATGTGGTCATATCCTGAAAACCGATTAGCATACCATGCCATTCGGGAACCGCAAAGCTCGTTCTGGCGAATTATCTTAGGTAGATACTCTTTTCGTATCCATCGGGAGCCAATCCTCCAGCCATTGTTTGCGATGTTACAACGAATGAGGTCATTGAAGCCCTGAATCCGCCCTCAATGCGGTCACATTTAATATTAGTAATTATATTATTATTGTCGGCGCTGCAGTATATATCATTGCCCGCATAGCAGCTCGAATTATTAAGGCAGTTGCTATATACGTCACTAGAGGTGCGGGCAGCGTAAGCACTAAACGGACTATTCTTAATAGATATAGATTTATTAATTAATATAACGAAGCTCTGTCCGTGTCTAAAATGTATATACAGATTAGGCGTCTTTGTGTAGAATAATCACCTTTACCCTACCTTAGCGTTAGTTCGAGACAGTGTAGGATTAAAGGGTGGCTTTCCGAGTGCGAATGCGAAGGACGTGAGGCTGGTCCTGCTGGTGCCGCAGCCACCTCTGTGCCGAGCTGTGCTGTTGGAAAGGGCTACGCCTTAGGCAAAACCTCCAATCGAACGATGGATATGCAGATTGCAAGGAATCACCGCGAACACTGGTGAGAAAGTTGAGCTGGCGTATCGTATCGAATTTGCCCATCAATGAACCCTGAGTAAACGCTCGTACTGCCTTGCGACTTCCTCATTCGCCTGGGCGCATTTCCTCTGAGCATCTGCGGCTGCCTGTAATGCTTCCCGTAGACTTGACAGCTCAGAAACAACAACACCTGTGCTCTTCGCGAGAATAGCATTGTCTACCTCTTGATGGGCAATTGCCTCAACGTCTCCAGAAGAGCTTACTTTAGACTTCATTTGCTCGGCCATCATCTGCGCATCGCACACATCGGCAGCCTTCACTAGCTCGCGATCTTTCAGTCCCATCATGTGCCCATACATAAGCAGTACGAATACTGTCGGTATGATGAATGCGATGAGAACCGCTCGGTTGCCATCTTTGCCTGTCGTGAGAGGCAGATCGAGCTTCCAGCTACTGCCGAGGTATGTTCCCAGTCCGACAACAAAGAGCGTGATGCTCATGACAACAATCTCGAAAGGAGCTTGCAGGATCATGTGCGCTACCATTGAGCTTCGCAACTCTGTCTTCAAGGTCTTGTCGTTCCAGAATCCGCCACTAGCCAGCCATAGACGAAGGTCTCTGGCTTCTGATGCTCGTCCGAATGAGGACTGCTGCAGACCAGAGAAGAAGACTGACATGAGGGAAAGGATGAGTGACATGACGAAAGTGCCGCGAGCGACGAAGTGGCAGTCCTCAAGGCCAGGAAGCTGAAGTGCTGTAACGCCAGCGGAAGCGACAAGGGCACCCTACAGGGTTGTCAATCTCATGATGCTCCCTCTCTCTGCGTTGTGGATGACTCACGATGATAGCAATCATACCACAGACACTTAGTTGACTGACTCGCCAGCTCTCAACCTGCGCATCCGTCCCTCGATTGATCAACTCCTCCGTCTCTTCTAGCTCTTTCACATCGATCATCAACCACGGCCGCCATCTCACAGTCCTTCCAAAACGAAGCTCTGCATAATCGCCCGTGACTTTCGCCGTCGCACCTCTGTTGCTCACATATCGGAAGGCTAGAAGAGCGCGCCCTGCGACGCGAGCGGGGAAGCCCAGGAAAGAGAAAAGTTCGACCATGTCTACCATTGTGGAATTGGAAGACGAAGCGGGCGATGCGATGATAGATGTAGGAAGGATTTGCAGGATTCAGCTGAATCAGAACATGGTTGAGGCTAGTTTCAGCCGTACACGTGGGCTGTTGCGCGGCGCGTACACACGCGGATGATTGGTGCCGGCTTGGCTGCAATTTGGGGGCCAGAAACTAGTCCTTCTACTCGTCTAACTCTTTTACACAGCCACGACGACCTGGGAGGACGTCGAAAATGTCAAAACGATAGACTGCAGGTGGGCCCATCATCACAGATGGAAAAGTGGAAAAGGGTCAATTGAGGTCTATACAGGCCATGTAGATGTAGCGAAAGTATCGAACTCCAACATCGAGCACGACTTGTAGAGATCATTATGGAAAGAAAAACGTGCGCAACCGAGGACCCAAGGAATCACGACAGTTGATCCCAAACTCAAGCCTTCCCAGTAGCATCATTCTTCTTGCTCAAGAAATGCCCCTTCCTTAGAGTCGCAAGCAGGCCTATCCAGTCAGCAGTATTGACATCCATCCAGTCGGGCAAACCCCAGAAACAAGTATTTTTTGGGTCGCCGTCGCCCTTTGTCAGTAGATCCTTCGCAGCAGAAACAGTATCAGACGCAGGTAGACCTGCAAGCCAATGGTACACACCAACCACTGCACTCTCCAAAGCGCCGACTACCCAGGCATGGTGAGGACTTGCGACCTCTCCGATGATGATGAAGTCGTTGGAAGGGTGGAGAAGCTTTGGCCAGAGCTGGGAGAATTGCTGTGGCTTGAAAAAAGCGAACGCACCCGCAAAGTTTGGATCGTGGGTCCAGTCGTGAGCGTAGTGGTCGACGTAGGAGCTGGAAATCGTTTGGTAGAGAGCGTCCTCATCGAGGCCATCCGCAGCATGAAGTCGTGCCAAATCGCGAAGGATAAGCTCTTTGAGCTTGGCCTCATCATTGACAATAGTCTGACGTTGATCGATCGGGATCGTGTTGGGATCAGCAGTACTACACATGAGGGACCCGATGCGTTCAGCGTCTTGTTGCCATGTGTAAGTGCACAACAGTACATGTTTTCCGACCCCATCTGGTGCAAGGATGTTGTACGATGGATATACACAAGTGCGGATGGTGAGATCCGAGTGCCCAATCCCGCCCTGGTTGATCGTATTCTTCCCCATGACTGCAGGGTTCCTCCACCAAGCTTGATCGAACAGAATGCCGACCTTAGCCGAAGGACCATAGTCAAGGGATCGCATCGCTTGCTTGACTCCATAGTGAAGATCAAGCCTGCTAGTATCTATCATCTTCAGGCAGCGAAGCGTCGTAGAGCTGAAAACAGCATCATAATTAGTTGCTGTTGACGAATCCTGGGTATATACCCCTAGCGTGGAGTCGTCGTTCAGGTCGATGCGAGTGACACGCTTGCCATACGTCGGCTGGTGAGTGAGTCGACCTTCCATGTTTTTCGCCAGCTCAACGGAGCCGCCGAAAATACATCTCCAGTCAATTGGCTTGGGTTTTGGGGCAGGATAAGGGGGGACCACGCCATTCCAGTCGAAGTCCAATGATTCGAGAATGGTCTCGCTCAGCGCTTGGTCATACCAGCTCGTACCGCTGCAACGCTTGTAAGTCATAATTGAACGAAACCCGACATGGAGCTACGATGCTTAGCTTACCCATTGAAGTTCTCGAGATATTCCACTGTGTCAAAGTTGTAATTGGGGGCGGGAGCTGGCTCGAAGCCGGAGGGAAGAGATGGCTGAACGAAATTGCTATCCACTAGGATCAGTAACAGCCCGAAGGAATTCGAAGAGGATAAACAACCCTTCTAGAAAAGACCGAGTAGTGCAGGCATCATAGCTCATCATGTAATCCCACGCAAGTGTTTGGTTAGATTTCAGAGCGTCTCGAAACGGCTGGATGGCATTCACCAAGATAGCTTCCGGTGAGCACGTTAGAACACTTCATTATTTGTTTTAGTATCATGGCTCCTATCACACGCAGATCGAACGTACTCTGGAGGTATGTCTCCTGCCTCATTGAGCCCAAACGCATCCTGGGCTGTGAAAGCTCCAAGATCACCGAACTTAGACTTATCATTGTAGCACCAGTACTCCGCCGCGGGACTGTCTTCATCGCTGGGATTAACTAGATTCGTCATGGAGTATTTCACCAGTTGTCCCGGTTTTGCAGATGCGAGATCGTCCTGGAAGGCCATGCCGAGGAAACCGAAGAGGTCAAATGTTCTGTAACGGTCAGCCAGGTTATCTTGATCCAAGACGTGCTCGTCTTACCGCTGCATGACCGGGTTGTAGGGATATCGCATTGCTCCTACGTCGTAATACACAGGTAACTCGGGGTTGTTTAGTTTCCATTCGTCCCATGTAAACAACCTGCCTCCAACTCGACCGTAATCGCGAGGGCTTGTGTTGGGCATCGGATCATTGTTGGCTTCCAAGATTTCGTACTGGACGTTGAGAGAGCATTTGGCGTTTAGCCAATCAAAGATCAGTCCGGTGAAGAGTCCTGCCGCACCTGCGCCGATAATGGCAACTTTGTAAGAGCCATCTGTTGGCTCAGGCGCGAGGTGTACTGGGGGCTCTAATGATGGTGGGGGGTGGAGTGTCTGTCCATCTTCGTCTCGAAGTTGTGGCCCCTTCAAAATGTCGGGTATATCTCCAAGCAGGCCTTGTGAATGCGAGAAGGACTCCGATAACTTAGCGTGCGCTTTTATGACCCCAGCAGCAAGATGCCCTCTTGCCCATTGGGACCTGTATGAGATACTACTGTTGTTGAAGGCAGGCATGACTGGCAATAAATATGCGGAGGGATCAAAAAGTACGAGGTGATGATCAAATTGCTGAGACTTCAGTCAGTAGATGTGGGATACCTTAGGGAGCCCACGGTTCTTAAGTAGTTTCAATTTTTTGATGATAACAGGATCTTACTGATCTCGCATCTTATCCGTACATCTGCTCACATATCCTCAGCTTCACAGTGAAAAGCCCTCGACCGCCAACAAAAGCCACCCGTTAGTTTTCATGTCGCAAGCGTCATCGCGACTGGTCTCTTAATTCCAGCAATAGAAAAGACCCACTCTGTTGGTGTCCTTTAAGCGGGGTCAGAGGTCTAGCCATCCATCATGTGGTCGCACGTCGCTCATCCAGACCCTTTTCAGGCAGCCCAACCAGTCGTTTGGTCTTCAGCTGGGGCGGCCATCAACTGCAGGTTCACATCGTGGCGGTCGTGAAGCTGCCTGACCTACCTTGAAGCTTCAGCTCCTACTCTTCAGGTAGCCACAGAGTCTTGTCATCGCTCTAGGCTCAACGGCTGGAATCACTCGAAGGTGTGGCTTCGTCCCGCAGCTGTCACACGCATCGAGCCGTGCCGTCATCCAATCACCGGCATAGACAAGCGAGGTCGGCTTGAACTTTGAATGCAGGTGGCGATCTGTCGCTCGCTGCGATTCTCGGGACTGAGGCTTGAACATCTATGCTGATAAGAGATTGTTGAAGTGTAATTCCGGCTCTCTGAGCTCGATCGGATTTCTGAGCAGCTCCGTGGGATATGCATATGCATTACAAACGAATCGCAACGTCCAGAGGAGATGAAGAAATCAATACTCGTCTCCCTAAATGGGGATATAGATAGCGTACCGTGATCCTCGGAGCGCTGTTGTCGTTAAAACGAGACTATACCTTAGTAGTAATTGACAGACGAAGCGCTTACATAGGGTATTCCAAATGCAGTATCTGTACCACTACCCTGGATCTCGCTTGATCGTACCATCCTAGGACAGTCAGCTTCAGAATCTCGATCTCCTAACAGTGCTCCCTGCCTGCCTGCCGATGCACTCAGCCTGCCTCATGTGTGAAGGTTAGCTAGCGTCCGAGCCTCTGAGGCTGGTCTACTGGATATGTTGAGACTTAAGAAAAGATCGTTTCGTTGGATACATGGTAGTCGGTGGTGATGGTGAGCCCATATTTACTGGGCCAGTGACCATCTACCTTTTGCATTTCATGCTTCTAGGAGTACCGCCGTGTAGCGCTTACGCGAGCAAATGTGCTTCTCCGTTTCTCGGGTTCCTCTTGGAGCATATAGGATACTTGATAGCGGACGAAATGAAGACAGAGTCGTCTTCTCAGCTGAAGTTTGAGCAGGTTCCCAAACGGGTCTATGATTCAACGGCGACCCAACAGTCACATGAGATCTGAAGCTCGACCACAGGTTTCGCGAGTCACGGTCGAGACGCGCCAACGCGGATGATCTAACAGCATTCCCTTTAAAGGGTGCTATTTGGAAGTGCCTCATCAAGACACTGCGAGAAATGTCGCAGTACTTGTCCCTTGTGGAAGTTAGGTTGGTAAAAGATGTGAGAAGGTGTTCCCCGCGGGTGGCACCTCGTCGTCGCTTCCCCGCACTCGCCACTAGCGTGGTACTTATCCGCTGCTTCCAACCCCAGGGTTTGCATCTTTCCCATCCTCGATGCATTCTTCTATGCCCTAGTACTTCGTCAATTAACGATGTCCGACCGCAAGAATTCCGAGCGCCGTATCAGAGTTTCCTACGGCATGCGACAATTGCAGGTCTCGCAGAACAAAGGTTAGGCACTTGATAGCTTGTCTCTTCTGAGATGGCTGACCCCGAAGCGAAGTGCATCGTGCCACCCAACAACACCGCCTGTGCATACTGTATCGTGAACAACGTTCAATGTGTGTTCCGTCATGACGACGACAGAAAGAAGTCTGTTCTGTCCTTCGACTGCGGATCATATTGCTCACGAGTGAATAGGCCGACCTCTAAAGCTTACGTGCAGTCACTGCTGGATCGCGTCGCGCTTCTCGAGCAAACCAGCCGTGATCGAGGTCATCCTGTACCCGAGGTGAATGCACGACCTCGAAGTACAAATCGCGATCTTGCGCTCGTACACTCCGACAGTGGCAGCAACAGCTCTCCCAATAGAGCAAGTCTAAACGACGCCCACTCTCACGCTCCACGTATGCCAGGCGAGATCACTTGCGATGTCATACAGGCATTTGAAACGTACTATAATGCCATGAGCTACGTCGACATTAACCAGACTCTTCAAAATTCCACTAAGAAGCACGATGAAAGTTCCGAGATCCTCGAGCTGTGCGTGGTCGCGATGGGGTCTCATCTTCTAGACAGGGTCAAGCATCACCCTACAAATTCCACTTTGATTTTAGATGAGGTAAAAGCTAGACTCGAGTTAATAGGGGCGGAACATAATAGACTCGAGCTTGTGAGAGCCTGTTTCATCATCGCTGATCTTGACTTGGCTTTTGGTAGGATAGAATCAAGCTTGCGGTACTGCAGTGAGTAAAGGATGCCGATGGGCTCTCTGTGGTTTGTAACAGACTTGATAACGACTCCATACAGACGCCGCCATCGACAAACTCCATCACATCGTGCAATGCACATCAGCTAGCGACAAGGCGGAAGACGATGAATGGCAGCTAACGAGGGATCTGTTCATGTCGTATCGCCTTCCAGATGTGAGTTTCACGCGCCTATACATATCGAGCTCTACTGATGAGCCAGCTTTTTAATGAAAGCGGCTTCTCCCTCCAACGACTGTATACTATTCTATCGAACATCAAAGACGACCCATTACTCCAAGAGCCAGCTACCTTTGCCGACCTAAAGCTCGGAATCAAAGACGATGATCATGAGTATCGGATCGCGGTAGCCAATGGCGCGGTGTGCAGTGTCGATGTGGACGTGTCTGCCATCTTCCATCCCGTTGATGTTCAAATTGTGGCTTCGAATAACACTTGGTCCCAATACCTGAGCGAAACATCACCGCCAGAGTATGCAGATATGATGGGCATGCTCACCGAAGGCCGGCTATCCTTGATAGGCAACACGACAAAGTTCTTCCAGTACATGACACTTATTACTAACATGATGCGAGCGTTGGGGCATCGAAAGAAACTCACGGTAGCGAATGGGGCCGACAATAAGGAGTCTTATGCCGCGAACGGGACCATCGAAAGCATCACCTGCCGATATGTGCATCTTCATCTTGACGGCCATGACTATCGCATCTTCTACGAGGAGACCGGGCCCAAGGATGGTATCCCACTCGTTCTTCTTCATGCCGCCAACACTGATGCTCGCATGTGGCGCCATCAACTGACTGGCCCTGAGCTTGCTGGAAAGTACCGTCTCATTGCCTTCGACATGCCCAGGCGCGGTCGTTTAGCCCCACCTCCAGAACTCCTTCGCACCGAATACAGACTCAGCAACGACCTCTACCGCCGCACCATCCGAGCTTTCTGCGACGCTCTGGACCTCGACAAACCCATCCTCGTTGGTTGCTCCATGGGCGGCTATCTCTGCTTCTACTGCGCCTACCACGATGCAGGACGCTATCGTGGCTTTGTCGCCGCTGCTTGTCGCGACTTCGAGCCGCGCCGCTGGCTCATGGAATCCATTTTCCGTCGCCCTGCCATCTCGTTCAACCGCTTGGCTGTACGAATCTGGCTCTCCTCGTACGCTGTGTGGGGATCTTGGCTTCGCGTCGTTGGACTGCGATTCGAGACCATTCATGGGTAAAATTGATACGGGCAAGTATCCTTTCTATGTCTTGGGCGGGGAGTACGATTGGAGTTGTACGGAGGAACATACAGACGCTATCAAGCAGCGGATGCCAGGTGCGCAGGTTGTGAGGATGAAGGGCATTGGGCATTTCCCGCCGGATGAAAATCCGGCAGTGTTCAAGAAGTATCTTGTACCCTGTTTGGAGGAATTGATTGAGAAGACGAAGTAATTTGCCTACCAGATCAGGAACACGGATTTCCGGGGAGGAGAAAAGGTGTTAGCTGTAATAGCAAGCCTCTTATCGCATTTCTCCCCAGCTCTTTGGTCAAAAAGCACGTGGCGTACCTCGCATATATGTATGTATCCGCTCTTGGCAAAGCTTCATGCGAAGGGTAAGCTTCGTGCCAGCCTAGGCGAGTCGATCCGCAAATGACAGAATGGTGCCCTAAGATAGCATTACCGAAGCTTCATCACTAACAGACAAACCATTCACAGCATGTCCCAAAATAGTAGGTCAAACATGCCGTTGTCTCTATTCAGGCGTGGTGCGGGATTTCGATAGGTGAGGTTATCTCGAAGGATCGGAACGAGGCTTTATAGGGCTGATATGCTGACTCCGGTCCTCGTGTATGCACCCTGATCCTTCGATCTAGACCCAGCAATATTGTATTTATGTATGTTCAAAGACCCACTAAACACCCTCTATTCCTTTCAATCCGAACATCATCTTTCATCTTTCAGCACTGCTTGTCTAAATATGTTCCTCACTAGCCTTCTTTCTCTTGCCTTCGCTACCGCTGCTGTAGTTGCAATACCTGGCCCCGAACCAACAGCAGCGCCCGAACTGATCCACCTTGACAAGCGAGCCTGCGGTGCAGATAACTGTCTTCGCGCATTCCGCAATAGTATCTCGAGCGCGGAGCCTTTCTGCAGAACTTACACGACCGATACCGCTGCTACGATTCCCACATGGGCATCTTCACCCTGCCAGACTAATCCAACGCGCGTATCAAGCGCATGTGGGTGCCTTGCTGTAAGTCTGCACGTCGCAAAACTCTTACGTCTTCAAGATAGCTAACAAGAATGAGCGTAGACCGCCACTTTGACGCAAGTCTACGGGCCCACTGATAACACGAATTACACTATCTACGAACAATCAATCAATATTAACAGCAGACCTGCAGACTCGTGGGAAGAGTACTTCCAGCAATGTTATGATATGTGTGTTGGGTACGGCGCGATGTGTCAGACGTTCTCGTATGCGCAGATGGCCAATAATGATGGGACGCCCGGCGGGTTGTATCTGTGCTATATGTAAGTTTACTTTGCCCTGTGAGGGTGGGAAACCGTGATGAAAGGATAGACGCTAATGGAGTTGTAGATATGAGACGAGGTTCCAGGCTGATAAGGTGGCGGTTGCGCCAGGGTGGAGGAGGAATGTTGTGTATATGCGAAATTGATTGTAAAGACGAAGAAGGGAGATGAACCAAGGGAGCTGATTTACTGAAAGTTAGACTTCCAATTCCGTTGGAGCGTACTTGACCAAGGCAGTTTTACGGTGAGTTGTATAATCTTAGACATACACGTCTGCTGCCAACGAATCGGTTGTCACAAACACCATGCGACAACGCATCATTACACCCTTAGAGACAACCAAACAAATCGTGCTTGCGATGTCAACTTATACATATGCACTAGCCTGCCCTCAGCATCTTCTCCAACCTATCGATTATCTTTCCTGCTCACCCAAGCGAACGCCCATCATGAACGACCAACAGAAAATCGCATTGGCTTCCATATTTGGTGTCATGTCTCTCTTCATCATTGCTTTCATCTACATGAGTTGTGTGCGGCCAAGTGAAAGGAATATTCGCACGAGAAATCGTCGTGGAAGAAGGATGAGGATGCCAAACGCGGTGGGAGACGCACACAAGGAGGTAGAAGATGTACAAGAGGAGACGGCGAACAGGCTTGAGTCTATTGCAGACGAGCCACAACAAAGTTTCGAACCACGGCCTATCGCCGTCATACCTTCTGTTTGATCATAGCGTGCTGGGCTGAGGCATTGATGGATAGCTACGCGTCAACCTGACGAAAACAGTTTCGCATACAAACCCAGGGTTCATCGAGCGAGACATCGGTCTAAAAAGCTAGATTATGTTTCCACATACCATTGAAGAATAGAGTAAAATGGCTCCCAAGGCTAAGCGCACTATTATCATTATACTGGTGCCGACGATTGTCCTCGCCCTCAACGTTTTGCCTGTCACAAGCTCATATGACACTCTCGTTTCAAATGAAGATGATATTTCGGGTGAAGGACATGCGTCATCGGGCGGCATTGAGTACCCCAGATGGAGTGCTGGATCAGCGTACTTTGATGGCCGCATTGCCCTTGTTGTCAAGAGCTTTTTCCATTCTCTTGAATACCTGGACAAGGCAGTGACGTATCTCTCAAAGAATTCGAACTGAGTACTTTCATCGAGAGCTTTAAAATTCCAGATAGGAAAAGACCATAAGGTATTCGTAAGTCAGAAGGAAAAGTAATCGAGGCACGAGGGAAGAGAAAAGAATGCGCTAGTCCTAGGCAGGCTTAGTGTCGGTACGGGTATGCTATGTAAGCAGCGAAGACTAAACTTTTGCTACGCCAACACTGCCCCACTGCCAACACAAGTACCCGCGCCTGCGAACAAACGACCACTTTGCTTGACTGCAAGAAACGCCTGCACATATCCCGCCTGCAATATGCCTATCTCCAAGAAGGACAGAGTACGCCTATCGTCCATCACAGCCCCCACCGCTACTCTCTCAGCTAACCGCCTAAAAGATCCAGCGCGAGCACAAGAAGGCCGAGAAAGCGGGCACAAGAACACCGGTCAAGGCGAACGGTCTCCCCGTGAAGCCACCGAAGCCAACCTCGATCGTATGAATACATCTTCTTTCCTCAGTCCGCCGAAAGGTCCCGACGCGAAGTCACATTCCTCCCGTGCAAACCGAGTGCACGAACAATTACTTCGCTGACTATGTTGGTTGGTGGTGAATAGTGCCAAAATTGCCGCCGCGAGATGGTCAACACGAACAAGAAGCAGCTAGAGGACCATGCTGAGACCCATGGAGACGGCTGGCCGAAGGAGAAGTGCTGGCCGAATGACTTCTCATAAATGGGGAGGAAGTGATGAGGCGGGACAACTGGGCGTCTAACGACCCTTGGCTGAATCATTTGTGCGTGTTATTTGGGAAGATTTAGCCGACAGGCCACTTTCAGAGGAGTTCACGAGCGGCTGGAGCTGACGAAGGGGTCATGATGCGATGTTGAAGGCAGACAATACATTTGACGCTATACACGATGGCACGTCTCAATCCAAAAGCGCCACGATCACATAACCTCCGTTTACTCACCAAATTGACGTGTAGAAGCACTCTGCCGATCCAGACTACGTTAATGATATGGAAATTGTCGAGATCTCGATCAACTTTACACTTGGGTCACCACCATGGTCAACCGCGATCTGCATTTGGCTCTAAAGGTTGCAATAGCCTGGCTGTGGCCGCCAGCAAGTACAGAGTAGCCAAAATCTTCTACAATCAAAATTTCGCGGCCACCATGGACCGGCTTTATTAAGGATACAACTGGTTCCTCCATTGGTTTGGGTTCTTCACCCTAGGGCATCGCCTTCGTTTAGTTCACCGGATGGTGAGAAGATGTAGCACGACGTGGATACCACATCATTACCTGCACCTCTATCTATTTTCAACTCTATTGTCCTACCATGATATGCTAGTTGCGTTCCAGACTTGTCGTGCAAAGAACGCCGTGCTATTGTGCAACCGAAACAACCAAGGCTGACCAATTACATGCAGGGACAGCGGGGCGAGGTGCAGATGTCCCAACCACCCCTCATTCATATTAGCAGCGTAGGAGGAAGTTGATGAGCGTGTCGGCGGTATTTATGGAAATCGCTGTTGCACGGATCGACAATGTCGATTGCCTCTTCGTTTGCCTAATTGATGAAGATATAAGACAGTAGCCTTGGCTGGATGTTCAGCGCCTTTGTTCTTGTCTTCAACTACAGATTTCCTGAACCCACTTCACTAATGATGAATACCACCTTGGTACAAAGCCGCGCGCAAGCAGATACCGCCTACGTTGGTCTTTGGACGGACTGGTCTCATGGCTCGATTTCGGGGGCCGTTCTTACCCTCACGCAACGAGATGGGGGGTTCCTTATTGCTTTCGTCGCTCTTTTCGTCACATTTACTGGAACCTGCTTTTGGGCTATCGTTGCTTTCACGTCCCATCAGGTACTGCCTTTTACTCACTCTATCGGATATAAAGAACCTAACGCTTTGCTCTGCAGTTGATGTCACGAGAGTTTCCCCAAGATCTAATCTACCATCAACGGCAGGCTCTACTGCGGAACACGGACGGGAGTGCTTCTGGAGTCTGGAGACTCTTATGCATGCTCTGGGCTTGGAGACGGCACAAGAATGCATCGGTGCTCAAGCGCACCGCTGTCCCAATCCTTCTAAGTTTTTGTACTATGGCGGCATTTGCCGTCGCTGGTATTTTCTCATCGAAAGTCGCCACTTCCAAAGGAGGACAGGTTCTAGTCTCCAGTCCCAATTGCGGTATTTTCTCCACTTTCAACGTTACCACTCGGGGTGACGTTGGCGCGTACTTCTCCTGGCTTCAGCAAAGAATGCAATGGAGCGCGAATTATGCACTCACGTGCTACGGGAACTACACTCTAGCGGAGAGTTGTCGCACATTCGTTCAGCCGAACCTATCGAACCAGCTCACAAGGGAATCTGCTTGTCCATTTCCTGGGAAAGATCGTATATGTCGCTCATCCTTTGGGGCGATACGACTCGATTCCGGCTTCATTGATAGCCACTCCCAATTGGGCATCAATGCTTCCCCTGGGTCTCGCTTCTTGTATAGGAGCGTCAAAGAATGCGCGCCCATACTGAATGAAGGTTATACCAAGTCCTATGGGAATGCCTCGTCGGCCATTATGGATTTCTCGTATGGACCGGTGAGGACGCCAATCGTCGCTACTGATTGGACATTCCAAGTCGCTGCGAGACCACCGATTTCTTCAAACAATCTGATCCCTTACTCGGTAATTGACTATTCGCTTCAGTGAGTAAGATTATTAGTTTCGTAGGTCATTACTAAAGCGCCGCTCAGGTCCGCAACGCATTACGCCGGCGCCAGCAAAAACTCCAGTCCGTTGCCAGAGGACATTGGGTATTTCGAACCTATCCCCGAGCTTCTCATACCTGATGCAGACATCAGTGTTTATCTTTTGTCTAGCAATGACATCCAATTTATGGTACCAGTTAAGGACCCGTGGTTCTCAGCTAGTACACCGGGACCAAAGGCTGGCTTTGGTACCCAAAATGGTGTAGCATATCTACGCGATGATCCAGCTCGTACAATGGCATGTGTGGAAACATACCAGTTTTGTAACCCTGCCCTTCCAGATAATTCTAGCTGTACTATACTTGGCGGTATCCGACAAGCGTTCCAGCAAGCTTCCGGGCTTTACGCAGATACTTCCAAGAGAGAGCAAGTTGCATGGTCGTTAGCCGCGATTCAATACATGGCGGCAGGTTTCCACGACATCAGCGATGTGCTCGGCTCGCTTTTGGCGCGAAACATGCTTGTTCAGGGCGTGCAAGCACCACTTCCTGATAATCAATGGGAACTAGAGCTTGAGTATTGGTTCAAGCTGACATTGGCCGATCTTCAAAGAACAATAATGGACCAAGCGGTTGCTCCCACAGACCCCGGTTTACGTCAGCTTGTAATACCGCCGACAATACCCGAGCAGAAAGCGGTGTGCGCCAGCCAAAAGATTCGAAGTGATTCCTATATATCTTTCAACATACTCGGATTGACGATCGTATTCAGTCTTGGCGGTCTCATTATAATTATGTCTGCCTTACTTCCACTCGTTACTGAAAAGCTGCGGCGTCGGCGGAACCAATATAAGAATCTGGAATGGCGCGCCAACGGGACTTTGCAGCTGCAACGGCTAGCGCACGAAGGAATAGGTGCGGGTGTGTGGCAAGGAGCATGTAATGACTATCCGACGACTGGAAGTAATGATCTATTAGCAATACTCGACATAAGCAACCCGAAGCACCCCGTCTTGAAAGCTTCTGACGATACAGGAGAGAGCACTTCGCTTGAAACATCACCAACACAACATGTTTCTCACCACGGGACGCTACAATCGCCAACCCAACTATCCCTACATGAGCCTCAAGGCTCTACTAAGCTTCAACCTACACAGGCTCAGGCAATGGTTGTACATTCTAGTGACACTACCACTGTCTATCCCAACGCTACTAGTGGAGATCAAAGGCTGAACATGACCTCATGTAGCTTCACCGGGAGCCTGATGTCTGCCAACGAAAGCAACCATGATGGAAATGCGCTGGAAAGAACCCTTACAAGCACTAACAATTCACGGGACAGCAGGCTCAAGAGAAGTGGCCCAGGAAATGACGACATGAGCGAATCGGAGAAAGCTACAAGCACGCACAGCTTGGACATCACGGTATGAGGTGAAAAGCATCGCTGGCAAGAGATTGGATGGGATCTGGTAAGTCACAATCTGGGACCGAATGGTAGATTTGGGGGACTTGAACAGTGGTATCGTGGAAAGTTGACGGAATATGACGTATGTTTGTAATCAGTTGATCCCTTCACCCTCTAGCCTCCAGCAAGTTCGATCTCAAGTGACATGATGAGTCAGATCCGAGTGTGACATTTTAAAAAGATCATGTCAAGCGAGTAGACAACTGAAAATATTTCCAGTTGGATCATGGTGCTTGAGTGAATTCAAGTTAGGATTCACTAGATAGAGCTCGCCGCGCTCAAAAGTCCTTAAAAACTTGGTAACCAAAAATCTCTTGCCCTTGTTTGCCAGAGACAACAGCAAGTACGAAGTCATTTGGCGTTTGTTGTGAACTGGATGAGTGTGTTAGGAATTTTAAGTATGTGTGTTGTCTGACCGCGTTTGTGATGCTACGTAACGCACCTCGCAGAAGTCGCTATATCATAACACGCTGTCGTAATTCATCACTTCTTTTGCGAATTGTTCCTTTAGGAACTAACATGCTAGAACTTTCATGGATCGTAGCCTTTGCCCTCGCATCTTTTATCATGATATTGTTCTGGACTGTCTTTGCCCTACTAATGTTAGCCTACTTCACCTGGCGAAGAACCTTCATTGTCAAAGATGAACAATCCTGTCTTGTTCACCCAGATCCTGTCTCTCGTGGTCTTTCAAGTGGAAGTGAAGGCAAGAGTCCTTCTCACGCTCTCAAGGAAACTCCAACACCAGTCACACAGTCGACAACCAATAAAGAGCACAACTCCAAAGATACTGAAGAATGCTCACATATCACTATACTATCGCCTGCGACATCACTATCGAGTTCGCGAGGTGTCGTTGGGCCTCGTCCGCCACCCACTACGAAAGCGCGTCCACAAGGTAGGACCATGGGCTTCGATATAGAGAGCACGATAGAGACACACGCATGGGGTCCAGCCACGCCTAAGTATCAAAACCCACGACATGCCCAGCTTGAGGACGGATCATGGGGAATCATAGCAAGGCTAGGTGCCCGATTATTAGGTCGCAGCAAGGAAGTCGAACGACCACCCACGCACGGCATCCTGGTGACTACGACGATTGAACGGTCTTCTGAGCCTGCTGTTCCAAGTTCCGCATCTTCTTCACTTTCAACTCATAAGCAGCAAGGCGAGTCTAAAAGGCTCTGTAAAAGAGGTCGTCGAAGCAAGTCTATAGTTACGTAACTGCAAGAAAGATAGATTCACTGCATCTCTAGATGTTTACGATATAGACATGCAGGGAAGTTATGACAATACTTAGAAGGTGGGCGAATTGTCTGATAGAGAAGGCGGTACAATATATAGACATATTAAAGACTCATCTGACGATCCCTTGCAAATAGTCTCTTTCGCAAACACAAAGTTCACAAGTATAAGTCCACAACTATTTCTCAACCGAAAGTGTAAACATCTCCTAGAGTAGGGGTACACATAGTAGGATTACGCTGTAGAAGCGCTCCGTCTACTAGATACTACTTAGGTAGGATCTCGTTCAAACAATTACAGCACTCTAACGTAATAGGCTGCTATCTGTATCCCCAATCCGGTCTGGCACTCATAGCACTAGATACATAAACTCACCTCTTCTCCGGTAGCCTCTTCTGAGGCATCGTCCGAACTTTCATCAGATTCCTATGTTTCAGTATCATTGACAAGCTCTACTTCACCATCAAACCCAAAAGACCAAATGCAGTTCGTAAAGCGCAACTCTACACTATTCACCGCCAGCCAAATATCCCTGCCGAGACGGATGGGCAGATAATTTTACCATGACTGGTTAATCGGAATACTATTGTGGGGCGTGACAGCAATGTTCGGTATTCCTACATTTCTAGCTCCTCGAATCCCTAAGCTTAGCGCTCTGCTTTTATCGCAGCCTGCTCATCGTTCGAATGCGCCGCCTTCCACGTACGTATCGAGTGACCGCATGAGCTTCCTTGACCCCAGGAAAGCAGTGCGGCTCCCCTTCGCGAGCTACACGAACATTTTCGAGTCGGCGATTTGGTGTAGGGGTGATGCAGGGTAGCGACAGGCTAGGGTTTTAGAACGAGTCTCTGAGTGCTAGAATGTGAAGATTAGAATAAGCCTCAAATGAGATATTATTTTATGAAATACGCGATAGGGTCCCTTTACTGGCTTAGAATGACGTGTGAGAGCATTTTCACTTTTTCGCAGGTGAGTCATGATTTGCTTGGGGGGGGCGCAAGGGAAGCCCGGTCGCAGTCACCACATTGACCAGTTCAAAACCCCGTAACGCCACATCCCCGCTCTGAACCAAAAGAAAATCAGCCATGAACGAGCCCATACCCATGGACGACCCTCTCACAATAATCATCATTGGCTTAATCGTCATCCTAGCATTCATATCGCCCGTTTTGATAGGACTCGGGCTGCTCGTACGCTGTTCATGGCGACGATTCCGACGACATCGACTAAAAATGGAATTATACGGCGGTGAAAACGCTGAAGCCGAGGATGCGTTGCTGGGAGAAGAAGAGCATGGAGATTCAATTGAAGGAGAGGGTATTGAGATGCAACCGCTTCCAGGAAATTAGTCCCCGCGGGCTGGTGCTATTGGCAGTGCGAACAGTCCAGCCTCGGAACCGTTGAACCTGGAGAAGCAGAATGGGTCAGAGGCAAGGTCTACAGGTCGTCTCGAGGACGAATGAGATCTGAAACTAAAGAAGGAGAGATATGGCAAGGGATTGCAACCTCAGCGTTCCCAATAAGAATACAAACCTTGTTTTCTCGCTTGATCCGAGGCTTCTGAACAAAGTAAGCTGATTTGGAAAACGGTCTAGGTGGCTACTAACGCAAATTGCTATCGTTTGACAATCACCAAGATGCGATATAAATTTGTTCTCCCTCCAACTCAAGGACACCTCACCAACTCCTCACAATGGCGATCCCAATGTATCAAAGGATCTTGATATCACTAATATGCGCCATCCTCATCGCTCTAACTTGGAACATCTACCTCGGAATTCTTGTATTTTTCGTTGGTATGGGCTGCGAAAGGTTTGGCGCCTTGTTGGACCTGTTGGGAGACGATGATCGGACGATCGGTGGACATTCGGCCGGCGGAAGTGCTACTCAGGGAAATGATATTCAAGGAAACGCTACCCAGGGAGACGCCAATCAGGACAATACTACTCAGGGGAATGCTACTGCTCCTACCACAGCACCTCATCCTGCTCAGAACAACGTCACTCCCACAATCAGTACACCAGCTCACAATGCTTCAACCAACGGATCTCCTGGTAATGGTACTTCTGGAACTGAAAATGCAGATATTAAAGGTGAATCCTTCGAGATGCAGCCACTTACAGGAGAGCCAAGCAATTCCGGCTCGGCAGGTACGGCTGTGAACGATATGGGTGCTGCGCGGCCAGAAGCGGACGTTTGAGAGAGATTATGACTTGGTTGGAACTAATAGAGGTTCAGAAAATTAGGACAGGGACAGCAAGGGCTGAAAAGTAGAGCAATTACAAGATGACAACGCTACATGACGGACTTCAGACTCCAGACTCCTCTGACGTTTCATGTATTAGAAGTATGCAGCTCCAAAGCTGTCTGCTTGCTATCTTCCTTCTTTCCGTTCATGCACTGTGTTTATTACGGACAGAAGTCAAAGCAGATCCTCAACCATTAGCTACCCCTGGTAACTTCGAGCAGCCTACACAAACAGCAATCAAACACTTCTCTTGATGTATTTTGGCAACATAACACATATATATCACGACGCCCTCTCCCCTGACAGACCCCAGCAACAGCAACACATCAACCAGTCTCCTCAAACGATCTCCCAGCAGCGTCTCCCCGAGGAGGCAAAAACAGGCATCATAATCGGCACAGCGTTCACCATGCTCGGAGCCGTAGGAACAATTGCGTTCTTTCGGCGGCGTCGACAAGGAACGCAGCAACATGCAGCAGGTGTTGCACGTCCGCCCGGCACAAGTGCAACAGCTGTGCCTGTGTTACCCAACCCAACTCCCATCAACAACGCCTTAGCCAACGTTCCTCTAGCTACTCTCCATCCAGCTAATCCCACTCCGGGGTCGCTGCGCCTGTTAATGCACTACCTGATACCGTTTCCAGCAGCACGGCCTCCGCCACTGTTCCTCTGTCTAGCCTTCCCCTAGGATATCAAATCCAGGGTAACACTACTTCTAGAAACGGCAACACTGACGACGAAGATGGAGTGATGGAGGCAGAAATGGAGACACCCTCCAGTGGATCGACAGCCGTAGAAGAAAGTACTGGATCACAGACAGAATGATGCTGTATATGGTGGAGTGAGCCGGGACGGGGAGAGTGGTGATGATGGATCTCCTGAGTCACCAGGAGGTTCAGAAGGTCCAGAAGAGTCAGAGGGGACAGAGGAGAAAGAGGAGAGAGATGAGAGGGACGTGAGTGAGGTATTATGAGAAAGGGAGAGAGGGTATGGACTAACGATGTAAGAGCATGGGGCCATAGAGGGTAGTAGTGGTGGTGGAGATTTACTTTAGATAGCAAGGTACGGTGAACGTAGTAGTGTGCGTGAAGCGGCCCAAGAATTACCTATGTGTTGCTGCTAGTTGCAAAGTGGCATCATGAAGTTGATTGAGGCTACAGTGTTATAGCAAAAGTCGCTGGACACCATCAGTTACCAGCATACCTCACAATGCTGCCCTCTCATGATTCCAAGCCCAGAGTCTCAATGCCATCATCGAAGTAAGAAGACACGTAGCCCTCTAACATCCAACTCGTGAGCTTCCTCAATAGTCCTCCGCAAAGCACCTCTCCGAACTCCTCTCATCATTGCCCCACCAAACCGGCGGCTGGATCTGCTTACCACTATTAAAAATAATGAACATCAGCAGCAACGAGATACTAAACCCCGCATCCAGCGCCGCCGCGACGAGGAAATTATACCGTTTCCACGTCTCGAAGCGGTGTTTTAGGTAGTAGTGCATGCAGATGTATGCCACAATGAACTGCGAGATATAGCCGGTGCTCACGTTGCCGTAGAAGATGGACATCCCAGACGCGAAGATAGTGACGTTCCAGAGTCGGAACCGGAGCGGTGAGCGTGGGAAGGCGCGGTGTAGAGCGTAGACGATGACGGGAGCCAGAGCGCCGAACAAGAAGCCGTATTGTAGTGGGTTGTACATGTGCTGCTGGAAGAGCCGTTTCGGGCCGATCAGGACGTACTGCACGCCCAGGTTGTTGGAGCTCACGAGTCTCTGGCCGGTCCATTGATGGAGTGCGTCGACCTTGTCGCCGAGAAGGTACTCGCGCTTTGACTTCAGGACCCATTGGATGATGCCGTAGTTGATAGGAACGCCCATGAGTTCGCCGAAGATCTGGCTGAAGAAGATTGCGCGCGGCGAAACGTGCATGTAATGTCCTATTTTCTGGTCTTGAAGCATATACTGCGCCCGGTACCAGATGTCGCCGCCGATAGCGCCGTAGGTTGAAGCTCCAGAAGGGTGGCGGTGGCCGCTTCCTGCATTGACCATGTAGCCGTACAGCAGTTCGTTGAAACTTCCAATTTGGACTTGGAAGCTGGATAAAGCGTAAAGCCAGCCGAAGGGGAAAATCACTGGGGTTGCTCATTAGCGCGAACTTCAGATGGAAGTGTTGCTGCATCAGAGTAGTGCAACTGGGTACCTGGATCTCACTTACTAGCTCCGGAAGTTCCAAGCGCAACGAAGAAAGTCCAGATAGGGATGAAGAAATATCCACATGCAAGTATGGTGATGATTGTGACGAACGATGCCACGAACAAGGCGATGTACCACCACAGCGGAACTTCCTTGTACTCGCGCATGAGAACGTTGAGTCGATCGTTGTAGAAGTCTGAAACCTTGTCTCTGCCCTTGTCCTTTGCTCGCGTACGTAGCTTGATGACGGTATCTCGAAGCATTGGATAGCCGAAGAGACCAAGCCAGGTCAGCGCTGAAATGTAAGAAGCGTAATCAAAGAACAACTGCCAAATGACAGGAGATGACATTATGACAGGACCGAGCTCGTCGTATGCAGTTTGGTTGAACTTAAAGTCTTTAGTCACGAGTCTGGCCGCTGGGTACGTTGATCCATTCTGCTGAAACAAGTGGTTTGATACGAGACCTATCTTAGTCTCTCCAAGGTTTCCCCACTTCGCTGCCGGAAGCAGTATCCAATCTAAAGCTAAGAGTGAGCATATTGTCCGAAGCTCATGTGCGTGTGACAGCAATACTTACTGCTTAAGATGAATGCTACCGTAAGAATTGCGGTCACCCAGAATGGTAGGATCATTGGGCTGACGAAATTGCCAGTGCTGACATTAGCCCAGTCCAGGGTGAGATTTAGAACTCCCATGCCGCCATAGCCAGCGCCGATGAAGTTCGCTACTCGGTTGTGTGGCGCCACCCAGCAGAGGAATGAGAGAGACGCGAGCATTTGAAAAGCATATTCCGGAAGGAAATGCCAGACAATGGCGAAGGTCAGTACCCCAAAGAACACGTATTTCTGCTTTCGAGCTATCCGAGAGTCGTGGGCGTTCTTGCGTAATGTCTCGAACAGCGCCGTTTGCATCAAGGCATACGGCCAAGTGTAAATAGGATCGTACAGCAGGAACTGTCGAGCCAGGGCAGCCATTGCATAACCAATATAGACGATTGCCCACATGAAGAAGATGGCTGCCGCTGCCGGGATGTGCGTATCATAGAAGAGCTGACCAATAGAGATGGGCGTCCAAGCTGCGTTACTAGTTGCCCCAGACGCAGCCGTCACCGTAACTAGCACGTTTTCTGTTTTTGTTGGTTAGCTGACGACCATGCAGGCATTTAACTTGCTTACCTTTGACATGCCACGGACCAGGATTCAGACTGAAGCTGAAGCTGGTGAAAGGAACGCGGATAACCTTGTGAGGGAGAATCTTGGAGAGCCATAGTCCCGTGTAGTGGGACGCTGGGTTGGGTCAGAATAGCCGTCATGAATGCATATCGAACGTTGGAGGCTCACCAACTTGGACGAAGAGGACAGGGTATGCAGGTGCAGCGGTGCGGAAGACGCTCATCTGATACAGGACCGCGCCCGGAGGGACATAGATGAGGCAGAGCAGGAAGTAGCGAAAGGTGATAGTCGGTGCAGTCGGGTCGTCTTCGAGGCTCACGATGTTACGCACGACCTGAGGCAGAGCTCGAACATCTTCCGGAAGGTCCTCCACATCGTCCGCTGATGCAGGGCCCGACAGGCCAGGGATGTCAGTATCCGGTTTCTCGGGATCGGAGGTCTTGACGTTGGTAGTTCCTGGGTCGGTCTTGTTGTTGGCAAGTTCTTCTGTCGTCTCCACTCTCTCTAGTGGGTCACCATGTCCAGTGTCCGCGCTCGCAGGGCGAATCTTTGGGCGCAGTCGCTGGAACAGGCCTGCCATGATGCTGCTTCTGGGGCGACACCTGCAGGAGTTTGTATGGAAAGGTGTCAGAAGAGCAGAGGAAAAGCAGATAGAAGAGGGTAATAGGTAGAACACAGTGCCGCTGCGACGGTACGCCAAGCGAGGCAAACCGCGAATCCTTATCGAGACACATGGTGGTTTCGACGAGGGTGCGACATATACCCGGACGATGGCGCAAAGTGTTGCACGGTCCTAATATACGAATTATGTCGTGATTGGAAGGCGCCATAAGTTGTAACCTGCCTTTTTCGTGAAGCTTGCTCACCCCGCCATGCTTTTCACGGCATCAATTTACAAGCTTCCGCAACGGCGGTGCAAGCTTCTGGCGCGATGCTTGTCTAGAGCGCGTATTATGTGCGGATGCTGCGGAATTAAGTGCGAGTGGCCAGCACAACCAAAGGCAATTGGGTAATTGGGCACATCGAAGGTTGTACCATCTCACTGACTTAGCGCGTGTTGGATAATCTGGAAGCAATGTAAGGGTTCGCGATACCGTATGATGCCAGCAATGATTGCTAGGGTTGCGATCCTTTGGACCTACCCGGTCGCACTTCGCTTTTCGACAACTGGAGCAGATTCAAGTCATCAAGCCTGTAGAGAAGACGAGTGATGATCAAGGATGGCTACTAATGTAGGTCAATAGAAACGATGGGAGTGGCGTCCGCCAAACGGGAGCTAGAAGGTCGCTAGAGCAATTGAATATAGGTAGTTCATCTGTGGTGCTCATGTGACTGGTACCTTACCAAGCAATCGCTAGCCTTGCGATCCTGCAGGAGCTCCTGTTCATTGGTCGCGGGTTTGCAGACTCGCTCGTAGGATTTCCAGGCGTGCGCGTCGGTAGTTACCGCGAAGGGAACATGATACTGGACGCTTTCTGGTTGAGCTTGATGTTTACCATAGGCTGCTTCAGGTGCAAGCGACTAGACGTGAACGCCTCGCTCGGTTAGGGTTCAAAATTGTTTCGAAACTATGAGAGGAAGCAGGATAATGAAGAGGCATATGTGGAGAAGAATTTGATATCTGTTATATAAATTCGATTTGAAACATATCTACAAAAGCGTTAGCCATTTTTGTCTAACTAAAAGGGTATCCAACTAAGCATCCTCAGGACCCATATCAAACAGAAGGAACTCGGCGGGCTTCTCTCCCACACTCTCGATTTCAATCTTAGCTAGGCCCGAGATGCCATCGACATATGCGCCATCGCCCTCCCCAATGATGGTGTCGCCAACCTTGATCTTCGCTCCACCTTCCTTGGGCTGCGCCCTCTTGGTCATGATGTTCTGGAGGAAGATCTTCCTTGGACCTTCAGCAACGACCTCATGGACGACCGTCTTGCCTGGCGACAGAATGGATGCGTCCATGCTGAGATCGGCTTGAAGCCCAATCGCTCCAGGTTGGCTGCTCAGCCTGTCCGTGTACTCCATGATCCTGACGAGCTTGTCCTGTTTCTGCTCATCAGTGAACTTCTTAGTCTCGTAATGCGGCTTCAGGCCTTTCTTGTTCGGTTTCGCCCAGATCTGCAGGAAATGGACTTCGTCATCCTTGTTCCTGTTGTACTCTGAGTGCCTGATTCCCGTCCCTGCTGATGTGAACTGCACTTCGCCGCGCTTCAGGTTCTCCAGGTTGCCCATGGAGTCGCGGTGCTCGAGAGTGCCGTTCACGATGTACGAGAAGATGAGGAACTCGGCATGCGAGTGCGTGCCGAAGCCTGTGCCAGCCTTGACGCGGTCTTCGTTGATGACGCGGAGCGGGCCGTAGGACTCGTGGCGGGGGTCGTAGTAAGACGCGAAGGAGAAGGTGTGGTAGGTGTATAGCCAATCGTGGTCGGCATGGCCTCTGGCGGACCACGGCCGCTTGGTGATCTTCAATGACGCTGGTGATGTAGTAGCCATTGTGCGGATGGAGGTAGCTTTTGGGATAGCTTTGGTAAGGGAATTGCGAATTGGTGCGAAGAAAGCCAGGATGAAGGCTAGTGCTGCTGCTGTGAAGATAGTAACAAGTGTCTTTGTAGTAAGAATGGATGTGCTTTGCTGTTCACTGGTTGTGGATGTCATCAGAAAAGAGAGAGGTTCTTCAACCCGGAGTTCCAAAGGCCTTTTATACTTGTTAGTAGAGACTTCAGTTAGTGCGCGAATGTCGTGGAGGCTACTATCGTCAAGTCAGCCTTGCAAAAGCTCTTTGTTGGCTTTGCAACGATGTGTAAGGATTTACGAAGGCGCGAGCGACTCGGCAAGAGACCGCGGCTCAGTCAGCGATGACGCAGATCGAACAACCGAAGGCTGCCCGTTTCTCAGCCGGTTGTAATTGGTTGAGACGCTGCCCCGCGGAAGACGAACCGCGCGGAATGCATCCCACTTTGTCAGACACCTCAAAGCAGCCAACTGTTTATTTCTGCCCCAATTAAGCTATCCTGTAGTCTCGCGTGCGGCTCGAACAGCAAGGGAATTTGAAACCACTTCCTGTGACGGTGTCCGCCCAATACTCCAACATGGCGGCTGCTCAGAACAGGCATTATGTCGAGATTGTGTCCAAAGACTGGTCCGACGCGTATGTTCCCTCTGAGACCAACGGGAAGTCGTTCAAGGATTGCATATGCGAAGCGTTCGAGATTCCCAAGAAGGACAACTACACATACAAGGCGCATGGCCAAACGACGCTCGACATAACCCAGAAAGCCATCGATGGCAAAAGGAAGAATAGCCTGCACAACTGGTATCATGACGAGGAGGGCCAGAAAGCTGTGAGTAGCCTTGAACTCCTCTGCAATCCTCATCCTTACCGTATTTAGACCAGTCCCTGAACGCTTGACAGTCTGAACCTCCATCTCTCCCCGAGATAGAAGCCTACATAGCGCTCTTCGACCCCTCCGTATCCCTCCCAAAGGCACTCAATGGCTTCAAGGCTAATGCCAAGGCCAACACAATTCGCTCAGCGGTTGCAACGCATCTCACATCACGGTTTCTGAATAAGACGCAAGGTCTTCTACCAAGCAAGAAGGATCGTACTCACAAGAACCCATATCTTTCCATGTGGGCCTACAGCTGCCGCGAGCTAGAATGGGCAGGACCCTGGCCAAACACCCGCTATACAAAAATCTCACACCACATACTACCAATCTTCTACCACCATTTCGGCTGCGTAGTACCCAGTTACGCAGCACTCTGGGTCATCGCGAAATTAGCACAGCCAGCGAGACCGAGCAAGGAGCCCGTGAGGCCAATTCTCGACATTGGGTCTGGAAATGGGTACTGGACGTTCATGTTGAGGAATCTACCGCTGGAAGGGAACATGCTGCCATTGAAGGTTTACCCTGTGGATAACGCGGCGAGCGAGTACAGATTCGACTGGCTACAGGATGCTCCGACCATCAAGATGGACGGATTGAACTTCCTGAAGAACTACAGTGAAGGCGGATTCCAGACGAATGGTGGGAAGGGTTGTGTGCTGCTACTCGTGTATCCGCAAGCAACTGGTGACTTTACGGAAAGCCTGTTGAGGGCGTTCAGTGGTGACACTATTGTGGTTGCCGGGACACAGACACAGAACGGTTTCACTGCTTTTCAGGAGGAGATGGTAGACGAGTGGATTGAGAAGAATTTGCCTGAGTTCGGATTGACGCTGAGGATGCCTCTACCTAGTTTTGCTGGGAAAGATGAGGCGCTGTTCGTCTTCCAGCGCAAGAAGGTGGAGGAGTAGGATACGCATGTTTTCACTCGAGCGAAACCACGATAGTAACATGTAATCCCTAATCTATTCGTATGATATTGTATGAACAGTCCAAGGATTGCAGCCAGCACGTGCTAGCGCATCCCGTCCGAACTTCCTCCGCTTCGCTTCGCGTCCAAGCTCCAAATCTTCAACTCTCATCACCCTCAAAACTCACGACCAGCCATTGCCCATCCAACACACCAACAATGCCGCCCAAACCCCCCCGAATACCCAAGCCCCCCTCCACCCCTCCCTACAAACCCAAACACCAGCCAAACCTCTACGCCCGCCCCCGAAACGCCGCTCCAACACCCATATCCCGGCGCTCCCAACCCTCCTCCTCCCCATCTCAACCGTCTCGTCCGCGCCTCACAGCCGGGACCTTCATCCGCGCCACCATAACCGCCGGCACCGTCGTCGGCTTCTTCATCTTCGTGCGCGACAACTTCATCTCCTTAGACACAGTGCGCGGCTCTTCCATGGCGCCCTCGCTGTCCCCGCACGCGCACGAGCGCGGCGAGCTAGACCGCGTGTTCATCAAGCGCGGCATCAGCACCAAAAGCGTGGAGAGAGGCGACGTGATTACGTTCTGGAAACCGCATAAAGCGGATGAGATCAGTATCAAACGGGTTGTTGGGTTGGAGGGCGATACGGTGTTTCCGCATCGCGGGTTTGCTGTTGATGGGGAGGTGAGGGGGCAGCAGAGGTTGGGGATTAATGATGGGTTGGGTGATGGGGTGGAGGAGGGTGCGGTTGTGGTGCCGGCGGGACATGTGTGGGTCGAGGGCGATAATTCGAGGAGGAGTTATGATAGTTGCGATTTTGGGCCTGTGAGTAAGGCGCTGATTGACGGGAAGGCGACGAAGGTTTGGGGTGGGGTGTTGAGCGGGTGGAGGGGGATTGAGGATAGGAGGGATAGGAGGCATTTGAGTAGGGTGGTGGAGGCGAGGGAGGGTGTTGTTGAAAGGATATTCGAGGTTTGAGGACAGGCACACAGAAGAGACATGCTTCACGGGAGTGTACGCTTGGTATGAGGATGCTTGAAGGTATGTTGGTTGTCCTATTTGTACACTATTCGCCGCTCTACTGCTTGAACAGCTTCTCAATCTCGGCGCAGACAGCTAATGTTACTTCCACAGTGTTCTTGTCTCCTCCGAGATCCCGCGTCTTCACACCAGCCGCCGTCACGTTCTCGATCGCCTTCATCAACCCATCTGCCGCCTTTTCCTGACCCAGCCACCGCACCATCTCCGCTGCGCTCCAGAACGCACCCACTGGGTTCGCGATACCCTTGCCTGCAATGTCTGGCGCCGATCCATGAATTGGCTCGAACATAGAAGGGTTCTTCCTCGTAGGGTCCAGATTACTCGACGGCGCAATACCAATTGAACCCGACAGTGCTGCTGCCAGATCAGACAGTATATCCGCGTGCAAATTGGTCGCGACGATTGTATCGAGAGACTTCGGGTTATACACCATGCGCACCGTCATCGCATCAACGAGCATCTTGTCAATCTCAATATCCGGATACTCCTTCGCCACCTTGTAGAAGATCTTATCCCACAACACCATCCCATGCCGTTGCGCATTGCTCTTCGTCACCATCGTCAACTTCTTCCTCGGGCGAGACTTGGCGGTTTCGAAAGCGAACCGCATGATGCGCTCGATCCCTACTTGTGTGAAGATGGAGACTTCTGTCGCGATGGCATGCTCGGAGTGCTCGTGCGATGTACCGCCTTGGCCAGAGTACTCGCCCTCGCTGTTCTCTCTCACAATCACCCAGTTCAGATCTGAAGGCGAGGCTTGGACAGCTGCTAAGGGCGATTTCGTGCCTTCGAGGATGCGCGTTGGTCGGACGTTGACGTACTGATTCAGCGCTTTCCGGATTGGCAGGATCAAAGACCACAACGAGATATGATCCGGAACATCTACACTCACACAATCAGCCAATCCTCACTCAACCCCATACTTTGCCCCTCTCCAACTAATTGTGATAGAACGTACCAGGCCACCCCACAGCCCCGAAATAAATCGCATCATACTTCTTCAACTGCTCCAGGCCATCGTCTTCCATATACCACCCGCGCTCCAAATACTTCTTACTACTCCAATCGAACGTCTTGAACTCGAATTCGAAACCGCCGAGCGTGTTGGACAGCGTGGTGAGGACTTGCACGGCGGCCTCCGTGATGTCGACCCCGATGCCGTCGCCGGGGATGGAGGCGATGTTGTAGATGCGGGATGTGGAGTGGATGTGTGATGGCATGCTGGAAGAATACGCGGGGGGGTTTCAATTGTTTGAGGTTAATTAGGTTGTTGTGGCGGTTTGGAGCTTGAAGGGTTGGAGCTTGAGGGATGTGAGGTTGTTATGAGTAGGTAGGTAGGAACGGAGGTTCAATGTCCGCTCATGGACAATCAAAGTCCTTTAGCTTCACGCAGCCAGTGACGCGCTCCTTCTCTACCCCGGTGCTCGTCATCGCGACTGCGGTACGAAGACCGAGTTGTGTTCCGAAGCCCAGGTAGGTTGGCCGAAGTCGCTCCTTCCCCTCATATTTCTATATAGCGGGGAAATGCGTAAGGCTAGACTTTGCCTGTCTTAGCGTTGAGACTCACTCGATCCGACTAAGTTGCAGAGCGCGCAGGCCAGGTTTAAGCATGCCAAGAATGTGCCTCTTCACTGCAATCTCTAGCGCGCAAGAGCCGTTTCCGTTGACGAGGCTGCCTATCTAGCATCGGAGAAGAAGAAGCCTCACGCGACATCCCGGGTTCAGAGAACCCCCGTCATTATACCTAACATACTCCAGAAGCAGTGCAAGACTTTCAGCATCCCTTATTTCGAACTTACTTTTTGTACACTAGTCTTTTCTCGGCCGTTGTAAACGTAAGTTACCCAGCAACCGCAAGATTCAAATAAGAAGAATTCCTATTAACTTGGCCGATAGTCAATTGATTCAGATTCGGAATCGGCATACTACCTGTTTATCTCTGTATGTACGGAGCAAGACGGGTTATACGTAGCAAGTGATCTTGTTGCACAGTATTAGGACGTGTGAGCTGTGGCCGAATATACGAACTTACAGGTACGACCACAAGGAACGGCGGCGTCGTGTGCAAGAGGAGGATTGTACCAAGGCGAGGACCAGGCGCAGATAGCCAACATGTTCGGTGCTGCGGGCGTATAGAGCAGTATATTCTCAGGATATCAGTCCGAATCATCTGAATTGTGGCAGTAGACTGTAAATCTGTCCCAAAAGTAAGGGTCTTGATTTGTGGCGTCGAGTTTAAGGCTTTTAACGCTTCCGCTTCATGCGTACGGCAAAGAAATCCCCAGTCATACCATGATCATGTGTCAAACAGTGCAAATCTTTCGCACCGCTCCAACACCCAGTCTCATGTCCTCCACAACTCCTCAACCCTCTATTTCCACTGCGCCTCCTTCCGTCCCTGAAAGTCCTTCAATATCCCAACCTGCTTCTCCAACGCATCCAGCCACTTGCCCAACTCCGTGTCGATCTTCGCCTGGTCGTCGCCGAGCTTCTTGTAGAAATCTTTCCGGTACGGACACGCGGACATGGCGGCGCTGAAAATCGGTTTCACCATGAAGCTGTGGTGCGGCTTGAGGGTGCCAGAGTACGCGGTGCGGAAGCTTTCCGAGAGCTCCTGCGAGGAGTTTGTGAGGTTGAGGCGGAGCGCTTGGGCGGTGAAGTCGAGACCACTATCGCACATTACTTGTTAGTTCTGCAAGTTATACTTCGGCGGAGTCGTGGTAGGTTAAGTCTTGGGTTTGGTTTTGGGATTGGTATTAGCTTACCGGACGAGCCAAAGCATCCCTTCGGTCGCGGTGTGCTTCTTCTCCTTCAATTCGTTCAGAGCGAGGTCTTGCAGCGTCTCGGAGAGGGTTGGGGCGGCGAGTTGGCGGTCGCGGATCTTCCTGACGTTGCCTAGCATGTCGCTCTTGACGGGGGAGAAGGCGACTGAGCCTAGGACATCTGGCCGTAATGTTAGAAGGGAGAAGCTGAGGAATGCGAGGAGTGGGCGTACCAAAGAGCGTCACAAGGGACTCAACGGCCTCTAAGAATTCGCTCGTCGAGATAGCATTGTCCTTGCTAGCATCGACTGGGACGTCTACGAAGCTCTTCTTGATAGTGTCGAAGAAGGTAGCCATGGTTGCTATGCTTCAAAACTTTCTAGTCCAGGTTATTCGTGTAGTGTTGTGTGTCGTAGAGTTCCCGTGGGCTGAGGTGAGAGGATCGTGTTCGTGTTCTGAAGTTGACAGCTCCTGAAACTGTGGTCTTGAGCTCCGTAGCGGTGAGAGGGGTCCACGACTGGGCTTGGCAGGCGATGCGGGGCAGCTTCGTACCTAACGCAGGGGTCCTGCAAGGAAGGTTGGAGTGGTTGGCTTGAAGAAGGACCATTATCAAAGCTGCCCCTTCCGCGAGAAATACCTTTGTATCATGCAGCTCAATTCAGCTCTGAAAACTATAGTAGCATACAGCGAGGGATGGAAAGAGCGCCCGACCCTTCAAATGTCTACCGGACCAGGTGTGATAGCATCATGCTGCAAGCGACCTTCAGAAGCATATCAAGAAGTATTCGGAGCACGAGAACCTGCAATGGAAAGTCAATTCGTCCGTATCCTTCCCACTGCATCCTCACTGATTCCATCAAGCTTTGGGCACCGTGACAAGCATCAAGTAGGGCAAGACTCCGAGGAACCCTTTCACCATCCTTGAAGGTGTATACGAACTCAGCATAACAGATGTGTATCATTGCAATCCTCTCCAATCTACTGCATCAAACGGCAGGCGTATAGTACATTGCACAGACAGGTACAGTACATATTCACAAAAATGCAAAGGTCGCTGGCCATCCCTCGTCTCCATGCTCAGTACAGTCGTCAACTATAGGAAATCTACTTTAAGGACTTGATAACTGCATCTGCGTACTCATACGTCTTGGCCTTGCCGCCGAGATCACCGGTGATAGACTAGGTTCAACGTTAGCAGATCGGTCCGCGAATTTGAAGTGGATGTGCATACCTTGCCCTCAGCCAGAACCTTGAAGATTGCGTTCTGGATATTACTAGCGTGGTCAGTGAGACCCATATGTTGCAGCATCATGATGGAAGACAGAAGCAGAGCGGTCGGGTTAGCGAGTTGCTTTCCGGCGATGTCAGGGGCGGATCCGTGGACAGCCTCGAAGATGGAGCACTCGTCGCCAATGTTCCCAGAGGGTGTGAGGCCAAGACCACCAATGAGACCAGCGCACAAATCAGAGAGAATGTCTCCGTAAAGATTGGGCATAACCAGAACCTTGTCGTTGTACGGCACTGGATCTGTGACCATCTTCAGGCATGTGTTGTCTAGCAGCTCGGCGTCGAACTCGATATCGGGGTACTCCTTGGCAACCTCGCGCGCAATGCTTAGGAACAGGCCGTCGGACATCTTCATGATGGTAGCCTTGTGCACAGCGCGCACCTTCTTCCTGCCAATGGTCTGGGCATGCTGGAACGCGAACCGAATGACACGTTCGCAAGCGTCGCGCGTGATAAGCTTGATGCTCTGGACAACACCGTCGACGACCACGTGCTCGATACCAGAGTACTCTCCCTCGGTGTTTTCACGGATCAGGACAGTGTCGACGTTGTCGTATGGCGTCTTGTAACCGGCGATGGACTTGCAGGGTCGGACGTTGGCGAAGAGGTTGAAAGTTCGGCGGAGAGTCAAGTTGAGGGAGACGTGGCCTTTTCCTACCGGCGTCTGCTGCTGTTAGCGAAGTTAAGGAAGCTGGGTGGTCTGGCGTACAGCGAGGGGTCCTTTTAGCGCAACGTAGTTCTTCGTGACGCTGTCAATTGCCTCGTCTGGGATCACGGTCTTGCCGTCCTTCAGTCGCGGCGTGACGTCCACAGATTCCCACTTGATCGGTACCTTTCCAGCCAATCAGTATAATATATCGTATTCGTTGAAGGTCTTTCGTACGTTGGCGGCCGAGTAGATGTCCTTGACTGATTGCGCAATCTCCGGCCCGATACCATCACCCTCGATGAGTGTCACTGTGAATTTGCCCTATCCAGATGTCCTCGTCAGCTTCCTGGTCCTCCCAAAACCCAATGGCGAGGATTCGGCGTTATCGGCGGCTTACATCGTTGCCCTTGGTTCCCTTGAACTTGGCGACCTTCTCTTCTTCGGGAACGGTGGCATAGGATCGTAATGGTGCCTATGTGTACACTTGATGTTAGCGATTGCGTCTTTGCCGAAGCAATTGGCTGCCCCAGCAGCCTTCCGAAGGGCTGAGGGTCGGGAGAGACTGACCTGCGCAAGCGCGGGAGCCCATCTCGAAGTTCCATTGACGCGGCGCAGGCATTGCCGCGCCGGGGCGGCAAAGGAACGAGCGGCCAGCATCTTCACAGCTGGTATAAGACCCTAGTATTCAATTGCAGCTACGGGAGGGGTCGTAGCTATGAATTTGGGCGCGATGGCGGAGAAGTGGAGGTGTTGTTGCGCAGATGGCTGGCTAGTAAAAAAGCAAGCTCCGCGCCCGGATGCCGTCAGAGCATGGACCGCTACGCCAAGCCTGCATCACATGTGTCAAGAGCGCAAAAATTTCTTCACTTTCATTCTTTAATTACAGTCGCCGAGTTTGATCTCAATCTGTCTACATACTGTTGATACAGGAAGAATTGGGGGTGAAGTTGCAGAAACCACTCATCAATATGAAGTGAGACCCGAAAATAAAGAGAACAGTTATGGACGTGCCATCGTCAAGACATGGGTAGCGTAAAAGCGCGATTTCCGAGAAAGAAACGACATCCGAGATTAACAAAATAAGATATGGTCGAGTTTCAGGTGGTCGAAGATGGCCGAATGAGGAATGTATGAGGGTCCAGGCAAAGGTTCGAAAAATCTTACGTGGCCGCTAACACCAGGTGTGTGCAGCTGGAAAGACACTCTTGAGGACCCTTCGAGCTAGATAGGAAGCTCTATGAATGGCCTAGGTCGTGCTGGAGGCGTAAACGGACTTGGGAGAGGACTATGCCAGCTGCTGCGACTCCCAGACGACAAGGCCGGGCTAATAACGATCAGTGGGCTCGGTGGTACTGGAAGCTCTGCAACGTAAACGTGTTGCAGCTTCTCGTCCACGGTAGATGTAGTCGATAGTTGAGAAGATCGCTTCTGGGGTGTGAAGCCCTTCCAAAGCTTTGCTTGTTGGTAATGCTGGTACTCAGGCGTTTGCCGTCTCTTGTATCGATAGAGGAGTAGGCCGAGGCAGACAATGCTGACGATGCTGGCTACCCCAATCGAAACGCCAACGCCCATTGCAGTGGTAGAAGAGAGCCTTTGAGAATCTGCCGTAAACGAGGTGGGCGTGGGAGGCAACTGGGACGGTGATGTAGGTGTCGATGTAGACGTGACAAGGGTAGATCGCGTGATGATAGGGAATGTGGGTCGGCCAGCTGTCGAGCTACTTGATATAATGGAAGTCGAGGTTCTTGTTTGCACCGTGGAATGAAGCGTATGGGCTCTAGTGTGATTCGAATACCGTCCAGTCGTGAAAGTAGACAGAGACCCAGTTGCCGTAAGACCCGTCGTGAGGAGATAACGAGAGAGCTCATCGAAGTCCATGCCGTACCGAAAAAGAGAGATACAGTAACGACAGACATGAAACGAATAGAGCAAACGGTCGGTGAAAAGATAAGAGTTGCGCTAACACAAGCACTCAACATATACTCCCCTGTATAAGCGCTTCAAACTCTGAGTAACAGCAAAGCCTCCACAAGCCTGACTGAAAACGAAGATCAGGCGGGCCAGCGTCCAGTCTGACTTCGAGTTCTACTAGCTGACCTCGAAGGGGAGAGTAGACCGTGGAGGCAGGACCAAGACATCTGCTCGATGACAAGCTCAGGTAGAGGTCTTGACGAATAGGCATTGTGCACGATTACTTGGCATTTTCGAAAGACGAAGCCGCATCGTGAAGCCAACAATCGGATTGAAGTCTGAACGTCCCCGGGCGACTGGCGCTTTCCGATGAAATGTTATTCGATGGATGTTGACGATGTGATGTTGTTCTTGCAGACGGTGAGATACATGGGCGGCTACGCGACGCCACCAAACGAGGCCCCCAACATGTGGGTTCTACGGCTGTACATCGTGCGCCAGAATCGACGGTATAGGCAATGAAGTCAAACAGGATCGATTATCCCAGGTGAGAGGGTGGTTGATATCCGTACGAGAGAGGAAAAGGTCTGCTGAAACGTACTGTCGCAACAGTTCGTACAACGGTGATGAAGCAGCGGATCAAGACTGAGCGAAAGGCAGCGCGTAGGCTTTAACGAAATTGAGCGAGAAAATGAAGAGCGACAATTAGGAAAAGCGATGGTCGTCAATCTCTAGTGACGTGTATGTCCGGTAGTGGGCAGATGGTCAGACGAGAAGGACGACCTTGGAAGTCGCGGTGCAGTGTTGTTGCCGCAACTGTAGAAGACCTAGCCATAGGTACGAAGGTGGAATTCCAAGGGTTGTCCATTAAGTGTGCTAGTTGTCCTAGTTTTTCACATTGCACACTAAAACCATTCGTACGTGTGTTCGCGATAGTCAACCGGCCGTCAATTCCATTTTTAGCTGTGACGCTCCGCAATGGCTTACGGAATGCCGATGCGCACGCATAAACTCGCAGGATCGACTAAATGGTGCAAGAGAAGTTTGCAGGGTCCTTATCGAATTGTTCTTATCGCAGATTATATTCAGTACCTGAGATGTTCAACATCAAAACGGCTGGAGGGATGGTTTTTGGATGGAGTGTTGATGGGAAAGCCAGGAGCTCGATGAAAGCACATGGAAGAGCCCAGAATACGACCACGCGTCTAGGCGACTTGGCAGGAGACAAGGATTCTTCGGATCTGGAGCCGCTTTGACCGGGGTTAGGAGATCCCAACGCCACAGCTAGCCAACGTCACCTTGGTCTGCGAGCTTTCGTTGGAGCATTCCACGATGCTTGGAGTGCGCTCACATTGCCCTGGCAGCAATCGGTCCGGTACATAATTTCAATTCTTCGGCCTCCTGGCCCGTCCTCTCCCACACCGCCAACTTGACCGCATAGCTAATGACCTCATAGTAGTATTATAGTAGTATCAGGAGATGAGTCGCGTAGAAACATAGCCTTGCTAGATTTCTTTGTACCCACGACTATGCCGTGGCTTGGCTTGTTCTTTTCCGTAGCATCATCCAGTCAAGGGCCTTGGAAATCCAGCGACAAACAGCTCATGTTTCAGTCGTTGTCGGCAGCCGAAGAAGCTTGGATCGCCCACGGTTAAATTGCAATTTGCTATTTCAGGATTCATTCAGCATGATGGCATCGTGATCAGGCTGCCTGTCACGCAATTTCCAGCCTGTTGTACGCGTGTGCGGTAGGCAGTGGAAGAAGCTCTATGGAAGAGCCGCACGACAACGTCAAGCTTTGCGTAGCATCCCAATTGAGCCACAATCAACACGCTCATCGCCGAATGCGGTGGCATGAAGCCTTCCATGTCCTCGAATTCGCTCGATCGTGTTGCTTTAGTAGCATATTTAGCAGCGCTTGCCGTCATGGGATCACAGAGGCCACCAAGGACCTTCTCCGGTCGTGCCGATCACCCCAGACCAAGCTTTCTTCTCTAACAGAGTTCTCCACAAAATTGGACGCGGGTAAGCAAGGGACGCCAATGGGAGAGCCGCCATGCAGCTGGAAATCTCTCAAATAGGTATCGCGTCTGTACCGGTATGCATGAAGTGGCGGTGGCATCCACTTAAAGTGAATTCAGCTACGTAACAGAATGGTGCAAGAGGCGGTGCAAGCAGGGAAGCCGTTTGTTTGTCCAGTAGGTCGGAGGACTAAGCCGGTTCTCTAGGCTGCGTACGTCGTAGGGCGACATATAAGAGCTCCCCTCTCAAGCATTTCGACTCTTCCTTCAGACTCTCACTCAAACGATTCGAATCAATTGTCGTTCCACAACAACTCAATCACTTCAATTCTTTCTATCAACCAACTCTGTATGTCTATGATTTTAAGCTGAGCCCAATTACTCTTATTCTAACACTGTCGTCAGCTCGCAACAAATCTATCAAGATGCGTTTCTCTACCGCCATCACTGTCGTCCTCGGCGCTTCCGTTGCAAACGCTCAGGTGTCCTCGCTCTTGTCGTCCATCGCTGGTGACCTCTCCTCTGAAATCAACTCCGTCACGTCGGCTGCTGGTTCCCTCGCCTCGTCGCTCGCAAGCAACTCCAACATTCAGTCACTTGCCAGCTCATTGAGCTCCGCCGAGTCTTCCCTCCAGTCCTCGCTCTCATCTGAGCTTGCCACTTTGACCGACTCCTCGAGAATCGCCTCAGCCTCTTCTGCCCTCAACTCCGCTGAGAGCAGCCTCCGGTCTGCAGCTTCCTCGGCCGCTGCTAGCGCCACCGGAACTTCTGGATCCACTGGTGCTGCTGCTCACCCAACTGCTCTACCTGCCATGGGTGCTGTAGCTGGTGGCATCATGGCACTTGCCGGTTTCTTGTAGATGTATCGCTGTCACATAGACAACGAACACACACCATCTGTATCAACTGTCGATATATGTCGGCTCAGGCTGAACTTGCCTCGACTTTGAGACATGACTGCGCTGGATATGTCACCGGATCTATAGGGTACATGGACGGTCTTGTAATTTAAATGTTATAATCCACAGTTTCAATCAGACTGCTTCCCATTGCTACTGAGCCATGCGCCTCTTTGCTATTGTCTCCCATATTTTATCGATGCACACTCAGCTTTCTCCAACTGTTGTGCATGGATAATCAGCCCCTTACCCCGCTCTACCAAAAGTATCTGGACCCATTAAAGTTTCGTTCTCCCAACGCACACGTTAGCGTACTACTCAATCTATTTCTCCAGGTTCCACTCTACGATTCCCCAACCTCTGCACCCGGGAATCTCCCTACCCAAATGCTCACCATTCTATTCAAAGCCAACGCAACCAAAGCTGTTCAGTACCTTCATCCTTCAAAAGCTCTCACGTTGTAACGGCAAGCAACGCCACAGAATCCTTCCACCACCTGCAAATCTCCCGCAACACGAAAAGCTTGTTTTCCAACCACGCAGTGCCACGCCATCTCCCCTTCCGTCAGCACTGCGTTTCGTACCCCGGCTTACGCGTCTCATGACATCACTCTGACTGTGGAGACCTGTGCTCGCCCCGCCGTATTGGGCGAGCGGTATTAGTGAAACGTGCTAAGTCGAGACTAGCTCAGCCGCGGCACACCGGATCTGGCTAGAGTACAGCCGGCCGCGCCGGATCTGGCGATGGCGCGGATGGTGTGAGGGTTTAGGATGGAAGATGTTGCGAGAGTTGGTTGTGGCTGTTGGGATTATTAGGGTGAGACGGTCCGTGTGATGCAGATTGTGAGTGATAGATGAGAGTGCGGAAGAAACGGGAGTAATATCACTCAAGTTACCCAGCAACGCGGATGCGGACCCTGACCGGTCGCAAAGGCTGTGAACATGTACTCAAGACAATGGGTATTCAATCTAGAACGGAAGTCTTATCCTTCTCGATCGAGATTTGATCTACCGGGTGCCGGCATCACTCGCCTGGGCCTTTGATACATAACTAATATTGAACTTACAGCTAGGTTAATTGGAGATGGACGATTACATATACATTGTGCTTCAGATACTGGTAACTCTCTCGTCTCACATTGCTACGTTATCTATATCTTATGATATCTGCTATAAAATCGATACAAGCAAACACACGCATCTGAGTTATCTGCAAAGACAGCAAATGTGTCGTAGTCAGGAGCCACTGCCCGGATGCGAATGATCTGAGCAGCAGAGACCATAGCAAAGGTGCTAAGGAGTCTGAAGAGTAGCATGGTGATGCCACGAACTGGTTCTCAATTACTTGAGAGGATTGTTGCTGCAAAAAACTTGGGTGCGCTATTAGTTGAAAGCTCTAACATTGTCCAGGACCGATTGGACATTGTGGTAATTGCTCCCAAGCATTGTGCAAACATAAGCCTACAATGCGCGCTGATTGTTGGAGAGCAATCTAGCAATATGTGTCGCTACTAGAGTGTCGTGAAGTTCTTCACAATGAGTATTGCATATATCAGGATTCGCCATAAATCAGCGTCGATATCCTTCGTACAGACACCTGTCACCACTTGCCTGACGTTAGTACTCCAACCGCCTTCAAGCACTTATGATGGCTCAGCAAGCTAAGAATACGACCATGAAGGGGTTCAAGTGGCCGGCCACTTCAAACTCCACCAACTCTACCGTCCTGCTTCACCAAGCTGGTTTCGTTAACCCACCTATCATAGTTGATACAGGCGCCGCAATCGCGAACAACTATCACAAGTCCAAAGCCGGATCACTTGCTATACTTTCTGTTAGTGTTGCTTTGTTCGTTCTTGTATTTGCTCTCATTTCCTATCAGTTCGTCATCAAGAACAAGTATGTCGCTAAGAAGGAAAAGGACATTGAAATCGCGTCGTATAATCAGCCAAGCGAGCCCTCGCGTCCTGTTAGCAAGGAATCGGCGAAGCCTCGCGTGTTTGGCGAGCGTACAAGTATCTCTCTTCCGAAAGGCGTTACTGTGAATGCTGAGCCCAAGTCTGAGTCGCCTGTGCCAATGACACCTCGCAGCACTAATGGGTTTGAGGAAATCGATCTTCGTGGTTCCTTTAGCAAACGCGAATAAAGATGAAATTCCAGCTTAGGAAGGGTAGAAGTGGTCTCTGCGATCGTTCGGATGCAAGCTTGGAAATTAGTAGCTACAATATAGCAATTTAAGTAGGATTTTGGTCTCACTAAATAGAACAGCCACCATATGTCGGCAATATCGAACATATTATCAAATATGAATGTCTTTCTAACGTAATTGAACCGGTGCGAAGTTCACAACCACGATTTGGATGGAGTTGAAGTCTACGTCATCGAGCTTGGCATGCATCGATACCCATCTTCCATCCCAAGATCTCGATAACTCAACCTTCTACGATCTAAAATAGACCCTAGATCTCGTCACCTCGAAATCATGCCGGAGCTCCAATATCTAACGAGTTTGCTGTAACTTCGTATTCGTACCGAGATGCCGACACAGCCTGGACTTCCGTCATTTGATGCCCTAGGCACTGCAACCCACAATTCAGCCATCTCTGAAAAGCGCGCATATTTCCCCTGTGATGAGCACAGTATCCCAGAGGATGCGGTAACGACTATACCTTAGAATGTGCCATGAAGAGTCACACAACGTGCTCGGTCTTACTGGATGACCTGCGCCGACGTTGAACACGTACCCCAACGCGTGTTCTGGATCCACGGCGGTACGCCGACAACTAAACTCGGATAAGCCGTGTTTGTTCGCATCCCCAGATCTTGCGAGGCTGTGTTTTCCCGTTGCTTGGCCATACATATGACCAAATCCGCCACTAGCGCGAAAATGAAAATCCTACTCGTACCCAGTCCACTAGGCAGACTTCAAGTGAATTCCGTCCAAAGCAAGACCATCTGCTCAATACTTGTTCGTTCAAGCCTACAACGGCTACAACTGCTGTACTGGTGTCCGAGTACTATCCGAATAACATGCTCGTGTTGGTTAAAGATATGTGTTTCGCGAACGTATAATGGGGCATCGAGCCAAAATACCGTTGGTGTTCCAACGTCTACTCGAAAATGTTTGTGTAGCTCGCAAAAATAACGGTAACCGGTCAAGCGCCACGCGATCTACAACCTGTCGCTAATCCTACAGGATGAACAACCAGGCGAGGCTGGGTCGAGATCTGCGAATCATGTCCCTCGGATGTCCAAGATCCACTAGAGGTTCCGGAGACTAGTCCCTAGTCAAGTTATGTTCCCTTCATGAAGCCACCCAGGCGCCCGTTTCCTTGATTGACCGTCGAACCTCAATGGGAAATTTCTGTGCAAGGCGGAGTCGTACCCTATCCCTACCACATAAAGTCGCTCAGTAGCCAATGCTTCCAAGCCTGTTGGAGGCTTTGTGCCTGTGCACGTTATAGATAATGTGCCTAGCAGACTACGTCCAGTCATCTCACACTGGCGAGAAGGATTAAGAATTACTGGGATCGATTGATATAAAGCTAACCTAAGAACGCTCTTGTATTAGCAGCATCAAACCAACTCGACATCTTGTTTTGGGCCATCTACCCTCTTCGGCTCATTTAGTTCTGCTCAATGATGAACTCCATAACCGTCGTCTTGCTCTGGACGGTCGCTGTACTTGCAAGCCCATTAACACCAAGTTACAATGTTACCATGATCTATGACTTCGCTGATGTAAGTATCCGCTGTCTTATAAGACGATTAGCGTGAGCTTGTATTTAGTGTTTATAGCTGTCGCCAACATCCGATCTCGTATGGACGCCTTGCTTCGACAATTTCACATGCGCTCTGCTAGAGTTGCCTCTGGACTATTCCGACACCGAAGCCGGAACCACTGCCGTTGCATTTATCAAGAAGTCTTCTACGAACCCAGATGCCGAAGATGTACTCTTTAACCCCGGCGGACCAGGTGGCTCTGGGGTTGACCTGATCCTAAGCAGTAGCGATGTCGCCGAAGCCAAGTTGGGACCGAACTTCAATCTGGTCAGCTGGGACCCTCGTGGAGTGAACAACAGCGGGCCGAATCTATCGTGCTTTCCGGACTCCCCAATCGGACAAAACATCTTCGATTCGGAAGTATTTGTAGCAGTGGACAACAGCACCGAGTTCTCCTTGGCTGAGTCGTATCAGAGATCGGGAATGTTCGGACAATGGTATGTTCTCTCGACTCTGTCCTTGAATTTAAAAACATACCACCATTCCCGTCGAGAGGCTACCCTAGCAGACTTTGGGTGCTTGCTGGATGGCTCTCAATAAAGGTGACCTGAAGAAACTCTGCTGACTGCATCCCCCATACAGGTGTACCCCCGTACTCGGCGCCAATAGCACAGTAAAATACGCCAATACAGTTGCTACTGCACAAGACATGTTGCGCTACGTTGAATTACGGGCGAAGAGCCTTGGAAGACCTCCTGCTGAAGCTAAGCTCTGGTATTACGGCATCAGCTATGGCACCGTTCTTGGAGCGACTTTTGCAACCCTCTTTCCGGATCGCATTGGTCGCATTATACTTGACGTCGTAGTCGATACCGAAGACTACTATGTTGGTGGCTGGTCCACAGCTGTATACGGTACAGATGCGTCGGCTCGTTACTTCTTCAGATCTTGCTTCGAAGCGGGTCCCGAGCTCTGCGCATTCCATCAGAATGCGACATCTCCTGAAGAGCTCGAGCAACGATACTTTGCTATTGTGGAGTCCCTGAAGGAGTCTCCCATTGCAGTCGCAGATCCCTCATTTGGCTCCAGCTTTCTGCCAACCCTGGTCACATGGCAGGATCTTAGCACTCTCTTCTTCTCCTTGTTATACTTCCCGGTGCCATATTACCCACTTATCGACCTTGGGTTAACATATCTCGAACAAGGCAACGCAACATACATCGGATTAGCGACTATAAAAGCACAACTACTGGTGCCACAGCCGTACAGTTCTGCTGAGCCGAGGACGATCATTAGCTGTTTGGACGCTGCTGGGAGATTCAACGTCACAGACTACGACAAGTACGAGGCTTATATAGGAGGCATGTTCAATCGGAGTTTCTACGGGGCTCCAACAATATCTGCGATTGTTGGGGCTCCCTGCCGATCTCTCGATATCGCGCCTCCAACCAGTCAGATCTTCGAGGGGAAGCCTGGCGCAAATAAGACGAGTGCGCCTATTCTTTTCATTGGAAACACACTTGACCCCGTTACACCATTGCGGTCAGCGAAGAAGGTCGCCTCGACGTTTGCAGGATCGAGCGTCCTCACCCTGGATGCTGCCGGCCACACGTCGATCGGTATGGCATCGGACTGCGTTGATCAATCGATCAAGGCTTACATGAACAATCTTACCCTCCCAGCTGCGAACACTATTTGCAAACCCGATCAGATACCTTTCGTCAATCAGGCTTCTGAGGGAGCTGCGAGGTTGGCCAAGAGGTCGTTTCCAGCTATGTGATTTATCTTGAATGGACAGTGGCAATTGAGGAAGTGGTATAACAGGGTGGAAGAGAAGGCGCATTGAAGTTGTTGCTAATCTGCTGGGCGCTGAAGTTGAGAGCACATGCACATATATTAGTCATACTTCACTCTAGTAATGTTTCAAATGTTATCAACTGCAAGCTGACATTGTACATACCAATCATCTCCCACTTCGAAGACCTGAGAGGTGCCATGCCGAAATGTTGTGCGACAGAAATTTCTAGCAACTTGGCCAAGACCATTCAGCTGCTCGATCTCCATGGACTCCGAGATACACAACATGGCTCGTTCCGATCGCGAAGCCAGAGGTGCAAACTCCTCCTTCACGTTCGGTATTGGTGCAAAATATACAGTACAGAGGATAGCGACCTCGTACCAAACGTCCAATTCCGGTCAAGGCTTAATTGGCTGGGCAGTCCAGCCGCTTGTGCTTACGAAGGACCGGTGGTAACCGGTGGCCACCGGCCGCTCGCTCTCCATCTGGGCGCTCGGCAAATTTGACTGGGGACCATCACTGCGAGCAACGCGAATCTGCCGTGCCAACTGCCTCCAAAAAGCGCGTGTAAGACCTTGATCGAGTCCAGAGAAGCAGTTGTAGTATCTATTGCCACCATTCGCACTAGAGAACGTCTTAGTAGCCGTTATATCCGGGGGTCTAGTCCTAGGCCAATAGGGCGCAAGTCCAGGCTATGGCGAACCTCGTGGAGAGAAGCAAAACGCGACGCTATCATCTCGATGCTGGATAGACCCTGCAGGGGCGGGACATGGCAAAGATTGTGGTGGCCAACTTTCCTATCTCTCAACATGGGATTTGTAAACTTTCCCATGGTGCTCGGTGATGGGAATGTTCGAGACGCTAATAGCCTGACATCAACCTGCGACTTCCCAGCGCATTACTGGTCGAGCACTAGCTGAGCCATTGCTCTAGGCCTGTAAGATTTGTAGGCTTCGCTCCGTGCGGCTGAAGAAGATGCAGGGTCACCAAATGTGCTTGAACACGCTTGCGGTCCTGTTGCTCCGCGGCTCTCTAAGTGGGTGGGTGGCCGAATAGGAAAAGAGGATCTCGATGAGATGACTATCAATGAAGCGACTGTCGCATCATTGGACCGACTTAAATCCGAGAACAGTGTTGTTGATATGATTCGGATTCGTAGAGACGAAGTAGCGCCCATGTATGGCAGCAGGTTCGAGGAGCTGCTAGAGCTTTCGGTGCATAGCGCCACCCCACCTGTGCGATGTCATTGGCTGGGAACGCCGACCGAGAAGCAAACAACATATCAACAGAGACTAGCGTGGAAGCGATCTATCTGTTGTCCCCTTGTCGCTGATTGATAAATGCCAGGGTCGAAATGCTCCGGCGCTTCTCCCGATTTCTACGTTGGTGCTTTGCGCCACATGGGAGACCTTTACCTTGCGAAGATCTAAACCTAAGGAGACACCTTACGGCTTCTCAATTCTTCCCCATAGTATCATGAAATTTGGATGACGTTACCACCAGGCCGATGCCATGAAGTATTGAGGAATTATGCTTATGGAAACCAGGTCGGTTGTTACTGCCCCTCCACCCATCGCGCTTGCCAACCACTAACCGAAGACTTCTCAAGATAGGGACTGCGCCGAACCTTGCGACGACTGTAGGCAGCACACACATACACAGGCTGCCAGCATCATCTCTACTTCTTTTACATTGCCAACCCCGTTTCTATCCATATCGTGCCTTCTTCGATAAGCACCTATGGCAACCAGGCCGACAAGAAAGAATTCCGAGTCGACAAAACAACTCCAGACATGCGACGTCTGCAAACTAAGACACCAGAAGTGTAGCGGAGATCGACCGAGCTGCAATCACTGTGAGCTTAGAAATCTCGAATGCGTGTACTCGAACGTACCGGCACACAATGTCGACCGCTCTGTCGTGAGAAAGAGAAGCCTGAAGCTCGATGGTGGCCAGCAAGAACAACGCAGTCCTGAATCCGAAGCTTCTACCATGAGAAATGCGGCCTCGAGTGTATACACCTCTACACCACCTAATGCTCTTGAGATACATCCAGATGCCAGGAAACGACTGAAGACTGATACGAAGGCATCTAAACCCAAAGGTCCACGAATGTCTGCTACGGCCAGCTTGACATACCTAGTGGATGCTGTAACACACATTGCCGCTCCAGCAGCGCAAGCCAGCGGCATTACATCGAGCCAGAGCTATTATGGACATACTCAGACACAGATACCGGAATTATGGATCTTTGGACATGCTCAGCCAAGCCAGCTCGTCGACCACCGTCGCTTACCCTCGAAAGCCCATGCGCAATCTCTGCTCGACTCATTTCTGAACGGTATCAACAACCTCATCTTCGTATGTGACCCAGCCGAAAGTCGATTACAATTGAATGCGCTACTCACCCAGGAAGCCACAACAGGAGATGATGTGAAAGCACTTGCATATCTTCAGTTGTGTCTAGGTGCAGCCTCGGCCGACGGAACTACGGACGACGAGTGCGAAGCTTTATTTATACTCGGCAAGAAACATTTAGAATCGGCGCTTGAACTTCATGACAAGGATTGGTTATGGGTCGCTCAGGCCACACTGTTGAAATGTCTATATGAAGTGGAACGCAAACCTGCGAAGTGTTATCTATCTCTTGGTGAGCTCTCTCCAATTTGCTCCGACAGAGTCAAATGCTAATGATAGTTTCTAGGTTCGGCTATCAAGATTGCGCAAACATATCGTATCGATCTCGCATTCGAAGATTCGACTATCCAGGCACCAGAAGAGTACGCACGGTGGAGACAGCTTTGGCTCAGCATGATCACCCTTGACGCGTACGTCAATCATTGTGTTGAAGAGGAGAACGGTCGCTAACAGATGCAGGTGGTTATCCTCGATCCTCGGACGAACGCCTCAAATAACCTCCACAACGTCAAAGGATCCTTTTCTAAAGAACCTTAATCTGACCTATGGCCTCCCTGATTGCATCGTACAGACTAGTATAGCGAAGATGGGAGTCGTCATATGCAGGATGCTGAAAGACATACATGGAGGAAGGCGAGTCGACATTCGAGCTTACGACCAGTTCAAGGCCGTTCTCGAAAGATGGTTACACGGGGTTCCGCGGCACTTACAGCTTGCTCCCACCACTTCAGATGGCGCCAAGATGAGTGCACAGGACCAAACCGCGATGGTAAGTTGCGATCTTTGCGATTGTTGACTTACCAAAGTGATGAACTAATGAATGCAGTTCCAACTGAAAGTCGTGCACCTTGGGGCAACATTGCTCCTCTTCCGACCACTTCTACTACAATGTGCCGCCATGGAGCAACAGCAACCAGCGGTCAAGCCTGACACCAAGATTCGGGAACATGCACAAACTTGGTAAGTACCTCAACATTTGCGAGACTTTCATTACTGATGAAACCTCACAGTGTCGATGCTGCTGTACGGATAGGATATTGCTGCTCTGCTATGAAAGAACGCGGACTTTTGCCTCAACGATCCTGGCCATCAATGTAAGTGACAATATCTAAGCTGCATGCCTTCCGCTAATCCACCTCAGATACCTCGTCTTCACCTCAGCACTCATCATCCTGGTCAACATATCACGGCGTCGAATACTGCCAATACCAGACCCACAGCAGCGCGCTCGCGATGAACAAGAAAACTCAAGCCTCAACATGTGCATCGACATCCTTTCTTTCTGTGCAGAGCGAGACCGCGTCGCAGGGCATTTCTTACAGATTCTGCAACCACTTCGCACAGCTTTGCTAGGCCGGCGATCGAGCTTCCCGCAGAACATCCAACCTCCAATGTCCCCACCAAAAAACCTCGACCGAAAGGACCTGCAGCGACCTTCTTTAGCTCCTCTTGCCACTTCGAGCTCCAGCTCTGCACGAGCATCTGCATCCACGTCGACGCCTACTTCTACCTCCACAAGACCATCCTCGGCGTTCTCTCCCTCGTCGATGGATGGGTTGGAGTTCACAGGCCACCAAGCTTTTCCGGATACGAGTTTCTTGCATCCATCGCAAGATGCGACGATTACGCAAGAAATATCGCAGGGCTTGTCTTTCGAGGATATGGATGATTGGAATATGGATGATTGGTTGGTGAATCCGCAGGATGGGGACGATGGTGGTTTGGGTCAGATGCCGGATGCCTAGTGATTCTGTCTTGCTGTTTTGTTGTTAGCGATGGTGTAAGGCATAGCGTAACGATTGATACCAATGATTCCAAAACTCTGGTCCATCAAGGGCCCCGCACGAGTAGTTTCAAATGACAAACCAGGATCTACCTCAACACCTATATACCAATCTTCATTACTATATGTTCACCCTGAATACATGAGCAAGGGCTCTAGAGACGGAAGCCATCCGGTCGAAACCCGAGTGCTACACCTGAGTCAAAACCTGCGCAAATAGCTGCCGCTACACGCAATTCTTTCACTCCAATGGCATTCGCCCTAATCATCGAACTCAAACTTCATTCTCCCCAATCTAGAGCTTCGCCCTCGTCTCCCGAGCAGCACAGCACACCTCCCCATGCCCCTCCTCCTCCCCACCCACAAGCACGCTCCGATTAACCTCCTGCCTACTAACCTGCACATCCAGCGCCGGATTCCTAGCAAAGAAATTAATCGGCTTCAGCGTAACCATCATCTTATCCACCGGCATGACCGGCCAATCCTCCACCCGCGGATTATGCGTGATACCAAACGTGTGCCAGATCACGATATCCTCGTTACGCACAGATAGAGGGGCTGGTCGTGACTTGATCCAGGTTGCGATGCCGGAGCCGTTTTCGGATTGGAGCGTGTGTTCGCCAGCGGCGAAGAGCTCGGCGTCGTCGTGGCGGGTTATCCAGATTGGGTGGGTGCAGAATTCGGAGCGGAGAGAGTGGAAGGATGATGGCTGGATGGCTGGTTAGTAGGGTTAGTGGTGTTGTGGGGGGAAGACGTACGTGGGCGAGCAGCATCTGCGAGTAATGTGGTTCTAGCTTGTATCCTACCGGTGTGCCTGATACTGGATTTGTTACGTTTTCGTTGACAATTTTGAACGTCCTGTTTGTTCGATTATCAGTGTCGAGAGGTGTTTCCGTCTCGATGTACTCCTTCTTAGTCACGTACCCAACGTTCGTCATGCTTTTAGGATCTTCGACCGGTACCGGATGCGACTCCTCTACCAGTAACGAGTTCTTGTGCCCGTCGACTGCTGGATCGATTCGGAGAGAGAACAGATGTTGGTGATAAGGAGCCATGACCCCGGGAGCGACATTCGTTCCATAAGGTACCTTGCCATCCACGTCGATGAAGGCAGTGCTAAGGATGCCAGTCGCACGGACTTCGTATGAGATTTCTGCTGCTTGATTGAAGTGAAAAGCGAAGATGTACTCGTAGTTGCTGACGGTAATGACTGTCTGTAACACGAGTATACGTGATCGGGTCACAACAGCGTTATTCGTTCGGTAGTTAGTGTGCTTCCATAAGATGCCATCGTCCTGTTCGTGGCAGCAGACCACGTTGGGCATCTTGACGGGTATCCCATCGTTGGTGTGGTGCCAGAAGTGAAAGTACTTTATGTGCCCTAGACAGTCGCATCCTTCCGCGCGTGAGCTGAGGATTTCAAGTAATTAGAGAGATTTGAAGCTTACCAAGCCCGAGATTATTGGCGTTCACGCCACCTCCATTATTGCCGAAGTCGAAAGCAGCTTTGCGAGGATATGGAGCTCGTGGGTCACCATACGGCACAAACATCTCCGACAACGATATGCGATGGAACACTTGCCGTCCATCGTACGTCGCATCATGAATGACCAAGCCTTCTCTATAATTGAACCCAACGCGAAACCTCCACTTCTCCCAATTCAGAAGATAACCGTCAGTCTGGAAGGAGGGTCCGTCAGGTTGCACCACGTTGTATGGCTTCAGAGTCGTCCGTCTTTCTGGCACTAGATCTGGGTGATACTCGCTAGTAGAATGTATCTTACGTCGATCGAAAGGCCTCAGGTTTCCATCGACAGGGACCATCTTGTCATTGACGCCCGAGGGTACCTTTAACACCTGCATGACTTTCAGCTCGTCCGACAGCTCGGCAACGAACTCTAACGGGTAGGCGTAGTGATTTGCGTCCATGTGGTCAACCAGCGTCATGTAGAAGAAGCACTGCAAAGGTTAGTCACGCCTCGTATGCGATAGGTTTTCCTACCATAACACATCTCCGGCTCATATCATTCATCCCATCAGGCGAGTACGTCCACGGATCGCACACCACTGTGGCTCCTTCTGGTAATTGAAGAGAATCAATCGCAGCCTGGATTCGTGGGTCTGAGAGACACGCCTTCTCGCACTTCTTCATCTCTCCTGCATCAACAAAGGCATGATTGCCGTCCAAATTCTTGAGGTCATAGAGTTGCCTGGAGCCAAGATCTACACGTGCCTTGCGATACTGTGTCGCGTTTTCAAGATAGAACTGGATCTGCGCTACACGGGGTGGAGGGGAGGGCAAATGCTCTCCTAACCGCTCGGCTTGAAGATAAGGTATCAATTCCTTCTTTGGTGGCTCGGAAAGCGTGATAGCTCGAAAGATGAGGCTGGCACCCGGGAAATAATTTCGGACGATGGCTGCCGCCTGCAGTTTGCGTCAGCAGGTAGTAGTACTCATACTACTTTCAGCTTACAGATGTGATCTCGCTCGGTGTCAACGGATCTAGTGGATGAATGGTCGCCATTTTGTATGAGACTGTGCAGCTGTCTTCAGCAGATGGTGTCTGGTTAAGGAATACGTCGGCGTGTTGCGCTGGTCTGGTTGAGTTGACAGCTGCCCTGCCGTTGCCCGAAGCAAACAATTGGATCCATCTTTAGAACGTCCCATCGTCGATAAGCCGGTCAATTCGCCTATCAGTCATGTGCGTGGGCGTCTAAGGCGGTTACGGCGGCGGATAGGTACGGCCGATGTTGGAATTTGCGAACGATGTCATTGATCATAAAAAACCGCGGCTGCAATGGTTCAAATGCGGCATTGACACCATCCGGATAGCATTGTCCGTGATCTTAAAGCGAGGCGATAAGGTATAGAAGTCGTCTTTTTGATCACAGCGGCGGCCCGTCCTCGGAAGGACCCATTGTCGCAGAGGAATTCTGGCTGTTAGTTCGCATTATGAATCTCGAAGGTTTCGCCGTTATCATAATCGGTAATTGCGATTAAAAGCACAGAAAAGTATTGTCGACGGCACGCATTCGAAAGATACGCGCCAAAGGCTAGTCTGGAATGGCAGTAGCGCCCAACACGATAGCTGGGGAGACGCGCCGTGATCGGAGACGTGTCCACCTTAGCAATACTGGATATCAGTATCCAGCAATTCTATAATAAAGGAGTTCAGGAGCATTTCAGCCATCAACAACTACTTCATTAGAACCTTCGCTCTTCGTATCACTTTTGCAAGATGAGTCCAGACTACAATGTCTATTAGGCCAATCTGGCGTTCTACTATACTCATCACTACTAGACCCATGAAAGGAGCGCGGGCAATTGGAATAGTAGACCAATAACACGGGTATAATCATGTCTATCTCATTAAGCAATCATCAAATCATCGAGCCATAGTATAAACTAATTCCACGATCTGCCCTCTTCCTAGTCAATTACTCAAGCACACTCCTCACCCTCATAGGATGCCCCTCCCACCCCCTCCCCCCATACGCATCCCCCCCATGCAAGCTCTCATACCCCCCATTACTGCTTCTCTTCCCCTTTCTTCCATCTTCCCCCTCACTGCCCTCCTTTATCCCAAGCCCCACATCAACACTGTACAGCGAACTTGCCTCATCCCTCAACGTGACTCCCGTGACGCCACTATCCGCACTCACTCTCCCGCCATGCTCATTGTGAACGCCGGGAGTCAGGCTTCTGGGCAAGGGGTCTGCGTAGGGCTCGTAACTTGTGTTATGGGCGCTGAAGCGCATTGGGGGGATTGAAGGCGGTGGGCTGGCGTAGCTGCTTGGGGCTTTGGAGGATGATGGGAGAAGATCTGTTGTATCGTCGTCGTCAGGTGCAGGAGCGGCTGTGGATCCGGACCAGGAGGGTTTGTGACCGCGAGTGTGGCGATTGGTGGTAGTCCTGGTTGAGATGAGGAGGAGGATGTTGTCTAGTGCGAGGACTGTTCATCATATTAGCGCTGTCTTCCAAATCTAGATCTAGGTCTAGGCAGAGGAATTAGGACGGGACTTACCGAGTAAGAAGAGAAGGACGACAATAGCGATGATCCAATTCGAAGCAGAGAACTTGAAACCTTTGGTAGTTTTGTCCGCCATTACAGCAGCAACCCCAACGACAATCAACGCAAATCCCACCACAACCCTCGTAATCATCTCCCCAAACTCAAGCTTCGTCTTGTGGCTCTTATTAAACCAATACATGACCGCGAGCAGCAACAACATACTCCCAGCCCCGATATAAAACTGCAGCACCGTGACGTTGAAGACGTCATAGATGGCTTGGAGGTGCGCGGCAGCAGATTGATTCGGGGTGGTGACGGCGTTGAGTTTGCCGAGCGTGTCGGCGTGCGCTTCGAAGACGAACTCTTGCGCGTTGTTGAACATACGGGTTATGATGTCGCTGGTGCGATTGTTCCATTCGGGCGTTGCGAAACCGTATGTGGAGGTGTAGTTCGCGATGGCTGTCAAGTTTCGTGTCCACGGGTACGTTGCGTTCCAAGGCTTGGACTTGAAACGGGCTTGTACATCCCACATTGTCGTATTGAGGTGGTCGATGTAAGCTTCTGACGTGCTGAAGCCCGCTGCTGGTTGAGCGATGTTGGGTGGGGTTATAGACCATATCCATTTCAAGCCCTGGACAGCCGAATTCCAGACAATGAGGGATGTGTTTCCCTCGACGCAGAAGAGGATTGCGCCGTGCAGCGGGTAGTGCAGCAGGGACCAGATTTGCTGACGGACGGTGCCGAAGCGGTCGTGTGAGAGTTGGTCAAAATAGAGCATCCAGAGAAGATACTGTCTACATCGTCAGGCAAAGAGAAGCCTGGCCAAGTGGTGAAGCGAGGGGAACTTACAAGGAGTAAGACGGCAGCAGTCACTGTACCAATCTCAGTCGAGTTGTTCGTCGACTGGCCCTTCGTGATACAAGCAACGCTTTTCACCATCCCAATGATGCCTTCGCCGATAATGATCAACGTGAGGAGTTGAAGGCGCTCGACGAGATGCGTGTACTTAAAGCTCACGATACGCCAGAAGATAGCGATGGTGAAAATCAGCAAGCCCTCGACGATCGCAATAACGAACCTAAACCCACACTCAGTAAACTCCACACATCCTACCGATCAAGATAACTTACCATACAACCTGCTCCGTAGTCCCAACCCCACCATGCGGAAACGCAAAATGCGTAACCAAAAACGCCACCGAACCACAAACATGCACCAGACCACTCAATCCAACCGGGAGCAACGTCTGTCTGAACATCCTCCCCTGCACCATAACCACAAAATACTGCACCCCAATCACACTCCTACTCACACACAACACGACCGCAAAACTCTTATACGCCCTGACATCATCCGCCGTATCATACTTATCGAAAATCGGGCCACAGAACACAAACGCCGTCATGACGCCAAACTGCACCGCCTTGCACAGCCGGTTCCACACACTGTCGATGCTGAAGCGGACGTCGAACAGCGTCGTGCTGAGCCAGGTGAACCAGAGCAGCGTGAAGAGTTTGAAGTAATTTATCAACGCTATACATCACGCGTCAGCACTTTACCACCTCAAACCTCAACTTCTCCTCCATTCTAGATTTTAATAAGAAAGGCTTTTAACTCACACTGCGCATCAGTATGCTGATGCATGGCGGTAAAATACGCCAAATTCGCCACGAAAAACAAATCATAGCACAACTCAATCGTGCTCGCTTCATGGTGCGCTTTATATATAATCGGGTTGCCGGAACTAGTTTTCGAGATCGCTATCGAACCGCTGGTGCTCGAGGTGGCCGTCTTCTCAAGGTCGATGGACCCGTTGGAGGACATGACTTCGAGGACATCTTGGTTGACGGGGGAGGCGAGGAGGGGGAGGTTGGCGCGGCGGTGAGGTTCGCCGTGGGGCTGCTCTTTCCGGCGGGTGCTGAAGTAGCGGGCGAGATCCATGGTGAGGAGGAGTAGTGAAGGCTTATGTGGAGTTCAACATGAGCATAGAAGTAGTGAAGTAGCAAGAAGAGAGAGCAACACCAGACTAGATGCAAGAAACCGGTCATATTTCGACCGCATACCAGCTGATTATAAACTACATTAACAGGCGTATGTACAAGACAGGTGATGTGTGCCAAGTATGCAGTCCCCCAAGCTTTGCGCAAGCATTCGCCGCGAGTTAGCATATTTCGAGACCTCTGCCATGAGTGAAGGCCTTACATGTTGCCAAGTTGTGCCAAGATGGTCGTCCGCTGAGGTTCGCTATATATATGCCTTGGCAAGACGTGCAGCCACTGACCTTCCGCTCTACTAGGTGGAATGGTAAGCGGCCTAGCGGTGGGACGGACGAAACGTGAAAGAGGTGCAGGTTGAGGGGCGAAGATGCAGCAATGAACATTTGGGGCATCTGCAACGAGTAGATTGAAGACATATCTTTGGCGGGCCGCTGAAGGCCAACCGCATTTAGGCGTAGTCTGACGAAGATGTCCAGGCCGCCACAGACACGCGGTAGCTTATAGACATTGCTTGATCGCGAATAAGATTCTAGTGTACCAAACAGCTGTCGTCATCATACGCCCGAGAAGCTAATCCTAGAGATGCGCAGAGACGTTGTTCGCTGTCGCGGTGGTAAGGCGACCAATGCCGTGTGTAGTCATGTTGATCGCTACGATAGCAGCAAGTTCTGGCGATATTTAGGCGAGCGAGCTGTGGTGGTGAGTCGAAAGCACCAATCAGCAAAACGTTCCAACATAGTGAGCACTAGGCGTGCAGGAAGGTCCGCGTATACGCTACCCGTTTAGTCTGAGTTGCATGAAACGCTGACCTGATCATCGGTACTCTTTTGGCTGTGCTGGTTGTGCGACTTTCAGATGGTGCCTAGTCTAGGCGTCGCCGGCTTCCATATGCGGCCATGCGACTGGACTGACCCGACTGCTTTCCTCTTGATATGTCTCATCGTCGTTGTCGTCGTCACTCTCTGATGAGCTGTCATCCTCGTCCCCTGGCACAAAGTCATCGTCATCGCTCTCAGTCTCTTCATCCATGTCAACATCGACCTTCTTTATCTTGGTCCTGAGTCGGTTCTGCGCTCCTCTATCGTCGAAGCTCAGTGTCCAGTCCAGCTTGAGAAAGTTCGGCTCGGATGCGGTGGCCGGAGCGGGGGAAGTCCAGACGTAGGGCGGCTTGAGGATGATGGTGAAGTCTATCCGGAAGGTGCCCCAGCCGCGACGGCGAATCTCGAAGGGAGGCGTGGTCAGGATCTCGCGAGGTCGTGGAAAGGTGGGGTGCTGGTCGTGCAAGGTCAGTCCAACTGCGTCGGCAGCATCGAGCGAGCGCCAAGGAGAGGCTGTACGTACCAAGTTGACCCTGATCTCCTTGATGATCTCGGGCCGAGACGCGCGAACGAAGAAGGTCCACTCGTGGCTGTTCTGTCTGCCCTCTTCTTCCCTCGTCCTCAGCTCGCGATGCTTGTTCCCAAAGAGTAGCACCATGCTCTCCGCTCCTTCCTCTTCGCCCTCTCGCAGCCTCTGTGACTCATCCTCTCTCCTCTCCGCGTATCTGCCTGCATGTCTCTCCTCCAGCTCCCGGGCCAGTTCCTGATCGAGGGTCGCGCTTGTCTGCCTGCGACACACCGGACACGAAGCTTCGATGGACGTGTACTCGTCGACGGCTGTGAAGGTAGGGTCGAAGTCGGTCAGATTGAGGTCGTCGAGAGCGGAGGCGCGCGTAAGAGGCTGTGTCATGGAGCGAGACGTGTCAGACCATTGTGCCATGCAGAAGCCGCAGAAGACGTGGTTGCACTCTGTTCTGACTGGATTGTACAGCAAATTTGTGCAAATGTGGCACGTGTCGTCGTGCGTGACCGAGAGCGTCGACGTGTCACCCTCATCCATCGTGTATGCGCGGATAGAGGAGCTCGTAGAGTATGAGAGTGGGCGGACCGAAGCTTGCTCGGAGGGCTCGGCTTCGCGAGACGGAAGAGGGCAGCAGATGCAGAGAGACGTCCCCGAGGTGAAGAGGATGAGAAGGAAGCTTCAAGGTACGCGACGAGAAAACAAAGCTCGCGGCTCGGTGCCTGGAGCGTGAGGCAGCCATCGCATTATTTCTGTCGTCCGCTGCAGCCTGGACGCGAAGGAAGCCGCGATGGTTGGCGGGGCAAGATGACGCGCTTTGGCGTTAAATGGTAAGCATAGCCGAGCCTGTCTCGGGAGGACTTTCCACTGCCAGGGTGCACTTACCCAGCAACTCCCCGAGGACGCCTTGTTCTCGTCAGTACATTCTGTATCACAGTTTATGAGACCAAACAACTTCTTCTGCTTCTTCGAGAATACATAGACCAATTAAGTCGCGCATAATAAGACACGAAGCAAGATTCAAGAGAAGATTGTATAAATTGGATTTATTTAGCGTGCTGAAACCATATGGCAAGACACCAGAAGTAGGATGAAGATCCAGAAAGACTGAGTAAAGCTCAAGAAGACGTTATAGTTCTACAAAAATAGGCGAAGCGGAGATCTAAATCTACTTCTCAATCGTACAAGTACATCTAGTAATGCACCACAAACCAAACGCAATGCACACAGGCGCTAAAATGCCCAAGTAGGACCAAGATGTCCATACCACCCCTCTGGCTCCCTCTATCTAGCCTCCAAAATCAGGCATCATAATGTCCTCCTCCATAAGCCCCATGATATACCTACTCCCCGAGAACCAATCTTGCACCGAATTCTGGTTCCCCATGCCAGAACTATCCATAGCAGGATAATTCTCCATCCCCGGCGGCATAGACGGGAACGGCTCTCCCGGCCACGTTGAATTAGGCATCAACCCCAACGCACTGAGATACGGATCGAATTGCGTCATCCCCCCACCGAGATCAAATCCTCCCTCCGCGTCACCGTAAAAACTCGCTTCATTCTGACTCTGGCTCGATTCTGGGAAATTGGCAGGCGTCTCTTTCGTTTTGGCCTCGAGGTACAGTTTCGAGACTTGGAGGAAGAGATGGCACATCTTATAGAGTTTGTCTGCGCCTTCGGAGATGGTGCGGCAGGACTCGAGGGAGGCGACGAAGGAGGATAGGGTGGCGAGGTCGGATTGGTTGCCCGTGTTGATGATGTTGCAGAAGAGGACTATGAAGGGGGTGAAGGGGGCCTGGAGGACGGACCTGTAGGGCACACATAAGCTACGATCGTGATAGATTGAGGATTCGGACGAATGGTTGATGGCATACCAGTGGATGTATCCGGACCAGAGGTCTTCGTTGCCTTCGATGTTGTACTTCTCACTAGCCCTTTGATGCGCGACTAATGCTGCTCGGGACGAGTTCAGGCAGTCTTGGCCGAAGGAAGTGTTGTCTGGGCTTACGGCTCGCTGGATAAGAGATAGAGTTGAATAGTGTACAAGCACGTCAGCGTGGTAGAATAGGTCTTCTACGGTATCGAGAGTGCCTGGTTTGACTTAGTATATTCATTATATATATAGAACATATACTCTTACCCTCGATATACTTCATTGGAGATAGGCTAGCACCGAGAGAAATTTGCACCGTGGTGGGGTATACGAGAGGGGCGCGCGGGATAGTTGATGGAGCTGGAGTTTCGTTCGGGCCTTTCGAGTTGCTTGGAGTCTGTTCCCTCACTTGAGTAAAGTCCATGGCGCTCGATGCACCCCGCTCAGTCCATGTCTGCTCGAGCGAGTATACTAAATCCGCCGCGATCTGCGCTCGCTCCTCGAACGGCTTGAGAAAGGCTGCTGGACTGAAGAGCTTCTCATAAACAAGGCCTTGGATCTGAGCCATTTTCACCCAGTAGAGATGCATCTTGGCGCCGTTAGGGTAGGCGGAGTATCCACCTGAAGTTCTTGTATCAGGGTATGGAAGAGACATGTCGTAGTCTTGGATCGCAGATGACCGACCAAGTCGGAGCGAGAGTTGTTTGTCCATCATATAGACAAACCAGAAGACGTGAATCTTCGCTGCCCGTTCCTCCTCGGTGTCGTTCTTCATGGTCGAGATGCGGTGATAGCCAAGTTGTTGGCATAAGTCGGCGGCTGCTGAATTCATGACCCAACATAAGGATGGCTTGCAGAGCTCTACCGCGAAGGATGCGGCAAGCACTAAAGCGAGGATATTCTCGTATGTTGGCGCAGTGAAGAAGTCTAACTGACTTATGGCGATTTCCATATGCGTTCGACACTGAAGGCCATATTGGCGGAACTTGTGGATTCTTCCGCCCAGTAATGGGTAAACGGCAAACTCGATAAACAGATTGTATAATACCCCATACACCAGTATTCGGCGGCCGGTGGAGCACTCATGGGGCGTGTCAAATGTCTTCTTTGCAATCTCTCGCAGATTGCTGAGCTTCAGCCAAGGGAAGACTATTGCAAAGCACATCGTTGGGTAGGTCGCAGCCTTCTCGATCACGTCTAGCACTGCATCCCAAGGAGGTTTCTCCAACTTCGTGGTATCGATGTCGGCAAGAGCAGTGTTGAAAACTGGCTGTGGTTCGATTGTGATTGTCTGATTTTGCCTGCTCACCATCGACTGCAGAGAGGTAAGGGCGGTCTTGATTTCAGCATTCTGGCCCATGGAAGGCGTGCTACCAACGGCTTGTTCTAGAAGCTCTCGCGCAAACACGGATTGGGAATTGAGAGTTGACTCGCCTTCGAACGGAGCAGGGGTACTTTCGGGGACATCTGAACTGGAGTTGGGACTTCTGCCGATCCTACTCGATCTGGTATGACTGCTTGAATCCGTTGTTTCCTTGCGGACGTCGATGTCACTCAAGCGATTGGCGAGCTTCTCGAGCACAATTTCAATGCCCGACTAGACGGACGGGTATTATCAGCAACTTGCACATGCACAGCTGTACAAAGTACAATGGGGTTTCCCAAATGAAATACCAGGATGAACGTACTAGTCGGTCCTCAATCCGATCGATTTTCTTCTCGCTACACAGACATAATCTATTAGCCAGTGTACAAGGATGCTCAAGGATGTAGATGAAGATCGAGGATTCGAGCGACACTACTGGGAGCCCATGAAGTGCATGGGCCTCCGACAGTAGCTTGATTTGGCACAAAGTAGACAAGGTCTCGCTTACTATTCCTCTGAGACGTGAATTCTCTGTTTCTGAGCTTTCTGTGCAGGCGCCGTGGTTTGACAAGCTATGATTTTCGCTTAGTGGCAGCTTCTATAGGAACGAAACACAAGGCCAAGGTCAAGCTCAAGGCCAGGAGCGACATACTCAATTTGCTCGCCTTGCAGTTTGAACATGGGATTTGTCTGTCGCACCGAATCTTTCTTGCTCTGCAGGAGTCGCACTGCAACAAAACGTTAGCTGAGCGCAACTGCCCATAGCTCGGCCACGTCTCAGTCGCGCATGGCAATATAGTATCTCGCGTACGATCTCGTCGGTACTACTCGTGTGGGCCTTGGATGCGACTGTACGATGAGTGGACGCAGAGTTCCCAACCATCGTTACGCATTCTAGGATCTGCCTAGTCGAGGTTGCGTTCCACATACCGCTCTCTGTACTCTGTTCAGCCCGTCTGCGCCATCTGCGCCCACATCCATCTCTTCTCTCTCCATGGCTATCCAACTCGGTTAACCTTGCTTGTCGGCACGGGATGCGAGGAAGGCGAGGGGGAGGTCAAAGAAGTGGATGCTTGCGGAATCCGCGGATTGCGGTCGCCAAGCGAAGCGCCTCAGCCCTAGCAAAGTCTATTACGTAGGTGGGCATGTTGATGCTCTCGAGATTCTGCATTAATGACTGGAAGCAAGTTTAGGCAGCAGAGTATCTCGCGATAGATGCGATGACTAGGAAATTCGTATAGAACGGACATTCGGAGAAAGCTGACGGCCGTGGCAGGACGCGAAGATGCGGCCAAAGAGGGCGTCGCGAAGCCCCGTGCCAGGATGCTCGCCGAGGAGCTAGACCTCGCTTTGATCGTGTTGACGACACCACGACTTGCGCTCTTCTGTGACTTAACTGCTGAGTCTGTACCGGCGCGCGCGGACTGCGTTCTCTCGCCTTACCCTTAGCCTTACCCTCTCTGGACAATAAAGATGGATCACTCACGTTTGGTGGCCCTCAGACAACAACACTCTTCGACATGGCTCAAGACATGACGCTACCAGCTCAGCAAGAAAAGGAGCAATCAGCCAGTCGACGACAGAGCGATTCATCGAAAGTCTCAACGTCCAAAGAAGGGGACGCAAAGCCAACAGAAGCCAAAGGAGGCTTGGGGAGTTATTTCGTACGGCACCCGATATTTCTCCTTATCATTCGTCGACTAACATCATGACAGCGCGTCTTCAAATATGCCGATCGTGTGGGTTGGACACTCAATATTTGTGCATTCATCGCTGCCATTGCGTCTGGAACCCTTCTGCCGTTGATGAACTTGGTTTTCGGCAAGTTTGTCACAACGTTCACCGACTTTGCTACTGGGGCCATCTCGCCAACCGACTATCGCTCTGAGGTGAATAAGTATACGCTGTATTTCCTCTACCTCTTCGTTGCAAAGTTTTGCTTGGTGTATATCCACAGCGTGTTTATCTCGGTTTCCGCCATCCGAACCACGAAGGCACTGCGGATAGACTTCTTGGAGCACACGCTGCGACAGAACATTGGTTTCTTCGATGGAACCGAAGGCGGCTCTGTGACAACACAAGTAACCACAAACGGAAACGATATAAACACTGGTATCTCGGAGAAGTTGACTCTCTTCATCCAAGGCGTCTCGACCTTCGTTACTGCCTTCATCGTTGCCTTCGCTGTACAATGGAAGCTCGCTCTCATCACCGTCAGTATTGTACCGACCATCATTGTCGTCGTTGGGGTCTGTATTGGCATTGATGTAAAGCATGAGAATGCCATACTCAAGATACAGGGCAAAGCCGGTCTGCTGGCTGAGGAGGTCTTTTCCACCATGCGCACGGCTCACGCTTTCTGGCTCAACCCGCTGCTGTCAAAGAAGTACGACGCACATCTAGCAGAAGCGATGAAGGTTGGAATGAAGAAGTCTCCAAATTACGCTGTTCTGTTCTCAACAGAGTTCTTTTGCGTGTTCTCAGGTTACGGGCTGGCATTTTGGCAAGGCATTCGTATGTACACGACTGGTGAGATCACGGAGTCCGGTAAAGTCTTTACGTATGTCTCCCGCTGATGAATCACGTGAATCAGCTGACTCTATCCCTAGCGTCATTCTAGCCATTGTCGTCGCTGCCACAGTCATGACCTCGATCGGTCCTCTAATTCTCGCTATCACTAAATCAGCCTCTGCTGCGGCGGAACTCTTCCAAACCATCGACAGAGTATCGGAGATTGATCCACTTTCGACAGAGGGGATTGTTCCGACCAAATGTGTTGGCGACATTGAGATCAACGATCTCCGTTTCGCCTATCCTGCCAGGCCAGATATTCCCATTTTGAAAGGTCTGACGCTTTCTGTCCCTGCAAACCAAACCACGGCCTTGGTCGGCGCGAGTGGGTCTGGCAAGAGCACCATTATCGGACTCTTGGAGCGTTGGTACGATCAAGCCGAAGGGAATATCCTGCTTGACGGTATGGACACGCGAGAGATCAATCTCAGATGGTTGCGAACAAATATGCGCTTGGTCCAACAGGAGCCTGTCTTATTCAGTGGGACAGTTTTCGAGAATGTAGCTTTTGGCTTATTGGGCACAGACAAATCTAGCCTCTCAGAGTCTGAGCAACGCGTATGTGTTCAGACGGCCTGCGAAGCTGCATACGCCGATGAATTCATCGACAGGCTACCGAAGGTCAGTCCTCGTTATAACGAACAACAACTTCTTTTTCCCCATAATACTAATCATGGATAGGGCTATGATACTCAAGTTGGTGAACGAGCTATGATGCTCTCGGGAGGGCAAAAGCAAAGACTCGCGATTGCACGAAGTATAGTGTCCGACCCCACGATACTATTACTAGACGAGGCAACTAGCGCTCTAGATCCTAGAGCCGAGACGATCGTTCAACAAGCGCTTGATAATGTATCGGCGGATCGAACGACCATCGTCATCGCGCACAAGCTGTCCACCATCAGGAACGCGCACAACATTGCAGTCATGGCGGACGGTTTAGTAATAGAGCAAGGAACTCATGACGAACTGCTCAGTGCGAATGGAGCGTATGCGCGGCTTGTACGAGCTCAAGATCTTGGTCAAGCTGGTGACGAAGAAGAGGTGGGTGAGACGAACGAGCAAAAGGCGACACTCGTCCGTACGCAGACTCAGATAGGATCCATCCACGGAACGGAGGCGGCTAAGAATCGAACGAAAGACGGCATCAACTACAATTTGGTACGCTGCATATGGATCGTGCTGCTCGAGCAAGGAAAGTTATGGCCTTACTTTTTAATCCTTGCCACTGCAGCGATTCTGGGAGGTAGGGAAGCGGTGCTTCTTTTTATTGATTCTACTGATCACCGCTAGGTGCTACCTATCCGGCACAGGCAATCGTGTTTTCTCGGATAGTTGAAGCTTTCCAGCTACCTCCTGCCGAAGCCCGATCTCAAGGAAACTTTTACTCGCTGATGTTCTTCGTTATTGCCCTGGGGAACCTCGTGGTCTTCGCCGCCATCGGCTTCGTCAGTAATATCGTGGCTCAAGTACACACCCCGCTGCGAGGCAATCAACACTCACTGACAGTTGACAGCACGTATCCCGAAGATATCGCCTGGAAATGTTCAATCTCCTCCTCAAGCAAGACATGAACTTCTTCGACCAGGAGGAGAATGCTAGTGGCTCACTGGCGTCTAAGTTGTCAACCTATCCGAATAATCTACTAGAACTACTTGGATTTAACATCATGCTCATACTTGTCAATGTTGTCAACGTCCTCGCAAGCTCTATACTGGCAATAGCTGTTGGATGGAAATTGGGTCTCGCGATTGCCTTAGGAGCTCTACCGCTGATGATTTTCTGCGGATATCTACGTATCAGGCTTGAGTTCAAGCTCGAGGAAGACACAACGAAGCGCTTTTCAAGTAGCGCAGCCCTTGCGTCAGAAGCAGTATCCGCGATCCGAACCGTGTCTTCCTTGGCCTTGGAAAGCCACGTTTTAGAGAGATACGAAGAGCGTCTGCGAGGCGTCGCACAGCAGTCGATGAAAGCATTGGTATGGACCATGTTTTGGTATTCGTTCACACAGAGCATTTCCTTTCTCGCCATGGCTCTCGGCTTCTGGTAAGTTTCCTGCTCGAATACGGTGATGAAACACCATTAACAGGTTACAGGTATGGCGGACGGCTTATCTCATACTATGAGTACACCACTCAGCAGTTTTTCACTGTCTTCATCGCTGTCATATTCTCCGGCGAAGCAGCAGCTCAGTTCTTTTCGTACACTACAAGCATAACCAAGGCGTCCACTGCGGCGAATTACGTCTTTTGGCTCAGACGGCTCAAACCTGCCGTTGAGGAAGACCCGTCCAAGCCACCTTTCGACGAGGATGATAAGGCCGAAGGCCCAGCCCACATTGAGTGCCAAGATCTCGCTTTTGCCTACGAGAGTCGTCCAAACGCCAAGGTTCTTGACAACATTAGCGTCGATGTGAGTTTATCATATTCACCAGCATTTGACCCTATAGCTTACATGATATAGGTCCGCCCTGGACAATTTGTTGCATTCGTGGGGGCAAGCGGCTGCGGCAAGTCGACCATGATCGCTCTCCTGGAACGTTTCTACGACCCAATCTCTGGACGCATTACATGTGATGGCCGCGCTCTGACTGATCTGTGTCCTCGAAAATACCGCAGGCACATCTCACTGGTCCAACAAGAGCCGGTACTGTATCAAGGTTCCATCCGCGATAATATTGCCATGGGCATTGAAGAGGACGTCACCGATGTCCAGATCGAGGATGCGGCACGCCAATCCAACATCTACGAATTCGTCGCGTCACTGCCTGAAGGCCTTGGTACCATGTGCGGGAGTAGAGGTACTCAATTGTCTGGCGGGCAACGCCAGCGCATAGCAATAGCTCGTGCACTCATTCGGCAACCGCGTCTGCTTCTTCTCGACGAAGCCACATCAGCTCTAGACACAGAGTCAGAGAAGGTTGTGCAAGCGGCACTTGAGAAGGTCAAATCTGGGCGAACAACCATCGCAGTTGCGCATCGACTGAGTACAATCAAAGACGCAGACTTCATTATCGTTTTCGCGAAGGGGAGGATTGCTGAAACGGGTACACACACCCAGTTGCTCGGCAGAAGAGGAATGTATTATGAGATGTGCTTGGGGCAAGGCCTGGACAGGAGTATCCCGACTTGAGCAGTGTAAATGCATTAGAAGCTTTTAGGTTTATCTTGTAGCAATATCGTCATTTCATTTCTTGTATAGATCTCATGTACAGCATACGAGGCAGTTTTTGAACGGTGCATTCGCGATCTGCAATGTCACGGAAGCTTGGTAACGGGCTTCCAAATACAGCGTAGGCTCTCCTTGCTAAACAGGCAACAAAGCACAGGACACTGATAAGATATTGGACTTCGGAGAGTTTGAAATCCAACTTCGGATGCGTGAGGTTCCTGAGACGGAGAGTGGCACATGCATTCAAAGACTATACCCTATTGGTTAATGTGGCTCGTGCACGCCACGGAATCCACCACAACCCCAACTTTTCAATCGTGACAACATCGCCGGAACTAACGCTCTTACGCTATCCATCATGCGCGGCTCCGCATAACATATCCACGCGTCTTCCGGCTGCTCGCAACCAAAAGTCCCTAACATCTTCACAACTCCACGTCGCTATCGCTCTCACCCATTACTATTCTCTAGCGGAAGCCCTCCCTTCCACAGCGCTCATCTACGCGCTCCTAATGTCTTGTCGCGTCCGGAGAGACCCATAGATCGTCGCACGCCGAGATGCTGTCAACGCCTTCGAATTTTTATGCGGTTGTTAGAGCGCGTATGCAATGACGGTTGTTCTCTGACGGTTGAAGCGTGTTGCGATTCACCATGGCTCGTCAAACCGCCAAGACGTCTCAGATGGACGTCGCAACCAACCAATGCGAACCCCGTGACTTTGAGACCTTCCGCACCCCTAGCAACTACGCAGGTGGGGTTCAGAGTCCGGTAGTAGACGTCTTGTACTCTTGGCTAATGTTCAGCCTCAGTTTCGTACTCGCAGATCTTGGCTCGAATAGCAACCCAATTGTTTTGTAGTCAAGCTTTAGGGAGTGCTCCTACCCGCTTGCATACCCTAGCACGACCCACATAGGTGGCAACCAGAGACGCTGGGTGAATGATGCGCAAGCTCAAACGGGAGAGGGACTTCCGTATCAAAAGGCATGGCGTCCCCGTTTCTAACGAGTTTCTCCCCTTCTCGTCTTTGCCTGGCTGCCTCGGACACACTTCGCTTGTAGGTGGGATATTGGGTCTCTTTCTTTCAATACCTCCGTTGACCGGATTCTTTCATTTCTTCCGTGTCTTGAAGACCTCTCGAACTCTCTCTTTCTCTTCTAATGATCGCTCTGGAGCGTCCTTGATCTGGGATCACTCTAATCTCCATCATGCCTCTGCGTAACCGTCGACGACCGGTGCCGATTCAAATCGTTCCACGACAAGAGCCTACACCGTCCGGAGCGCCTAGCCCAGAGACACCTGGTAGCTCACCATCGCCAACTGGAGGACCAGAATCACCGGACTCACCATCGCCAACGAAATCTTCGTTCGCGGCACCATCAATTTCCAATTCAGATAAATCGAGTGTGAGCTCTACAGCAGCGGCACCGTCCATTACAAGCAAAGTAGAAGCTCCTCCAGCTGCAGCATCAACAACTGCAGCGCCAGCAATTAGCTCGGCTGCAGCATCTTCTGCTCCTGTCGCTTCGTCTGCCGCTTCATCCAATGTCAACATCCCAATAGCATCGAGCCAAGCATCAAGCATAGCGCAAACCTCAAGAGCTCCTTCAACGACGCAAGCTGCAACATCTTTTTCAGCGGCACCGGCTGTAACAGCACCATCGAATCCAAATGGCAGCGGCAATTCTAATTTCTCAAGTAAGAACGCACAGCCGGCGCAGTCCTCAACTAGTGCTATCGATCCATCTCCAGCACAGTCCGACAGTGCTGGGAGCGTAGGGACAAGTCAGCCACAGAAATTCAAGCACGGGCATGGCATCAACGGGATGAGTATAGGTGCAGAAGCAGCCTTGATCACATGCTCTGTCCTAGGTTCGTACACCCAATATACCATAACTTTGCTCCACACTAACAATTCGAAAGGTGCCTTAGCCATCATCGTCGGTCTGATTATCTTCTTCAAACGCCGGCGGAGACGTCGGCAATCCGAACTCCGCCATGCAGAAGACGCGTTCAATCCGTCCAACACAGGCTCCTTATCGCACCCAGAAACCTCTGCCGTTGGTGGTTACATGTCACACTTTACAGCTAGCACGATGACATCCTCGCTTTTCGCGGGCGATCCAGATCATAGACCTGAAACTGTCTCGACGAATAACTCACCACCCTCTTCGCGCATCCAGCCGCCTCAACCAACTCCCAATCCCTTCGCAGACCCTCCGCTCAATAAAGCATACGATGTCCTCCGTGGCCGCCCGCGCTCAACTACGCTGACAGATCGCGGCTCTTGGGTCCAGAATCCTTTCAAAGACCCAGGGAGTGAGCGCTTCGACCCATTCGGCGAGCTGCACGAGAAAGCCCGACAAGAGCGAAAACGCTACGTCGAAGAAGTCAAGCGGGAAGACGCAATTAGACGCGAGCAAGAGTATCTAGAAAAGGAGAGGATGGGCTTAGGTGTTCCGGGGACGATGGCTGGGATTAGTGCTGGGCAGGCGAGGAAGGGGAGCGGTGTCACGGTCGAGGGGATCGGGATCCTGGATCGCAGTGGAGAGGGACGGTATGCGCGATGAAGAGGCGCCACGAGGAATCAGTGATAGATGGAGATGGAAGGTTCGTGTCTATAGTTCCGAGGGGTGTGGGGTATGGCGTCTACGATTGAAGTGTTACGATACTGGGGATTTGGGGCGTCAAGGAACGATGGGTAGGGATGTAGAAGTTTGATACCATGCTCATAGCGTAATCTTGCACGGATATGACCACGTTCTCTAAGACAATTGAATGAACTAGTATATACTACTCGACGTTTCTTTACGGCTACAATACTTTGTGCTCTGTTGAAATTGCGTCTGCTATACTATGGTTCGCCCACCTGCGCCACTGTATCGTAATTCTGCTACGCGCAGTACATGTTATGGTGCAAAGTGACGCAGGTCGGAGAGCTATGTAAAAGTCTCGTTAAAACTCGCGCAGTTGCCCGACTTCTGGCTTCAAATAGGATAGTTTCTGGTTAGCTGAGGTGAGTTCTGTTGCCTCTTCATACCAGCGAAAACGGTTAGCAAATCGTGCCATCGCGACAATGTTTACAATATCTAAGGAAAACCTGTATCACTACTCGGGACTCGGCAGAGTGGAGCCTCCAGTGCACATTACCTGCATGAAGTCGCATCGGTCTGTGGGAACTCTGGAAGGTGTAGCGAAGTAATAATACTAAGAAGGAAAGTATGCGAGATGAGTTTTCGTCGCGCGAGTGGCGACTTTGCGACCTACGCGACGTTCCATATACGTTCAAGTACGTTCGGTCGCTTGCAGGGTTCCCGTTCGTAGTGTCGGGGTGTTTGCCTGAGAGGTCCTAGCACCAGCGAAACGTGTGCAAAGGTTTGCCCAGGACCGAGCTATCTCAAATTGCCGAGATAGATACAGCTGTTATCCGACGGTTCTTGCGAATCGCACGACTCATGGTTGAATTCTCAGCATCTTGAAAGGATCGCTAGGGCCCGATTGCCATTCCCTGTTTCCAGATGCCCGATAGAAAGGACGATCTGTGCCGCAAGAGCTAGGGAGCGACAAGCCACAGCGTGAAAGTCCAGACTAGCGATCGACACTTATCCATTCTCGGGACAGGCAATCGCGATGCTCCTGCAGAGACGACGCAATGCTGGGGTGAGAATCTGAGATAGGATGCAGGAAAGCGGAGTTGTCGAAGCGCAGGGCTGGAGGATTTGTTAGCTTGCAGGATGAAAGTCTGAAATGGGCCGCGTGCATGGCCAAACGAGACACTTTGAGTCGTCAAAACTGAACTCGAGGGGCGTTCGCTTCCGGGATAGCATATCCGTCCAATCGAGTTTGCGTTGCGGCTTCCGGTCGCTGTCTGCAGGAATAGTTCGATCTTAAGGAATCTCCGATTTGTAGAGTGCGATGTGTCAATGAAGTGTTGCTTCAGGCTTCAGTAGAGAAGTTCTGCACATTCAAATATAATGACCGGCCATAGCGCTGCAGCTAGCCGACATCTGCAGAGCAGATCAGCAACAGCTGCATAACTGGATGGCTCTTCGGATGGTGGGTAGGTGTGAGAAGTTTTGATTGGGCGGGAACTTACTCCACACCTTGTCACGCTAACAGCCAACGTCTGGGCTTGTGCATCGGTTCCCCACGCTGTTGGTGATACTGTGTACAGTCCAGAGCCACGTCGACTTCTCCAAGGGGTCACAGACGACCTTTGAAGATAGACGAGTCTAGAATCGGGGCAGCAATGACTTTGAGGTTGTGCTACACGATGCCGCTGAGAGCCAGGCGTACTCTGGAACAGTCCAGATGCGAGCCCGAGAGGTATTATCGCAGGTTGTGTCCCTCAGAGCGAAGACCTTGACACTGGTTGCAACTATCCGGGTGCTGACTCGTCGTTTCCGCGGCCCCGCTAGCGTCCTGTCAGATTGTAGCACCGCGAAAGCTCGACGACTGGCTACTTGGTTCGTACAGTATAAGCCGAGCCTTGTCTCCCATCTATATGTTCCACGGAAACGACCACTTTCTGAGACGCACTGCAGTCGCGTACCGACCAGTTTGGGAGTTACACAGCTTTCGAGGTGACCAGGCGTCCCATTCAGGGTAGGTGTGTGGCTCGGGTGGCTCGAGGTGCCTGAAGCTGATCAGTGACGGCTGGTAAGTTAGTCAACGGCGAGCAACGTTGGACACTAGCACTAGGACCAGGCTGGGCGGCCCATTCCAGGGTGGAAGACAGAGCAGGGACTCCTCGATGATAAGCTATCTCAGATCCCGCGAGAACGCCCGCATTGTACGCAACTGGATTTGGCTCGAGTCGTGGAGTGGTGGTGCCGTGATGGTCCCCGTCACCGTCCGCGATATGGGCAGAAACAGATTGTTTGGCCTCGCGAGGGGCCGGAGTCTGAGCGTTTCTAGTGTCTCGTGAGAGACGTCCTGAGATTGCGGGGTTGGGATTAGCGCTTCCGTGGAGCCCTGCATCTGCATCTGCATCTGCATCCATCCTGCCACAGGTTGCGCTCTGCTCCTGGCCGTAGGCAGCGTCCTTTCGTCAAGGGAACAGCAGACATCAGCAGCATGGAGACGCTCGAGTCTCAATGTCGGACAGCAGCCAGACCTCACCCGAGGATTGTCCGTCGCCACAGAGACCCATAATCACTTGCTGCAGCGAGACAGCTTCATGGCGCCATGCCGTCCGATAAGCTGGGTACACAGGAAAAGGAAGGCCCCGCAAGCCAGCCAACGCGCACACTTCTCTGTCCGGCACGACGCACACTTTCTTCCATTCTTCCATTCTTCCATTGGCTGCGGTACGCTGAGCCGCACGTGCCGATCCGCCATGCATGTTTCGGCGAACCCATCCGTCCACAACCGGCCCATGGCCATCAACACGCGACTAAAGCCGACCACTGGAGCGTTCTAGAGGTAAGGCATGGTCAGAGTACATCCCGCATGTCAGCGCGCCACACGGTATAAGACAGGTTTGCTCAATGTGCCGTGCTCCGTTCTCCGTCCTCCTTGGAATGCAGGCAGAATGAAACTCGACCGTGCTGGTGCCGGCTAGCTACAAGAGAGCCAATTGAGCAGCTTGGTTCAGGTTTCTCGAGGGTTTCTTCAAAGTCCCCGCGATCATTACTGCGAAGCTCGTCATAACCTTCGACGCGGAACCCCATATTGCCCACTATCGTGAACTTTCCTTCACGCCGTTGCTTTTCGATTGTAGAACCAATGACACCTTGAACTGTCCCTATAATTGCCAACCTTATCAAGAGCATAGTTCGCACCATCTGAAAATGGCGACCACGTACTCTACTCGCACTCAGCCCCAGCATTGCGAATCCAAATCAAACTCCGACTTCATCAAGCTCTTCGGGCCTCTCGAAGACCAAAGCCTTACTACTCGCGTTGTCAGAGTTCCCCGGCTCGGACAGCCATCATCTGGGCTATCGAAATCACGGCAGCCAACTCCAATCACTCCGCTAATGGAGCAGTCTCTGCCCAGCTATCAGGAACCACCCATGTTCAACAGCACTTTTGCGACAATGCGAAGCGGTCCTTATGGCCTCGGGCATACAGTTGGACATCACAGGAGACAGGCAAAAGACTCAACGCCCTGCTCTTCAGCATCTTTTCCATATCCAACTGTCGCAGCCGGGATGCCCATGAACGGAAAGCAATATGCCCCGAATGACGTAGCTACTGTATCTCCACTACAAACGACCTTCGACAGCGGTTCTCCTTATGGCTCGTACCGGAACTATGATGGCGAGCCACAATCGGCTATCTCGTCGCGTTCATCGTATGTCCTACTCAGCATGCCTCCAGACCAAGGGTCGCGAAAGCGCAACAATCACGAGTCCCGAGACGAATCAGACTCGGGGCCATCTATCGACATGGGGCCATCTACCGCTCGCAGGCGGAAGTCTTCACTTTCCAACGACTCGGCGTCAGCAAGAGAACGCTATCTCGAGAAGAATCGCAGAGCAGCGACCAAGTGTCGCAGCAAGCAGAAAAAGCAGCAGGAAGAGCTGGTTGAAAATGCGCGAGATGCAGAGAGGAAGAACAAGATCCTCCGAGCCGAAGTCGCGATCCTCAAAGAAGACATGCGGGAGCTGATGCAGGTGGTGGGAGAGCATAGTCATTGTACGGACAATCGACTGAGGATGTATGTGCAGCGCGAGGCTGATAGACTTGCGACGGGGAAGCCGCGAAGTCCTGATGTTGGGCGGCCACCTGGGAGAAGCAGTGACTCGTCACGAGCGGGAACTAATAGCCAGCAGAGCGATTGATTTCAACGTTTTCAAACCGGCGATATTGAACACGATTTGGTTCGATCATGGACGAACGTTCTCCTTACGGTCAGCTACCCAGGCGCTCTTCTTCCGCAAAATCTATCACATTCCTTCGACCCAAGCAATTTCCTCATCTCTCTTGTGTAGCTCTGTGTTCCATGACTCCAGAAGCAGTGACACTGAAGGCAGAGTGCCATCAGCAGTGCCACTCGATGAGACCCAAGACGAAGATCATCCAGGAGCGAGAATGGCGCATGCAGCCTATTGCACTGCATCTGTCGCCCTTGTTTCGAGAAATCGCAATGGTTGTCACGGCTCTTCCTTCCGCCCTCAAGACTGTCCGGCTGTTCATCCCGAAGGACGGATGCGGTAGGCGTGCGTGTCGAGACCCGCCAACCCCGGTCTGCTCATTGCGCCTGGAAGATGGGACAAATTGATCGGAAGCCATAGCGTCGTGGGACTTTCCGCGGCTTCATGTTGGAGTCGTCGTTGTGCCAGCTCGAGAGTCGCTGTTCGGTCTAGATGGGCAGTCGCGACTTCCTCACTGAGGGAGCTTCATCGGCGTTCACATCCGCCTGTAGCCTGGCCGGTGGGTGCGGTGCAAATTGAGGCCCTGCATCGCACCTACCACTCCAGCGCGGTCTCTCCTTCCCTGAAGCGGCCACCTCTGCCTTCGACCTCGAAGCAAGGTGCGCCGGCAACGGTCATCCCCAACCTCAGCATGTCACAATGGTACAGACTCCGTTGTACCACCCGGGGCCTCAATGAGCTGACCGCATTGGCAGGATGCAAAAGCCCTTGACGAATGGCTGCGCTCAGTGCTCGGTCCCTCCATTCCACTCGTCGAACACAACTGGATCGACAACCCCTTTGATAAACGTGACAGCCCGGCCGATTGGGTAACTACGCGTCCAGAAGCAGACGTCGACTCTTTCTACCACGTCGCGTTGGGTGTCTTTTTGGACAAAGCGCACTCGTACGTGTTTGCGTCTGTGCTACAGCGGCTCGCTGAGGCGCCTCACGATCACATCTGGCAAGTACGCTTCGCGATGGTGGAACGATACATTTCCCTCGAGTGGAGGAGCATGCGGTTGACCGTGGCTGTCTAGGGCTATACTGTACTCGTCGCACGTAATAGGCGACGTCGTGTCGCGCGACTGGCTGGATGACTGGAATGACGTTGTCAGGAGGGTTGCGAAGATTTTTGATGGCTATCCAGTTCTGGAATACCCACTCAAAATTCGATCTGAAAAGGACGAATCAGGCAGCCTTGTGGTCAACTGGGACGTGCCATATCGATGGTCAGTACAGACAGATTTCCGGAGCAACCTTTCTAACGTCTGCAGTTGCCTCGATCTGGAAGGGGGTCTAGTACACGGTTTCAACTGGAGCTGCTCCAATGTGCGTCTATGGGGCTTACAGGTCGATCAATGCTTGATCGCTAATTCTACCTGGGTACGTGTCATCAAGCTGAACTTCTCCAACGAATACCTCGCAGGATCTCATACACAGCGGACTTGCGGGAACAATCACTAACATGTATGCCATAGAAAGAGGTAGTCATCAACAAGGCCACCTTCGTGCGCTGTACGTTCCGAAACACGACATTCGAAAACGTCCAGTTCCTCAGTTGCGCATTTACCGACGTCGATTTTTCCGACTTGTTCATTAGTAACAGCCTCATCTCCTACACAACGCTATTGCAAACGAAGATACGGGAGACGTCACTGGAGTCCGTCAGCTGGTGTAGCAATCGCTTCACACGCAGCCTCTTGGACGGTATTTTGCTACACAAGTCTATCTGGACCTACATAGTCTATAGTGGAATGGAGGTGAAGGACCACCATGAGTATGAGAACAGCGAGAGTTACATCGTATCTCTCAACTAGCTTAGTATGAAATTCTTCAACAATTCCTTGTGTTCTCTTATCGCTCCCTTTTTCAGTTTCTACTAGCCTTCTTTGCCACCGGACGTTGCTTTCAAGGATGGCCAGCAAGTAATCTAATCTCGCATCGGACAAACACCATCGTACAGGGGCCCGCGCAGATACCCACCGCAATCGAGAAAGCATGTCATAGTGGCCCCACTTCAGCCCCAACGTTATTCGACGTTCCCGCCTCTTGGCCACCTCTGCCGGCATCTTTCTCCACGACTCGGCAATCAGTTCCGCGAAGGGTTCTCGCTCGGTTCCCGAGCGGAAAAGGAATGTTCGTTGGTTCCTAGTGGCGTAGGTATGGTGCCGTGTTGCGCGGCTGATCGACAGGCTTGCGGGCAGGTTCGGATGCTACTTCCCTCCCGTCGACGCCGGTTTTGGATGTAGAGGTGCGTCGTGACGCACTTCTAGAAGTATCATAATGCCCTGTTGGATTGACTACACCACACCATGAGGATGATCTGCAGTCGAGTTAGGCGGGCATGATGAGGACAACTCTCGCTCCTATCTGGACGTGGCTATCTTCAGTCGCCTCTGGCACCTACCGGCTGGTCCTCTCATCCTGATATTCCAACGCCAGGATGAAGGCTGTTACTGGTAAGGTCCTGTGAACAACTGTGTGTGCAACTCAGGGACGTGGATCGTCACAACATCACGAGAGTTGTAACTGCCATCTCGAACACTTCAACCACTTCTGAAATATCATTCAGATTACTTACAAGGTCGAGAGAATACTGAGATCTCATAACATTACCTCAGCACGAAATACTCAATGGTTGAGAAAGTGTTGACGACTGGTTGGACACTATGGTTACTGAGCAAACATGCGATGACCTTGCCTTCCCTACCTTCTATTCGATGTGGAATACACACCGGCTTCTAAACAGACACCTCAGGCCTGCATCTTGATGTTGGCATAGGTAGGGTACTGGTCGCGCTTTCCTTTCTCGTTCACGACGTCACCGTGCACGGTATTTTGACACAATTGCTTCTTATATTTAGTTCACACCTTGATCTCTTCCGGTTTCAAGAGGATGTTAAAAGCTGGTGCTTGTACGTCCGTTTGAAGATGCGATGGTACGTTGCCCAGCTCCCAGCTCCCAGCTCCCAGCTCCCAGCTTTCACCTCGAGCAAGTCATGAAAGCTTACGCGTACGTGGAATCACACTGGGCGCGTAGCTTCTCATTTGCTCTTATGAGTTGTTGATGCCAGTGTTTGGGATCTTCTTCGTGTGATGGGTCCTTGCTGTAGCTGTGCAAGGGCTTGTATACGCTTTTCTTGGAGTATTTCCGTCCCTGGTTGCATCAATCTGGCTTCGCGTCGCGATGTCGATCTCCATATTGTATCTCGTATGCCGTCGCAGGCAAGACAGATTTGAGAAACCCCTGCAAGGGGCCCGGACGGACTTTCTCGAGGTTGGTGTGTTTAAGCATTCTCATTGCTCTGGGGTCTCTTCGTACACCGCTGTGTCCTTCGGTATTATTGCGAAAGTGGAACGAGGAATTGATCAATAATTTATATTGATGAGTGTACAAGGGTCCCATCACGGCCAAACCATGGTTCCTGATTTAGTGCCGTTCTTAAGCAGGCCGCCATGCCGTTACGCCTTTGTAAAATGCTCTTGACCAGCCTGTAGTCCATGATTATTTGCAGCCATCTCTCCCTGATGTGAAGGAGTACAGTTCCCCGCACTTTGTTGCAGCCATAAATGAAGACTAGTACCTAAGTATTGATCGTCATGGTCTTGAGAAGTACACTTCTTTGTAAGGAGTATTGGTGAGTGCAGAATTTGCGCTCGCTCAGTTCTTGATAGAACACCGCGCGCCACCACCTAGATACATCGCCGAGGTACTCTAGGGCCATTTTAATACCATAGTGAGAAGATTTCAAGGCACGTACGCGGCTGAGCTCAACATGGCGACCGAGGCCAACAAATCGCACCAGTTTTACAATGTGATACGCCATCTCAACACCGGTATGCTGATGCTCTGATAGATACAAAGGTGCTGAACTAGATCCAAGTGCACCCGATGTCTGGGAAGGTGCGTGTTGTTAGGGATAGGAAGTTGCAGTCGGTCGATTTGCCCATGGATGCGTACACTCGGGGTATGAAAGATCTATAGGTGAATCCTGACTGAGTCTAAAGAGGGGCGATTAGAAGCTAAGTGATGAGCAAAATTAGACAAAATGAAAAAATCCCCCGCTCTGTGGATCCTGTTCTGGTTTTGTGTCGAGGAAATACACAGAGAAGGCGTAGCCGACAACAACCACACCCTCCCATCCACTCAAAACCCACCACCCATTCCAATTCTCCCTATCAAGTCTCCTTTTCCAATTCACAGCAATTCAATCCTCCACACTAAATATCCATCTCCAACTCACAGCAATGTCGACTACCTCCAAAACCCACATCGTCCCACCAACAACAACAACAATCCACACGCACACCATCATCTTCCCAACTGTGAAATGGGTGTTTGCCTGCGCTGCAGAGCGATGGGCTGGCACAGAGCAGGAGATTATGTGCCAGTGGTTCGATATGGCGAGTGTGTGTCGCCCGAATGAGCGGATGGATGTGCAGGCTGAGGGCTTGAAAGAGAGTGTGAAGGAGATTGTAAGGATGCTCAGGGAAGAGGCGGAAACTGTTGGTAGGGAGAATGTGTTGCTTGCGGGGATTAGCCAGGGAGACGCGGTCGCGGTGTGCGCTTTGCTGTGTGGAGGGTGGGAGCTGGGCGGGTTCATTGGCATCTCGACTTGGCTGCCTCACCAAGACGTCTGCAGCGCACAAGTCGCTGGCAAGACCCCGGGAGAAAGGATCCGAGATCTGAGGGCTCTTGTGGGATTTGATGGAGAGCATGGAAATATCGAGAATCTGGAAATTACGCTGGAGACACCTGTACTGGTCACGCATAGCGAGGACGACGAGGTAGTGCCGATTGAGAATGGAGTCGGGCTGAGCGAAGGACTGATTGGGCTGGGAATGGAGGTCGAGTTCAAGTGCTATGGAGATGGAGGGCATTGGGTGGATGAGCCTGAGGGTATTGATGATATTGTCAAGTTCATTGAGAGATGCGGCCGAGCTTCGTCATCTCGTTGAACGCACGTTCGACTTGGAATAGATTGAGAGTTGTCATTGATAATCTATTGAAGCGACGGGAAGGACAGGAGAGTAGGACTGTCTAAGTGAGTCCTTGCGCATTATCCTTTGACGTATCTACTCGCTTGCAAGTAGGTACCTCGTAGTTTATCTTGTTGATGCGTCGGTGAGTGTAAATTAGAGGGGTTTCAAGAGTAATGCGAAGATACTCACGAGTCCCTCTCCAAGAACCAACCCTGACGCGACAATGACGACCAGAAACCTCTTCGTCGGATTCCTCTTCAGATACCACCAGCTTCCCACTCCTCCAATAGCCCTAGGAAACGAAAATGATGGACTGACATACATTCCAACCGCAACAGCTACTCCACTCGGCACGAAGTTTGCCAATTGTGCTCCTCGCTCGGAAGAACTAGATATGAGTGCTTTCTTCAAAGCCGTGAATAGGAGAAAGACAACGGCGAATGAGAGGCCAACTTCTGGAGCCATGCTGGGAAGCCCGTCTCCTCGTAGCAACCTTGCAGTGAAAAGCCATAGATATGCCGAAGGGATCTGGAACAAATTCGATGGCACAGTCGACAGCGATGTGAAAATGCGATATATAATTGGGGAGATGATAGCACCAACCACGCTGCCGATGATGTGGCCTTGATACTGTGCCACTGGGGATGCATTGAGGAGATGAGCAGTTTTGAAATCTTGCATTAGGTCGGACGCTTGATTAGCGCCAGACTCCATGACTGAACCTGTAAGGAGGTTGATGATTATGGCATCAGGATTCGAAGCTGGAGTTACGAGTGCGAAGATGAGTTGGGAAATCTTGGCGATTCCCGAGTTTGGGGAGAAGTCCGTTTCGCCTAGGGATCTGGCGGCCATGACTGAGGCAAGCGGACTAAGAAGCAATGCTAGAAAGATGGACCATAGAGAAAGATAATTACCGAACGTAAGATGGATACTCATGACAGCGAGAAAAATTGCAAGTGTGAACATGATCAGTGTACTTCTCGTAGACAGCAACCTCCCTGTCCAGGCATTGCTTTCGTCGACGGCAATTCGTGTTTGCGAGGAAGATGTCTCGTCTGGAGGTTGTATTCGTATGTACCGATGATCGTTTTGCTTCCATTCTGAGAGGCTCTTCCATAGCGTCGAAGTAGAGTGCCGGAGACTAGTCAATAGGGTTGCGGTCTGCCTGAATAGTAACCAACCCAGGTCGAGGATAGATCCGGCGAGCAGGACAGCCAGGGCTATCCAAATCAGCCACCCTTTCGGTCCGTGTTCAAGGTCGTCCATCGGTCCAGTGACCCAACCAAGATGTACGGCTAGCGGCGAGAGTACGCCCCATCCGATAATGGCACCAAGGAGAATGTTGAGAGAAGCAGTGGGTCCCATGATAGCGCCCTGACCCATATAAGCGGGGGACAGATCAAGCGCCCAGAGCCAGTGAGACGCAACATGTGTGCCAAAGATGGGTATTTGGCGAAGCCCTGGGAACAAAGCGGCGAGTACGACCTAGTACATCATCAGTTGTCGTCTCACATATGAATGACTTTCAAGGGAAGCATACATAGGAAGCAGAAATCAAGAACGCAACAGCTGGATACCAAGCATAGCTCCTGCTCAAATTATCGTCGAGTTCCTCCAAATCAATGTCATCAGTTTCCGTGGGTTTAGGGACATTAGGGTCTATAATGCGGCTTTCAGAGCCATCGGATCCGTCTACACCTCCTTGGGACGCTGATATTAAGCCTTGACTCTCGGCTGTTTCACTGATAGTGTTGTCTGGAGAGCCTTCATCTTGTAAGGATGATTTACCATGCAGGACTGAGATGAGCAAGGCAGTTGCTGTCCCTGTAGGGAACTTCAGTTGCTCCCGCAAAATCAGTTGCTGTCGAAGGGCCGGAGCAAACGTTGATCCAACAAGGCATATTCCAAGGCACCACATCATGAGTCGACCAGTACCTAGGTCTATTGGTGCGCCTTCCCTGGGTTCTAGCAGAAACTCGAGAGCTGGTATAACACCTGCGAAGCCACACGATATGGACAGGAGTCCGACTGTATCGGCGATGGTTTGAATCAAGACAGTTTCCTCACGCCTGAAAGACGAACATAACATGGGTGAGGCGGCCTTGAAAATCGCGAAACCAATCAGAGCTGAAGCCATAGACATGTCATTTCCCCAGCCTGATTGAAGAATGAAATAGGTATTGCAGACACAGTTGAGGATGCCGACGAAGAGTCCGGCCGCTAGTGCCCTCAAAGTGAAGTGTCCGGAGTCATGGTTGCTTGATCCTTGGGTGCCATCGCTGTCGCTGTCGCCGTGTGAGTTGGACTCGTGCAGGCCACAGGAAGGCCGATGATCGTCCAGGCTACCAGTTAAGCGCTGTTGCGATGTCGACATGGCGGTGGCGGGCCAAGTTGTCGTGCGATTCTCCAGACTTGACTGCGATAGTCTTGATTGTGGTCTCTTATCATCCTCTGCGTTCAACGCCCTAACGCCGGGTGCTTGTCCGCTGAGAGTCGGCTGCCAAAGGTGGCTGGGTAGGTATGCTGTAGTTCGTATCGCAAGTGTGGCTTCGATTCCAACAGAACCAGAACTCCGGCGATATGAACAGAGGTTACAGTACCAAGAGAATGCAGATCGCCTTATTTGATCGACGGTTGTTGCAATCGGGGAGGGTGAGTGCCAGCGTTACACGTCGCTGATCAATCAAACGAGTGCAACCACGCCAAGATGGCATGGGTCGGCTGCACGCGACGCCTGCCGATCTGTCACAATTTGCTAGGATGGCAGACCGGTCAAGGGCTTGTGCCTGGTATTTCAGGCATCAGTGGGGCTAAGGCGAAACGAGGCGAAGCAAGCCTTTGGGCAGCGCGCAGTGAAGAAGGCGCATAGTCGGAGGAAGCATCTCCAGAGACGATGCCCAGTGAGCGCGCGAGGCCAGGCGCATGATCGTGAGCAAAGCGGCCAACGCCAAACTACGCCTTTGTTACGTGCTGCCCCAGCCGTCTTTCAGGCCATTATGAGCAGTCCACAATACGTCGTTCAGCACTTGAATCAACGTTATATCAAATCGAAAGTATTATATGATTATCTCAAGGCTCATCCTCAGGAATTCGGGGTACAATGTCGCATAGAAGTACGTGCCGGTATATTACGTCATGGATATAGACGCCAATCAAATGATCGCTAACAACTTTCAATTGCACAGGCTGTCCACGATAATCTGTGTGTTACAGCCAGGCGGAAACTCAGTGATGTATGGCATTGGATACTTTATGTTGAGCTGGCTCGAGACTGACAGATTCACTCAATATAGGAAGAGATTACCTACTTGCAGCGGCAGAGCTACCCAGCATACTTCTCACAGTCGAACTACTGGGGAGAATGATGCGTTGGCAGCAAGGAATCTACAATTCATCGTCATACGAACACGCGAAACTTGCGCTACAGAGCAGACGCGTGGGTAGGGAAGGGCGCGGGAGACATCCAACTAACACTATGAATGGAAGGGTGGGTATCTAAACTCTACTTTCGGATCTCGCTAACGATATGCAGATCGGATTGGGGTGTTGGGACAGAGTGCGCAGCATCGTGGTTGTTAAACTGCCTTCATCGACAGCTGAGTGTTCCGCAAGCTAGATAAGAGACCATATCATTACAGAAGCCACCTTGAGCGCGGCATGTACAGCAAGGGAAAACTTTCGATTGCCCGAGAGGAAATGGCTCGTTTGGGCCCAACACATGGCTTGAAGTCCGTCATGAAACGCCTCTAGTAGGAGAGCTCGCGAAGGAGAAAGTTTTTGAGCTGCTTCATCCGAGCAAAGCAGATGCCGATGGGACCCGAGAGCTGGATATCAGATCTAAGCTTCGTTCCCTTAAAAGGTCTCGTGTACATACCTTGTAATCCAGGCGTCGCCTAGAGCCATCTGCAGCAGCTTCAAACATTGGCAAATCCATTTCATCTGGAACCTCGTCCCCGTCTTCGTAGATGAAAACCTCAACTCCCATCTTAGAGGCAACATTCCATCGACGCTTAGGATCATTTGCCTGAAAAAGGCGGAAGAAAGCCCAGTAAAGGGTTCCTGCAGCAGCAAGACCTCCCATCGCCACAGCCCAATAGAATCGGGGAATTCTTCCTTCGTCGACAGGAAGCGCGGTCATGACCATTACCACTATATTCAACCCAGCAAAGGTCAAAGCGACCGAAGCCAGCAAGAGAGGGTTCTTGAGATATGTGTGGTCCCATAGGGGGTTCGACAAACGCATTCGAGATTTCAAGCGGAATAGGCCAATAGCCATGAACACTATGCAAGTCAGCTTTGCCGCCAGTCTCTTGCAGAAGAGACCTACCTGTCAGAATCTCGTAACCATATTGGAAAAGGCCGGTCACGAAGATGCGCCCATCCGAGTGCATCTTACCAAGAAACAGAAGAGGAATAATTGTGAAGATCCAGTGGAGGAAGAGGCCTCCACCTGGGCTGTCGAATTGCATACTGTGTGACCCGAAAAAGCTTGAGAAAGGGATTATTCGTTGCCAAGCAATTGCTTGTTTCACTGCTCATCAGGTCAGCATGTGCTGGTGTGCAGGCCAACAATGGACAAACCTCTAGCAGAAGTGTATGTAACAAATAACAGATTCATGAACGCAGATAGACCAGTTGCTACTTGCATTCCTTTCGTGGAGTGGAAAACCTATTGACTGTCAAGAGGTGTTGCACCGAAATAGTGCATGGGACCTTACGATTTGCGCGAACTGGAGGGCGACGTTGGCCTGTCCCTCATCGTTCGTAAGTGTTGCATAATCGGAAACACCGAACTATGTCATGTCAGTTGAAGATCTATTGGCGTCTCTCAGAAGCTACAAACAAATGCGAGTGTGACCAGCATGTTGAGGCAAGTCAAGATTGATATCGCAGTAATGCCAGCCCATTTTAGCGTTCTTTTGCAGTCGCTAATCTCTCCCGAGACCTTTAGGTAGGTTAGCATCAATCGCGATCCGCAATTAGTGTAGCACCTTACGTAGTTTGCATTGTCCCAGCCTTGGTAGCATTCAATAATGTATACCATCGCTGTAAGGACTTCTTTGCTGTTGTATCCTGGAAATTCCACGTTGAAATCATGCCATCCAGAGTTTGCTCCGCGACTAGCCGCCATTCCAGCTATGAAGATGACAAGCATCAGGATGATCTTGTAAAGAGCGGACACAGCGTTGAAAGCAAAGCATAGGCGAGGGGCAAAGAACAACATGAGGCAGACTACAGTAATTACAACGACCCCAGTGTACTGGATTAGACCGTCTTCGAGTTCGAAAACTGAACGGCCACTGGCTAGAGTGAGAATTGTTTGGGCGACGCTCTTTGAACTTCCTTCAGTCGATGCAAACAGGATCCACCATAGGGAAAATATTACAGTTGCAAGCAACCTCGGTCTGCGAAAGACTACGTCTAGCTAGATAAATATTAGTACCGAGGGATCTTGCTTCTGCTTATACGTACATATACTAGCGGTCCACCGTTAAAGGGGAGAGCCATTCCATACTCCAGAAAGACTGTCATGCTGTATCTCAATCAGCGGGGACCTCCATAAGTTATCCTGGGCCTGGAACACACCCCAACGCAGAATATATTCCTCCAATAGCCCAAAGCACCAGGCAGACTCGTTTGCTTCGAACGAGTGCAAGAACATAGCCTGGAGTGGTAAAGTAGAACCCATTACCAAGGCATCCATTGAGCATCAAGGAGGTGACTTGTATGAACCCCAGGTTTCTTCGAGGTACAGTCGTGTTCTCGGTGAACACACTCTGATCCACAGAGGTAAAGTTTCCATTATCATGGGTCCTTGTCCCTCTCATTCGCAAAGGCTGCTGGGACGTGTTGCCAGAACCCTGGTTACTCCCACTGTAGGGATCATTTGGACGGGTCGTGTTAGAGCCTGACGCGCTCTTCAAAGAGGAAGTCAAAGGAATCTCGGTTGCCATTGCTTTCCCACAACTTCGGTTCTTGATCGGTAGTCTAATTATGAGTTCGGACGACACGGCAAGAAGGCTCCCAAGGTCAAAAATTATTGTGTTGGCACAAGGCTGACTCGCTAGACATCATGTGATTAGTGGCTTGAGGTTGTGGAACGCGATGGAAATGAGGGAGACACGATGATTTGGCAATGCGTTGTTATCAGCGCGCATGTATCGGTAACCAATGGGAAGGCCCGTTGTCAGCCAGCTCAGCCTGATCACCCAAAATGCAACCAAGTGATCATCATTTGGTTACTCACCGGTGTGGGCGGTGCGGGGTTGAATGCAATAACCACTTTCAATTCGAGAAGAGTGGAGCGGAATAAACACTGACCTCCATCGAGTCATGCAGTCGGGCGCGCAGCCGACCACAGCTTTAGTGAAGCGAACTGTCGCAGCAGTGGATGAACCTTGCGCGTGACGTCTGGACGCCCAACTAGCCTTAGGCAGTTGTAACCACGGAAAGGGTTGTTCCTCGAACAGTCGATCATTTGACGTGTCTGTCGTAGTGTAGGTGGGGGCAGCACACATACGATCGGGGACACCGCCATTGCTCCAACAAGTCCCACCGACCGCTCGTAAATGGTTTCGCCACTTCTAAAGGGGCAACATCTTATTTTAAGGTTGCAAATTACTTGCAGACATTGGCTTTAGCTTACGCATACGCTTGTAGCTATGGCTAGCAGCTCAGAGCCGAAGGACTGGCAGAGCTATCCGCAGAATTTGAGTAGTATTACTTCTTACGATCATGAATACGACTTGCGATCCTATTCGACTCAGTTGCGAGACGACTCAATCAGGCTTTTCATAGATCCAACTGACTCAGTCAATCTTAAAACCGTTCATATTGGGGAGAAAGGTACGGCTTGCAGTGATGCCATACATCCCACCGCCAGCTAACATACAGAAGCAAACGAAGCCTTGGTGGAAAGCAGGTTGCAGTTGGAAGATTATCTACAAGTGGGTTAATCTGAAACCTGTTGTATAGCTGTTGGAATTGATCTTTTCAGAACCTGGACCTAGATGACGGCCTACATATAATGTAAGTTTGGAAATCCTCGTGTGCGCGTCAACATTAAGTCGCCTACAGATTGATACCACAACAAGGCTCATGGGGACGCCTTGTCATCGACGAGCGCAGTATCAAACAAACTCTGACTAGGCTCGAGGTCTTTCCTCGATTTCTCGACATCCTTCGTAGTTTTGGTCAGCGTGTCGGGTTCGAGGATGATTCTGCTGGAGGAGTATTTCTCAGAAATAACGAAGAAAGATGCACACATGGTTTGACTTGCCTTACAGAGCTTAAGTTACGTACGTTGTTACTGACCTATATGAATAGAAGCGTCATACCTCGTTAAATTGGTAGAAGAACACGGTCGAATTGAGAGCACTGAACCTTGGTCTATTAGGCAAATGGGTGTGTACCACCGGAAATCCGGGGAATCCGGGAACGCGTTCATCATTTTGAACCCCTCGCGGTCCTTCCTTCGTCGATTGAAATACATGCAAGAGGACCCGGACAGAATTTCTCCCGGCGCAGTGCATATCATGATTCTATCCTGCAGCATGGAGAATTGGCGATGGTACATCACGGATCTCGAGAAGAGATACATTTCGATGGCAAGTTTTAGTAATCACTATTCTTGTCCCCTTGACTAAAACCAAGCAGAAAAGCAGGGCACAGCTCACCAAGGTCATTGAGAGTCAGGAACCGTCCTTCTCATTGGATGACATTCGTATCGAAGATGCCCAAGAGATCCAGGTTCTTCAAGACAAGTGTCAACAACTGGCACATGTTTTAGATCTGAATTGCGAACTTCTTCGACAGCTTCGAAAGCATCTAGATCGCATTTCGGCGTCTAGATCTTGCGCCGAAAGCCTTGTGTCATTGCTTAGCGAAAGTACGATTCACGTCAAACGAGCGGATCGTCTTCTGAAGAGACTTGACGGCACTATCGCTTTGGTACGCAACCACTTGAACCTAGAGTGACTGTAACTTACTAGTAGCCACAAGACACAGAAGATTCTAGACTTCCGTTGTCTAGCAAGTCTTCAACATAGTAGCGGTTCGATGGAGAAGCTAGCGCGCCTGACCCGGGACGACAACCTGATGATGAAGGAGCTTACGGAGAAGGCCGCGAGAGACACAGATGCCATGCGATGGATCACTTTCCTAACGCTGATATATCTACCCGCGTCCTTTGTTGCGGTAAGTCCACTTGTAGTCCTTGCCAGACTGAGACACCAGAAGACTGACCACCGACCCAGACTATGATGGGAATGAATTACATTTCTGTCCGCACAGTGAACGGCGGTTTTTCAATCAACTTTGCGGGGGAATTCTGGATATTCTTCTTTCTCACTGGCGTCTTGCTGGTGATAACTCTCATAACGTACTACATTTATATTAGGCGAGCGCGCCTACGCGGGACTTGCGACTCAAAGAGCCGGAAAATTGGAAAGGAAGAGAGTGTATCTACACAGTAAACGAAAATTCTGACATCATTTTGATCTGATGTCCCACATCTTCGAACCAACCCGACCCAGAAGCGTATCGAAATGCTTTACATCTTCTCTCCACTGCCTCTTTAATTCCCTATAGCTTTCATAGAAGAGAGTTGCATCTCGTGGTGTATGAAAGATTAAGGCGAGTGAGCTACATTCCACTCTGCCGTTTGCTTCCTCTGCTTCAAAAGCCCCTCTGTCCAGCGCAAAGGAAGGGGCCGGCATATCCGGCCGTTTTCGAAGCAAAGTCGCAGAGAAAGATCGATCAGTGCTTTCGGACGTTGGAACAAATTCCAGAGTCGAAGAATGGTTTTCAACCTGTTGGGAAGCCTTGTTGAGTCTGAAGTTCTTGGCTATTCGAAGAAGAAGAATACACTCGCTGAAGTATAGAACTACTCTCCTATGAGATGGAGTTGGCCGGAAATAACGCTTGGGTGAGTGTGGTGTTGTATCTATGTGCGCTCCTTCCTCCCACAGCTGGATGGCCGAAGGGTTCCCAAGGCCAGATACACCAGAAGCTGTTGAACTGGCGCTAGATTTTCGCCGGAACTTCCTTGGCCGCATAAGTAATTCTGCTGAGCTCAACTTCCAAGATCGGACCACTTCTTGCCCCAACAGTTGTTTCTGAAGGCGGCATGTGGCGTCAAGATCTTGTCGGCACTCAAACGTGTATTCCTTTGCATTTGCGCTTGTCGGGTCATCCGGTGTTATGGAAAGAGAATAGTCCAGAAAGTAGTAAGATCCGGGATTATGAAGCGCGTATTCAGGTATCATCCTCAGGGCAGTCAATTGTCCGATCGGCACTTCGGAAGCATCTGTACCCCGTGAAACCTTCACCTGTAATTGCGTGCCATCTGATAATAGTTGTGCCGAGCCTGACTGTAGATTGCCGTTCACCCTGAGAGACAATGTTCGAGGGATGCTCTCAATTTCTTCCGAATCCCGGTCACCTTGAGATGCATCTCGGGAATCTCTAGTAACGTCTATACTGTGCTTCCCTGCGGGTTCATTGATGATCTTGGAAAGATAGGCACATGTATGAGCAGACGTCAGTCTTGTCTTAGGATTGACGTCTAACATGTGTAGAACAAGATCAAGGAACTTCTGGTAGAAGCCTAGATCGGCGGCGCCCTGAACGTGTTTTGGAAGTCGCTCGATTTGATCAAGAAGTCGACGTTTGAGCGCGTATGAGCCGGTCGATCCGTCGTATGAACAAAATCGGTCATCGATGTTGCCATTGAGAGGGTCCACTGTAACCCGGCTATGATCAAGTTCCAGAAGTCCTTCACGACCTTTAATGACGAAGACAAGACATTCGAGAAAAATGCATCCCAAGGACCAGATATCATATCGCCTATTCACTCCGTTTGCATCGTCATCAAACTCAGGCGGTGCGTAAGTTTCGGTGCCTCCCACGCCCCTGACTCTGGAATCTGTGGAGTCGGTCGCTCTCTTGAACACTGCCTGTCCAAAGTCTGTGATGATTAAACGTCCGGAGTCTTCGACCAGGATGTTTGCGGGCTTTAGATCGAGATGATATCCGTATCTGGAAGCTTCGTTTGAGGAACTATTCTCGTGGAAGTTCTGCACTTTGTACAAAGCACGCGCTATACCTAGCAGCTGTAGCCAGATTGGGTGCTTCACCACGCATGTGGAGCCTCGAAATGGCTGGTACTCTGCTTCTCTTAGATAGCGATGCAAATTCGTCTGCGCCAGCGGAAAGATCAAGTTGAAGAGATTGCCGTGCCTGTAAGCTGTCACTATCTTAACCAAGTGGTCATCTCCAATCTTCTTGACAGATAGCAAATTCCGTCTCTCCGCGTTGAAGCGCCATTCCGGTGTATTGGAAAGAAGCTCCTTTCTTGCAAATTGGTGAACACCTGGAAACTCCTATTCATTATTTAGCACGGGCGAGGTGCCGCATCCACGAGTATGCAAACGTACTGGAAACTCCCCATAACTGTCAAGGAGATCAAATCTATACACTCTGCCAAAGCTGCCTTCGGATATGATCTCCCCGTTTTCTAGAGTTCGTCCTACCGCAACTTCGTTCGCGAAAGGGAGGATGGTTTCTCGCGGGAAATATGCGTAATCCCCAGCTCGGACAAGATCCTGAGCTCGAGGGACAAGGAATTGATGTTTACTCCAATGGAATCTTTCCGCAAATCGAGGGAATCTTTTATGAATCTCATTGCCGATGATGTTTCGAATACCAACGCCGTCAAAACTGGCCGTGGATAGTATCAATCGTTGGTCATCAATCCCGTGTGTGAGGAAGCAGTTGACCAGTAAGGGAAACTCCAAGTAGACAAGCACTGCAAAGAGAACGACAGCCCGACCGTGGGTTCCCTTATCGGACTCTGAATGGCCGGTGATGATTTTCGGATCGATGGAGGACTCGGAAGTTCCAGATAAATCTCGACACGCCTCACACTGTGAACACCAACAGTCCAGTATCTCCTGTATAGTCTCACTATTGAATAGAGAATCGAGGATGTACGTGGGAATCAACCTCCTATGTTCAGGTACGTTTGAGTCCTTTGGTAAAAGTTCGGTCTCAAGACGATCTCGCCATGCTACGCAAGGCGGCCGCATCAAGCCTCGAGTGGGTGATCCAGGTGATCCTGGAAGAGACAGGGACATGTTGTATAACCTCGAGCATAATGTGCTCGCGACCTGGCTAGAGGGGATGGGGAATTAGAGTGGAGAGTGTGCCGGTACAGTGGGCTGTCCGTTCCCGGTGTTTGGTGTACAACGAGAAGATCTTGGCGGCAGAGCTCGAAAGGCAAAAGTTCTAGACCTGTCGCCTGTTTCACAGCGGGGTTTGTAACACCATGACAATGACGAATAAGGCGCTTTCCTCAAGGCACAATTCGCTTCTTTGAGGCGTGGCTGCTTCGAAGCTCTTGGCTCTCGCACACTATATCGTCCTCACTTTCCTGGCTTTGAATCGCCATCATCAACCATCCTCCGTTAGGCTTCCGATCCTCTCGCGCAGTCACCTGTGCGACTGTTCACCTCCGCAGCGGTAAATTTGGGCATGTATTAGCCTAGCTTGAGTGCCTATTAACCCTTGTGTTGACCTATGCCGATTCTTTTGGTTGAGCCGACCGAGAAGGGTGGTGCCGGTTCCGTCGTCAGGGTGTGTCCGGTGAGGGATAAAAAGCAATGGTCAATTAGCGTGCAGATGGCTGTGTTGGACGGAGCGACGATCTTTGCCCTTCGTGGCACGTCCTTGCTAGCGAGCCTCGATATTGCTAAGCGTCCTGCAGCGCTGACGCGGGGCTTTGACTGTCGTATCTGATCAAGGGTACGTTCGTAAAACAGGAATGAGGCTGGAGTTACCCCATTTTTCAGAAAGTCCGTATTTTTCGAGTCCCGTTAACTTTTGCAATGGGCAATACCGACCAAAGTTCTGAGCGAGCCGGCGATATTAGTGGAGCAATCCACTTCCTCGCGCGTATCCCACTGTACGATACGGTGAAGCCATTTGACATAAGCTACAACCCTGGAAATGGCCTTCCTGCTTCAAACTTTCAAGGGGAACTGCATCGTGTAACAGTTCGGGACATGCGAAAATATGATCTTCCATACGAACAATGTGGCTTCAGGATATGTAGTCTTGACAGTGCCATGAAGTATGAGGACTATGACCACGAGGCCACAATCAAGGATGTGCATTTTCCAGAAGTGGAGAGTTGCGTTAAAGAAGCGATGAATGCATCTTTTGTCAAGATCTTCAACTTTTCTGTCAGTTCCCCATAGTCACCGTCGTTAGGAAAGTATTGACAACCGGTACCAGCAAAGAAGAAGACATCCCTCGTTTCCCATCGCGACAGGAGAGGCTTATGAATATGAACAGCCGATTTCACGCGCACACCTGGGTAAGACTACACTAGGAATGGCTTATCGACCTATCTGAAGGCTCCTAGACGCTACTTTTGAATCGGCAAAGAATGTCATACGAGACGGAGTAGGGACAAAGGCGGATGAGCTTTTTGTTCGTCCATGGCAATTTGTCAAGTATGTCCTAATTTTACGATGTTTCTGCACAGCTTGGCTAACTCCCCTGAACAAGCATATGGCATCCAATACGCGGCCCGTTATACGACTGGCCTTTGGCTGTCTGTGATGTATCAAGCGTTGACTTCGATGCTGATACTATGCCTGGTGACTCGGTCAACGAGAATGGGATATACGAGAATATTCAAGTCCACTTCAATGACAACCAGAAGTGGTATTATGTAGCTGGACAACAACAATCGGAATTGCTCATATTCAAACATGCGGACAGCCAAATCGAAGACGGCGTGCCATACGGTACTATGCTCCCTATGTGCCATATCCCAATCTGACCAATTCCAGGCGTTCCACATGCATCCTTTAATATCGGCACAAGCACCGACTGCAAACCAGAGTTTCTACGCGAAAGTATCGAGATGGCGGCGTTGGTCGTGTGGTAGTGATTGGTTCGGAATGAAGACCATTGCGCATGCGTACTGTCCGTCCTGTTATTACATCTCTCATTATGCAGTACACAATCAAACATGACCTACACTCACGAACCAAATTACGAAACTTCAACACGGCTTCTCGACCTGCTTGTTCCCGTCCACAGATCTGCAAAGACCGGCGCCACGCGAAGACCCAACTATAACCTGACCTTTACTCGCTTCAGGATATACGAATACCTGACCAGCAGTTCTGTTCTCTGGTGGTGGTGGATACGATTTCCAAGGTTGGATTTTGTTCGATTCCTTCAGCCCCATGGCGTAGTCTGCTACAGCTTCGTTGAGTCTTGAAATCGAGGGAACGTGTATTACTCGCGTATACGATCGGAGGAGCAGCGTGAAACGTGATCAAAATAAGTAGTACGGACAAATGCCACAGGCTTTAAGCCTTTCACACGAAGCGGGTGTCCTCTATATGTATTGCCCAGCTACCCCGCTTTCGATGGGCGCCTATTCCTCCAATACTGAGGTCGCTTGCCCATTTTTCCAAAAACAAAAAAGTCGGCCTTGGCTCCTCCAATACTGAGCCATCTCGTAATCGGAAGGAACGCGGGCTATATTACTTTCTTTTGCCAAAGGCGGCCTAGTGTTAGGTGTGGCATGAGCCTCGTCGGCCTTCAGAACACCAAGTATCATGGAAGCTCTACATTGCAACTGCGCTGAGTATTAAAGGTCAAGATACTGATATTGACTATGATACATCATGCTCAGCAGCTAACAGCCATCTTCTCGCCCCAAGTAATCGTCACAGGGTCCAACAATCCATATTTCTCATACGGCAATGTCGCATACGCAGGCTGCAGCTGACCAGCGACCTGCCCAACAATCCACGTCAAGTTCGCCTCTGCCTTAATCCGATTAAACAATGTTGTAGTAATCTCGACACGCAACTGATACGTTGTGCCAGGTACAAGACCCTCAAGTAGTATCTCAGGCCTGACCGGGTCAATTGGTGCCTGGACATTGCCGTCGATATAGACACGCGCCGTGTGTTGGATCATTGGCAGACTTAGGATACCGAAGACGGGGTTGCTTGAATTGGAGACGGCAGTCGGCACTGTGATGTCTGTGAGGTAATGTCCTACGCCAGAAACCCTTTCGAGGGAGGATCCGTCGATGGCAGAGACTAGTTGGGTCCAGGGCACTAACGTGGTAGTATCAATAAATCTGTGATCTATGATCTCGGTTTGAACAAGTAGACGGTTGTCTGATGAGTGCCAGTCTTCGATTACGATGTCCCAGGTTGTGAGATTTTGGACTCCAATTACTGTAGGAGTGAGCTGCGAGATCCTGCCAGTAGAGGACGTTAGTGCCGCAGGACCTGTAACGAGGGCGACTGTTCCGTTATTCGCCGTATCGAAAGAATGCAAGGACCCAGAGGTTGCCGTGAAGGTACACCGAGGGCTGGTAGTGTTGTGATGGAGAGCAATAATCGTAGTTTCATTAGACCTTAGAGCAATCGGGATGTTGATCGTAGAGTTGCTTGTCGAGTATTGAAGAAGCGGTGTTTGAGATCCGGTCCAGGAATTATATATGTACGGTGTCACGCCAGATGCGCTGATACTTGCGTTACATTTCGCAGAGACGGCTTGGTCGTTGAAGAGATATATGTAATCGACATCGCCCGCTGAACGATGCACTGGAAGAACAGGGTTCGAAGAACAATCCAACGAAATATGAGGCTTGATGCTCATTTTAGACAGTAGCATCGGTACGTCATTGATAGTCTTGACTTGGTGCACCATTGGGGAAGCAAGGAGCTTCGACACGGCCGAAGCGAGCGAGGACTGAGTAGACGCAGTAGCCGGGTATGTCTGGCTCGGCGCGGATCCTATAAAGATGATTGGTAGACCAGCAGAGGCTTTATTCACGAGCGCCTCCGCTGCCTTGACAGTGATGACTGTCTGATTGTTGAAGATAAGCACTTTGTAAGATGGGACACCAAGTGTGCCGTCTTTCACAAAAGCGTCAGACGATGCGAGGTTGTCAGGACCGAGATAGTCATAAGTAAAACCTAAGAGTGTTAGTAAAAAGTTTTTAGCTTGAGTGAAGAACTTACCAATATTCTGTAAGTTAGTGGAATTGTACTGCGTCTTAGGCGACCACGGTGAAGCGAACAGGTAGAATGCAAGATCCACCTTCGGACTACCCTGCTGCAAAGCCCACTGATTTCTTCCTACATAGTCCAGATAATCCTTCATGTGTTGCCAAGCAGGCTGTATCTTGTTCCACATATCCGTAAACTCGTAGAAGAAGGTTGTGTACCCGGGCCAAGTGGTATTGGAGTAGGGCCCCGAGTAAGGAAAACCGTGGAGCACATGCATCGTGAAACCGCCGGCAAGTGATCTTTTAATCTGCTGCAATAGATCCGGGATATGGAGGCTGTAGGGCGGAATATTCACGGCGCCTAGCTCGGTTGAGATAACCTTCTTATTCGTCAGATGTGCCGGTCCAGCAAACTGACGGTAGGCATCCGTGAGTCGTGAAAAGCCCAGCGACTCGCCTTCTGGCGCATCTAGCAGTGGAATATCGCTAAGCTTTGTTCATATTAGCAGAATCTACGACGAGGTCTGTGGCCATACTAACCATCTGCAGCGGCAAGTTGTAAGCCGGTTGTGCGGAGTACTCTGCTCCAATCGAATGCGACCAATTCGCGAAGTGCGACAGGTAGTCTCGGTAGCCATCGTTCAACACATCGCGATAATCAAGCTGATAGATACTGTTGCCGATGGTACTGTCGTTGTTGAAACCATACACCTCGCCATAGACCGGAAGTGCACCGTTCCATGTGTTCGAAGAGCTAAAGAGTAGTGGAAGATATGGAGTCAGGTCATAGCCGTGAGTGGCGTTAAATCGGTTTGATAGGCCTGGTGTCCAGTATAGGGCTGACAGCATCTCCATACTATCCTCCCAAGCTGTAAACAATTAGCATCAACTATTACATTGTAAGCAAAGGTCTCTCACCATATTTGCCGACGGAGCTCAGAAGCTTCGCAACATCTTGGTCTGACCGAATAAATGTGTCCCAAAATTCTGTCACCTTCGCCGCTCCGGTCTTGCTAAAGTGATCGACAGTCCAGGAGCCATTGCCAATCCAAGTAGTAGCGTTAGGTCCACCGTCGCAGGATCGCTGATTGGTGTACGCCTCCCAGAAACTGAACATCTTCCAGGTCTTTGTAGTATCTGGCGGTGTCCATTGCAGTGACCAGCCATCTTTCACCAATGGCATCAGATCAATGTAGGAGCTCTGATTGAGAAAGATGGGCTTCGATCCCGCTGTTGCGGCACTAGATGCGCCTTCCGACAGAACCTGGTAAGCTATCACAGCTGTAAGATTGGGTGTTCCAAATTGCTCAAGTGGATGCATGAAGTTGAGACCTGACAGTATGGATGCAGACGGTTGACGTGCTTGAGGCACGGGTGCTGAGAAACTGCCTTTCGGTGTTATGGTGGTGTTTCCCATCAGCAACTCGACGGCCAATCCCGGAGTGCTAACTTCGGCCGGAATTCCTTGGCCTTGATTTGCACCCAGTGCAAAATCCATGAGAATGCCATTCTTCTCTGCTGCCTTCAAAGCGTCCTTGAACAGCGAGACAAATGCAGGTGTCCCAAAGCCGTATTTGGACCAATCCGGCAGGCCGGAGTATTTCGTATAACCCATGCCATAGAGATAGAAGGGAAGAAGCTCTAGTCCACCAGCGCCAGCATCCTTCGCGTCTTCGAAGTCGTCCGCGACGATCGCCGAGGACACGCTTGCATCGGGCAACCTTGGGAAAATGAGACACTGGAGAGCTCATACTTCAAACGAAACTCACCAATAGCGGAACTTTGGACGGAACTCAGGCGTGGGGTTTTCGAAACCCTTGGGCTGGGCATTTGTGGGGATGGGAAGAAGTCCTGCATACAGGATCGCAAGTAAGACTGGACTCGTCCCGAACAGCATCTTGAAGAATGGAGCAGCACCCTGGTGCGTATGCGGCAATCTTCCATCCCATTATATAAGTTCTTATATAAACAATCTCCCTACCCGGGGCGTCAAGTACCGCCGAAATTGACACATGACGAATTATAATCCCTGGGGACCTGGGGCGGCTGCTTCCCCGCACTGATCGCACCGCGAGCTAGTGAAAAGCGGACAGCAATCTACCGACGCCTTCGAGATCTGGGGATAGCCAGTCACGTCTGATCGAGAAAGTCACGATGTAGATGAGGAGGAGTCTGCGTAGTCGGGCTGGGGAAGGCCATGGAGGGTGTGGGGCCTGGTGGCAGGTTTAGGCGAATATGACGACGCGTACGGCTAGTGCCCTCGGCATCCACTCTTCCGGCACTTCCAAGCCTTGATCAACTCTTCTAGGATGGCCGCAACTCTTCTACACCGCAAGCAATCGGCAGCGGTCTAGACGGCGGGTCAATAGACACCGACCGAAATGCCAGAACGTGTGCCGAAACGCAGGGCGCATACGAAGTCGCGAAAAGGCTGCATTCAATGCAAGCAAAGACACACTAAGGTATCCTGCAGTACGCGCAGAAGCAGACCAACGCGACTAACATACTCAGTGCGACGAGGTACATCCACAGTGTACCAATTGCGTTCGCTTAGAAATTCAATGTTCCTGGCCAGACCGCAAGAATGGACTATCGCCTCAGGCGCAATCACCGCATCCAGAAACCCATGTGATCATGGCCCAAGGGAGTCGTAGCTTTACGCGTATAAACTCACCAGCGGCAGCCGTATCAGTACTTGGTCTCGACGACATGCGTTTATTGCATCATTGGACTACCAAGACGTGCAAATCAATGGATCTAGGCGCCATGTCAAGTATCTGGCAGGAGGACTTCATTGAGATTGGATTCGAACACCCCTTTCTCCTTCACGGTTTCCTCGCTGTAGCTGCGATCCACAAAGCAGTTTCTGCTCCCCAGACTGATAATAGCAAGCTTCTGCTTCAAGCCGACTTGCACATCACCAATGCGCTCCGGACCTACAGGCAGCATCTCGTCAATCCCACGCGAGAGTCATGCGTACCGATGTTCATTATGGCTACAGTACTGGCGATGTACAATCTTGGAATTGCACAACTAGAAGAGCCTGAAGATTCCATCAGCGCCATTCACCACTGCTTCCGCCTTATCAAGGGCGTTCAGGTCGTCCTCCAGCCACACTGGGACCACGTCAAACAGAACCAATACTTCCATCTGATGGCGAATAAAGCCATGTCCTCGCGAGCTGATGCGCTTGATACGAGGGAGGTGCCAGAAATCATGCGACTCCAAGAACTTGCAGACGGCCTAGAGGAACAAGATCAGAAGGCATGCACCCAGGCTATCCACGAGCTACACAAGACATACATCAGCATAGCCAATTGCGCCGAAACCGAGGACGTTTACTCGGTCATGTTTGTATGGCCTTCTGTTGTTACAGATCGTTATTTGGACCTTCTGTCTTCCCAGAACCCAATTGCCGCTATCATTCTATCGTACTTTGCCGTCCTCCTAGCGAAAAGTCGCCAAAACTGGTGGTTCCGGGACTGGCCTCGTCGGATCATCATCGCTTCGCAGAGAATAGTCGACAAAAGCCCAGAGTTTCAAGAATGGATGCAGTTACCAATGGCAACATTAGAAAGCCAAGGATGAGCTACTAGTGACCCGCGCAACAATATCGACGCACGAATCAAAATTTCGTCATTTAAGGCACAGATATTTCTTCTGGTGACCTTCGATACCTGACACGGAAAAGCTTGCGACCATTAGCATTTTCATGCATGTGCGTATCACCATCGACACCGGAATGGCAAGGCTGGAATGGAATTTCTCGGGAGCGGTTGCGGAGCTCACATGTAGCATTTAGCGCTCGGGCCAACGTTATACGGTCGATACGGTCTTGTCAAGTCCCACTCAGTCAACCAATCAGCGCCCTCGAGGCTTATATACGGTCAATACGGTGTAGGTTAGCTAGAACTGTGGACGTCGCCGCGCAAGCCTAAGTCGAAAGCTTTTTCTCCTTTTCGCTTCTTAAAGACATCGTAGCTCTCTACTTGCAATGACATCTCACGACATTCATCTGACGCCCTCTGGCAACGCCTTCCTGTGCAAGCACTCATCATCGCGAGCCTATCGCAACTACAATACCAACCATGGGCCCTTCTGCAGACTATCATCCATCTCTCGATGACCCCGATGCCTGGGTTCCGTATCGATACATACCTTCGAAAGCTGCCGCAATCGTCTTTGTAGTCGCCTTTTGTCTCACGACATTCTTCCATGTGTTCCAACTGATTAAGAAGCGAACATGGTATTTCATTCCGCTCGTAATTGGGGGATTCTGTAAGCTCAATATCATACTGTGTCCTTCAATCGCTGATTCCAGGTCGTAGTTGAGATCATCGGGTTCATCGGCCGCGTGTTGTCGAATAGCGATGTCTGGGCTCTCGGACCGTTCGTAATGCAATCATTGCTCCTCCTCGTCGCGCCCGCACTCTTCGCAGCATCGATATACATCATCCTTGGCCGTATCATACTGCTAGTAGACGGCGAGAAGTACTCGCTCATTCGGCAGAAGTGGTTAACGAAGGCTTTTGTAGCTGGCGATGTCTTCAGCTTTTGCATACAGGGAGGCGGTATGTCAAGTTTATGCGGTCTTTTCAACCGATTCCTGATTTTGGAACAGGCGGAGGCATCCAAGCCATAGGCACCCTCAGTGCCATGCACACGGGCGAGAAACTCATCATCGCAGGTCTTTTTATCCAGCTCTTCTGGTTCGGCTTCTTCATCCTCGTCGCTGGCGTGTTCCACTTCCGGCTTACCAGGAACGATCCTTCCAAGCTTCCAACATCTTTTGCGCTCGGTCGCTCGCGCAATACGTCGATTCGTCGTCTCACCGGATCTTCGATGGCCCCGATGTCGCCTTCGAATTCTCTGAGCATCGATGAGCTGCCATGGAGACGGCACATATATGCACTATACATCGCCAGTGTGCTGATCATGGTGCGAAGCGTCTTCAGGGTCATTGAGTACTTGATGGGCAACAATGGCTATTTGCTCAAGCATGAGGTGTTTCTGTACATCTTTGATGCTACGCTGATGTTTTTTGTCATGGCCCTGTTCAATTGGATTCATCCAAGCCAAGTCACGGACAGCTACAAGATGAGGCTAGCGCACGAGGTGGAATTGGGGGCGCACCAAACGAGAGAGCAGTATCTAGGTGCTAAGGTCGATGAGAGAGCTTGAGGTAAAAACAAGGGCCCAAGTTTGTGAAAGATGAACCAAGATGGGAGGGCTGTCCTAGGCAAATACCGGAGGCACAGTTGGGTCGATGGAGGAGCATCGAAGTCTGAGCCTTGAGTCGAACCTGCATTCATTGACCCACTTAGAATATATAGAGTAAACGCCAGACGAACTTGAACAACCTCAGGAGCCCCAAGAACATCGAACAAAACACCCACGAGGTCCTGCCCCACCATGGTACCTCCTGCCACCACCGACGCACCACAATCACCCTAGACCTCCAACATTCGAGCCCAGCAATGGAACCGTACCACCCGGAACACGCACCAGAATTTGAATCTGTACCATCCAACAACCCTCAAAGCCTTAGTTCCAAGCCCTCAAATCAGCCATCTCATCAGCATCCCTCCAGCCCTTATTCTCCTTGCTCAACTGCTCAAGCGGGGTAAGCTTCTTCTTCCCACTACCTGTGCTCGCAGCACCAGGACCAGCATTGCCTCTCTTCTGCTGCGCCGAGAGACGCTCAGCCACGGCTGCAGCGCGGCGAGCACGATCCTCCTTGTCGTCAACATTCAACCCGGACATCATCGTCGTGGTTTCATCGACGTCTGCTGGGGTCGGAGTCAGAGTCGATTTGGGCGCTTGCTGTGTTGTGGTGGTGGGTTGTTGGTTCTCGGTGCTTGGCTCCCCGAGGGTACTTGCTTTGCTGGCGTCCTTGCTTGTTTGCTCTGACATATCGAACGCCTTGCTTTCAGCGCTGGGTCGCAGTTTCATCCCATTCGTTTTCCGCCCATCGCGTTTTTGCTGGGCAGCGAGGCGTTGCTCTACGGCTGCTGCGCGGCGGGCACGTTCCTGTTTCTTGTCAATGATCGCGCCTCGATGAGCTCAACGAAGTTGGGTGATATTATTGTAGTTCCTTCATGATTGGTATTGGAATGAAAAGAGAAGACATACCTCAGCTTGCAGTCTTGCACGCTCCGCAGGGTCGATATCGGGTTCTGGTGTTGTGGCACGTTGGGGCTGGGACTGTGATTGGCCCATCCTGAATATCGAGAGATGTCGATGAGCCCGCTTTTTCCTGCGATTTGTGCGGTGAGAGTGAAGTTTAGATGTCGAGATAAGTGGTCTTCGCTCTCGAGAAGAAATACAATCTAGCGGATGGGCGTCCGACCAAAGTCTGGGTCGGATGCGCTGTGTTTGCTGTGTTCGCTGCGCCGCTTTGGGGCGAAGTGATTGGCGCGTTTCAGATCGCGACACCAGGACGCGTGCAAAGATACTTGACCGCGATTTGGATGGAAAGACGAATGATTATATCTAATACTGTTGATCGCACCTTGAGCGGGTGGGTTCGTGGGGTTGAGATGCCGTGGATGGTGTGTTTTGAAGGAAGTGGTGACTGTTTGTGTTCGAGGCTGCACGGCCCCCATTTAAGGCAACAGCGCCATCCTTCTTCCTTCATGTCCGAAAATAGAGGCTTCCCGGAACGGGAGCACAGATACCGTATTATAATATATGAAGCGCTGCGATTGTCTAAACGAGATTTTACCTACGTAGTTTTTGACCAACGAAGCGCTCCTACAAGGTAATCCCGCTATAGTATCTATACTCCGGCTCCGCGGCGTACTTTATTGATAGCGACTGTCGTACAGAAGCGTAGGTGCGACTTGAAGCTTTCAGAAAGGATCGGTAGAGACGGTTACAGAGTACGTCGAACAAGGAAACCCGAAAATAACTTCCATCAAGCAACCCAGCAGATAGGTATTCCCCAAACTCGCCGTTCCTTAACGAATCCCACTCGCCCTTGCAACCTGATCATCGCTCAAGCCCTCCTTCGTATTCTTCGCGTATGTCTCGAACTGTCCCGATACCTTGATGACAAGGCTAAGATGCTCGTATGAGAGCGTTTTGCCTTGGAACTTGGCCAGCTGCCGCCCAATCGTGATTGCATTACGAATTTGGCGACCATTCAGATCCTCATCAGCCAACTCCAGTACACTGCATTCGATATCGTCGAAGTCGATATCTGGCTCCTTGAGATCCTTCAGGCGTCCGATAAAGTTCTTCCAAATCCGACATCGTTGCGACTTGTTGAGACTCGGGTAGTGCAGAGCCAGCTGGATCCTTGATTTGAAAGCTTCGTCGAACGTTCCAACCCGATTGGACGTGAGGATGAGTATGCCATCGTAGTACTCTAGCACGCGTAGAAAGACAGACACAAGAGCGTTTCGCGCTAGGTCAGCCATGCTTCTCTCTTCCAAGAAAACGTCAGCTTCATCTAGCAGTACCACACAGTCCCATATCTTGCCCAGGTGTAGGACTGACTCGAGGTACTTCTCGACCTGCTCCGGCTCGGTGCCGATGTCGCCACAGGTGACGGGGTAAAGGGGTTTCTCTGCCATCTCGGCAACGCTTTCTACCGTGAAGGTCTTCCCAGTGCCTGGTCCGCCGTGCAGGAGCATGATGAGCCCGTTTCCTTTGCCTTGTATGAGGTCCGTGTTCCGGTCGCCAGCGATACGATTTGCGACGAGCGCTTGCACGAGCTCTTTTGTCTTTTGATCTGCAACCAGGTGACTAAAGGCGCCTTTGTTCCATACTACATCCGTGATTCTATCCACTTCTAGATCCACTTCATCGTGTTAGCGTGCTAACGCTAGACATAGGGGGAGAAGAACATACCCCAGTTCTTTCGGCGAAATGAGAAACCGAAGATGGTTGGCGGAAACATATACAGTTCGGGTGCTGAAGGTAGCTGGCCGGTTTTTGCATTTTCAATAAGAATCGGTTCTTGGTCTCTGGGCGCCATTGTGAGCGTTCGTCGAGTCCCTTGTTGGTCTAGGTGAAGAGTTTTGTAAGATGCGAAATCAATCATGTATCTTTCACTATTCTGGAAAGCAAAGTATAGTTAGCCTGTGGCTCAGCCGGAGTTGTCGCAAAAACTTACATGCTCTAAAGCGTCTTCGTTTGCGCTTCGATAAGCTACCAGTCTTCTATTCCTGCAAGACCAGAACATTTTTCCTCTCTCGCGTAATAGAAGTCTCGTAGCTTCAGTGGCCAATCGCAGCGGATACACGTTGAGAGAACGGATTTGGACCTCACTGTCGGGGGCTTCGGACTTGAACTCTAGCGTCAAAATTGTAGGGGCCTTGAAAAACTGCCCCTCATATCCGATGGCCCAGCACGGCAATTGCCAACGCCAGGGTACATTGACTCGCCGATCTTCTAAGCGTTGTAGACTAGGCAAGCTTTCGAAGGTGACTGTCTCGTGCGATCTGCCAGTAGCATCCCGACTGATAGACGGAGACTGATCTAAAATGAATGTACGAAGGTGCTCTTCGTCTTTGGAAATGACAACATCACTGGTGCGGAACATGAACGGCATAGTGTTGTAGGACACATAGCCCCTGTCGATCAATTCATCAGCACGGATATACTCGCTCTGATAGTGTTCATCGATCCACTCAGTGAGAAGGTTCATCATTTCTCTGTATCTGGATGAGAGTTGCTGGAGCGCTTCGGTGTTCTTCCTGTACCGGTACCAGAAAAGGTATGGCGATGACAAGGGGTCTTTTACGGAGAAGCGAGGAAACTCTTTGGCAAAAGTCTGCTGTGATTTGAGAAATGCTGTGAGGGCCAGACCCATTTCTTCCGATCTGATTTCTATGTATTCCTGTGAGGGCTTTGACAAGGGCATTGTTTCGATGTCCAATTGACTGGCGGGCTCGGCGCATGAAGTTGTCGGTGAAGCACTGTAGATACGGCGAACTATGAATGCGACGTCGGTGTTACGCTTCAGGTAATGATCACCGTCGACTAGAGGAAGTTCTGCTTTCAACTGCAGTCGGCCAGTAACATCGCGAGTCCAGGATGGAGCTTGAAGGCAAGCTGTATCTATTCCACTTTTCAAGATATGTAACACCAAAGCGCGAGGTTTGTTGATAGAAAGTTGGTGGAAGCCCCTGAGCTTTGTTTTCATATTCTAGCGCGGTAATGCGCTCCATCAGACTCTCTACAGACGTAGCATTTCCGGTGGGTACAGTAGCCGGGTGTTGATCATTTATTTCAGCTTCTGGCGAAATCTCAACTGGGGGTGTAGTTCCGACATCAACGGATAGTCCTATGAATGGGTTAGTGCCTCGAAATATGACATCATAAGCTCAGATATTGAAAAGTCTCACCTTTGCTCTTCTTTGCTGGTGCCCTCTCAAGTCTATCTGAGCCAACATTGTGCTCGTCATTCTCCTGATGTTTTCGCTTCGACGAGCCAGGGACAACGCCAACCACGTTCTCAGTGTTTGGGTGATCCTCGATGGAACCAAACCCTTCAGATCTATCTTTACCGCTTGGAACTTCTGGTGACGCCAAGTCCAAGTTTTGCGATTGTGTGTAGCTGCTACTCGTTCGGCGTTGTGGCACTTGAGATTGCACTGAATTTTTCTCTCTTCGTGCCATTGACTCTCGCATCGCATTTTGTTGATCCAAGAGCTTCAATTGCATCTGATAATCCTGCAACGCGTGGTTCCCTTGGGGACTGATAAGAGACTCCTGAGATGTCCTTCGATCAATTGCTTTTGATGTCCTGGAATTACCCTGTCTCATTGGATCAGACATCGCTGCAAGTTGACCCTACTTTTCCTCAGCTTTGTCTGGTCGAAATTTGTAGTTATGCCGCTGAGAACTCCGGGTTGGGATCAGTGCTTGTCAAGGGCTTCGGTATTCTCGAGTTCCAAGCTCACTGTTGTATTTGCCGAATCGCAGTCACATCCATCGGGATTTTCCTTGTGCTTTATTTTTCTTACTGAAGTGTGGGCTGGATCCCTGTGGTCCCACTCCTCCCATTCAGAATTTTCCTCCTGCGAGCCCGACCGCGTCAGAGCTCCCGCCGCAAGATGTGTCTCTGATTAGAGTAGATGAAGTTGTCACTCTCTCGCTGTTCCTCTTCGATTTCACGTTGCACGCGAAGGCGAACGGCTGCCTTCTCTATTGTTTTCGGCACATCAAAATCTTCGCCAACATCAGCTCCTTCCAAGCTACAGCGCCTGTTGCTCGATGGTGCGATCTTAAAGTCATTCACAAGCGCGAAAGGAAGGGCAGCGTCAATCCATCCAGTAAGGTATACGTCGTCGATGGCGGTGATTAAGGGTATCAGGCGACCCAAAGCCTTGCAGAGGGGTATCAGCTCAAGCTCGAGTCGGCGGCTAAGTGTGGCGTTATATTGGCTTTCGCCACAGCCACACGTTTCAGCCTTGTGCCTCGCGATGAACTCATATCTTTGACATGTTTTATCTGTCTACAGCTAGGCTCGTAGTATTTGATGTGCAGGAGGAGCCATAAGGCGTTCGGCACATAGCATATAGATTAAAATGTAAGACGGTAGGGCTTAAGTAAGCACCTTACATGGATAGTTGCGAGACAGAAAAAGGTACAGTATAGGAGCAAAATCGTAGTGCTATCTACTCACATCTACAGCTAGGAGCCCTGATGGTGTTGCTTCATGACTCACTTTGCTGCAATCCCGACATATGACCCTGAACACTTGGCAGTTAAGCGCTTAAGGTAAAGATAATTTGTTGAGTTGGTCCCACCTTCCGACATAGACGATAAGGTATGAAGAGTTGCGAAAACCACGGGTAGACTATGGAAATTAAGGGAGGTTCGTACGTTCAATGGGACACTTATAGCTCGGCAAGAATGTCACTAACTCCACTCAGTGCGAAACCGCCGGCGAAGATCAAGGGCGTATATGAAAGACTATAGATGACTCCGCTAAACATCTCGCGTAAGACTGGCGAGAAGTCGAGAAAAGTAATCCAGTGATGTGAGTTATACATACAGGAACACAGGATACAGTTACCGAGCCCACTACTCCATACGACGTTCTCAAGTCTCTAGTCACTTTGGCTCTACGTCTCAACTCTTCCGTCACGTCTGAGAAGATGTCGTCTATCAACTGTAGGAGGCTCTATAGACCGTCGATGAAAGCGATTGGCTCCAAGTCCTGGGGCAAGTATACATAATGCTGGACCTAGAGCTCCTCCTCCAACCCACACTCGATGAGCAACAAGACTCCCAGATCTTCAACCTCTTCCTCCAGCCCTTCCAGGAACTCTCGAGTCGCGGGCTTGCGAATACGGTGAAAGTGATGATGTTCACCTACAGACCAATCGCGACACAATTACCAGCGGACGAAAGCTTCTCCAACATCACGCTACCCACGGTGAGCTCGAAGCCGAAATCGACACAGCGTTTCAAACGCATCCATCCCAATCGACGGACGGCGCGTGGGAGGTTCGATTGAACATGCCGAAAGACGAAACAGACAAAAACACGAAAATAGGCACTACGCGCACTCAACGTCGGCATATATTCGCATGCCTCCTATAGATAATTACTTAGATCTCCTACCAAGAACAGGGTCGTAGCATCAAACATCTTCGTTTAAGTAGAGAAAGATTAAGTTAGGCTCGGCTATCGTCGAGATGTTGTCTCTCTAACGAATTGAGTTGCCTCAAATCGTACTTTGATTTATCTGTTGAAAGGATGTTGTCGGCTCATTGCTTTGATATGCTACAGTGTATTCAACATTGGGGAAGTTCCAGGGCTGGGCCGGAGCTGCCGTACGCGCCAAAGACTAACCCGAACTCCTGCATCCGTCCCTTGACGATGGCTCTTTGGCCTCCACAAGTCGATGAATATGGCAGTCATGTACAACGCGCCAGTACTCCTCTTCTGGGCCTTTTGCTTCCGTTCTTGGTGGAACCAAATTTTTGCATGCCCATAACTCGCGTGGCAAATCCCCGACTTTGGTGTCGTCGTCGGATGCAAGATAAACAGTGTTCGATAAAGTAGAATAAGAATCACAAGGTCGCTAGGTACAGCATCCTCTGGGCCTAGTCCGAAATCTCCAGCATCGGTCACATGTGCGCATCGCCCGTTCAAGAACGCTTTGAGGCCAAAATGAAGGTGCGAGTCTCCTGGCTTCTTTTTTGTCGACCCAGAGATCGAATGTACTATCAGGTGGACGCTTGGATATGGTATAGACGTGTCCACGATGGCTCCATAAGATCCTTGAGTCGCGGCAAGACCCACGGTGTAAACGGTTTTCGAGTATAGAGGTTGTACCAGCGTGGCAGAGTGGCGACAAAGGGTTTGTCGTGGCGACTGTTCTCACTTTTGGTGATCTTTCCAACTACCACGCCCTTGACAATGATGATTTGTTGGTGTATTTGGTGTACTTGGATATTCCCAATTCAGGAGATGAGTTTTTATGTGGCGATAGGGATCAGTCAAGATTGCATTCCTCCTAATCTTCCCATGTAAAGAAACGACCTTCGCGCAGAGTTGGATAAATAAGATGGGGAGGGTTAAAAAGCTCTAACGCGAACGTCAATATGGATACCTAGGTAACACCTCGAGCTAGGCCTGACCAATCAGAACAGAGTGCTCGAACAACGCCAACCCCGCGCAACACAGCGCATTCCCACGGATATCGACCTGAGTTCCCAACGAACACGCTGATGCGATTACTATTCCGCCTTGTCTCCCCGTGCGAAGAAAGAGTTTCGGCCGCTGCGTCTAGAACCGAAAGTGCCGGTTCCCGTGACCTTGGCCCGAGATGCCTCGGTATCTGGCTCGCCCCACAAGCGTTAAAGGCGGGCTTCACGCCTCCGCATCTATCCCCGGCCTTTGCAATTCTCTCGCTACCCAGCACCAGTTCCATACCTTTCTTCGTCTTCAATTGCTCATTCTAGACACACTGCAAAATGACGGAACGACTGAAGTCCATTGTGTCGCACATCACGCCGTCGAAGAGCGCTCTCTCGGCAATGTGAGCTCCCCACTTCCTCCTTGCCGCATCACAAGCTTCAACTCTCCTGGAACGTTTACTGACAAAAACGTCTGCAGCACCACCAAGAACCCCGACGACATCGTCATCACCCTCGCGATACGAACACCCCTCACAAAGGCACACAAGGGCGGCTTCAAGGACACACCACTTGATGGCATCGTCGTCAAGCTCCTCAAGCAGGTCATCGCGAAGTCAAATCTCGATCCCGCCCTCGTAGAAGACATCTGCCTCGGCAATGTCTCGGACGCGAAAGCTGCATACTACTGCCGCGCCGCCATGCTCGGTGCTGGCTTCCCCAACACGACCGCCGGCTCCTCGGTAAATCGCTTCTGCTCCTCGGGCTTGAAGGCGGTACAAGACATCGCGAACCAGATCGCTACGGGTTCGATTGAAGTCGGTCTCGCGGTAGGTGCTGAGAGCATGACAGTTGGCGGCGACAGGCTCGAGCGACCGTTCTTTGGCGAGATCTTGGAGAACCAGGAGGCGTGCGATTGCATGCAGCCCATGGGACAGACATCTGAGAATGTTGGTAACGATTTCAACATCTCGCGCGAGAAGCAAGATAGATTTGCTACCGAGTCATACCGAAGAGCCGAGATGGCGCAGAAGGCTGGCTGGTACGACGACGAGATCGTGCCCATCAAGGTCAAGGTCAAGGACCCCAAGACTGGCGAGGAGAAGGAGGTCACACTCACAAAGGACGAGGGCCCACGATACGGAACGACATTTGAGGCGCTGAACAAGATCAGGCCGGCTTTCATGCCTCACGGCGACAAGTCGACTGGTGGCAACTCGTCGCAGGTCACTGACGGAGCTGCCGCTGTCTTGCTCATGAAGCGTTCGCGGGCTGAGGAGCTCGGTCAGCCGATCATGGCCAAGTACGTCGGTGCCACAGTCGCTGGTCTCGCTCCCCGCATCATGGGCATCGGCCCCTCCGTCGCTATTCCCAAGCTCCTTTCCAAGTTCAACCTCTCGCTCGACGACATCGACCTCATCGAGATCAACGAGGCTTTCGCATCCATGGCCGTATACTGCTTGGAGACGCTGAAGATCGACCACTCGAAGCTGAATGTGCGCGGTGGAGCTATTGCACTCGGACATCCTCTTGGCTGCACAGGTGCTAGGCAGATCGTTACAGGTCTCAGCGAGGCCAGGAGACAGAAGAAGAAGATCTTGCTCACATCGATGTGTATCGGTACGGGTATGGGTATGGCTGGTCTTTTCGTGAATGAGCAGGTCTAGTGGTTAGCATAGTTCGTATATACAATTCTACCTTGTACATTGCCATTCGGGACATTTCGTTCAAAAAAAAAGTTTTAATTCCATAGTATATATATCACTAGACGTCGTACTGAAGCCACATCTACAGGACAAAGAAAATTAATTATGCTCTACTCTATACTATTAAGCTAACCTTACCCTACTATCCTTATAACGTTCCTCCCCATATCGTAAGCTACACTCTATTAAAAGTTAATCTATAAATACTTTAATACGGTATAGTGCTACTAGCTGGCCTATAGCTGGCTTGTTGCAGTAACTCTATAATAGACTTAAAGTATAACAGGACGTATACTAAACTTCTACTGCATTCAAATGCCTTCTCAGGACGGCCACCTACCTTATCCAAGTATAATAAAAGACTTTCTCTGTTGGTAAAGATATTATGGTAGTGCTGAGCGGATTCGACTAGCTTGCCCCGCGGTTCTTGATCCTTTTCTCCTCGTGTTGTCCAGTTGGAAACTAGAACCAATCCGCTAGGAATTTTATTAGTAGTTGGATTATCTATCATATTTCGTTAGACTCTTGTGTTGGCTGTAAATATGATGATTTTGTTACCTGTTCTGGTTTCGTGCTAGTCGTAAGACTTTTAGAAAAATTGCGGAATTGGGGGAATGCCCGATAGGTAAGATGTCTTACCAGGAGTGTTAGGAATAACCGAGTGGCTGGCAACGACCGGGATCATTGTACGAACATAAAATAGATAGTGTCTGTATGTTCTGATGATATATTACTCTTCTTACGTACTCGGAGTGATGTTGTATCATTTAACTACTCATATTGGCGACGTGAGTTCTCGTCAACTCAAATTCGTTTAGAGGACATATTTGCATTCTTGCCATACTTGAAGGGTACGCGGCAGAGAATGATAGGTTCCTGTTTTGCGGTTCACACTGAGAAGACTTGGTTATTGTGCTCTCTCGGTTGTGTTCTATACTCTTCGTATACCTTGACGTATCATTGCCTCTTACGTATAACAGAACATCGTTAGATGACACAACTCCTAACCTCTTTCGTCAGAGGAAAGCTGTGAAGACCCAAGTCATTGATCTGATCAGAATGTTACTTGCAAGTTAAACCATAGGTTTTAATAGAAGTTTTGCTGTAAGTTTTGCTGTGAAGTCCGCTGTAGATTTTATTGGAAGTTTCACCATAATTTCTGTTCATTGCCTGTAGAACCTTCTGTTACTTATGTATTAAATTTCCTCTATTAGCATAAATCTCCGTCTTATATTGCTAAGTTGTCAAAGATTACCAGATGCATAGCGAGCTCATCAATAATCTCACCAATATCCAACCCACGTCTCCATCCATCTCGCTCGAGTTCCTCGGCCTCTTCACTTGGCATGACGTCCTTCACTAAAGTGTAGAACTCTGGGAAATCTGGCTTGAAAAGCACTTGGAGGTCGCCCCGGAGGTCTTCTAACACGTGAAACCTCTGCCGCACCCTTCTGTGGAGGTTGAAAGGCGTTTGATCCGTAGATATGAAATGGTAGTCATCCCTTTCGAACCTTGGGTGGAGTTTGGGCAGCGAAAGGGATATGTTGATATTTGTAGTGCTGGAAAATTGTGTGAGGGGCGCAAGAATGGCACGCTCGTTCACAACCGTCCAAGTACAAGACTTATCATGGTCTAACCAGACGCGCAGGACCCTGAGTTCCTCCAAGTTTCCAAGAGTCGAGCCAAGCTGCGTCCAGGTGCTCAAATCCCTTCTCAACGCTCTGTCTACGGCAGTACACTTCTGTCTGTGTCCGGGTGCTAGGGCATTGTACAGTCGCAATGGAAGTCTAAGAGAAATGCACAGCCGAGTTATGGATAGCAGCAGACTTGGTAGTACGGTGAGAGTCGGAAAGCGCGTCGTTCTTGCGAGGTTCATGTAGTTGATAGTGTCTAGGTCCATGACCTGGATTTCGACTAAGCGAATGAAAAGGTCGAAATATTCCACATACCTGCCATGTGAGTGAGTGTTGTTGAGCTGGCGTTTGCTTACTTACATTCTCTTGCAGACAAGAAAAAGCCTTGTCACGTTGTGCCTCTTTGAATTGGATCTATGCAAGGACTGTTCCTCACATTTCCAATGCGGCCCCCAGGATGATTGTAGACGGCGAACAGATTTTTCGTTAGCTGGTTCATGGGGATTCTTTTTGCTCGCTGATGCATTATAACGTTGTCTGCCGTCCTCATCGCCGTCACTTTTTTCGAAGCACGCCGACAAATGCAGCCTAGAATCTCGAAAGCTAGCATGAACTCGGTCGGGCATGTCGAAGTAGGAGTAATAAACTGCCTGCCGTATTTCCGCAGGACTGTTAAAGAGCTCGCTTTGTAGTTGGGGCAGGAACGAATAGCAGGATACCATGCTGATAATGGTGAATGGATAGTGCTTTGGACGAAGAAATTTTGTACGTTTTAGAATCGCACCTCAATGGGCTTGGTCAAGAAGATAAGGTAAGACTGTGCCGCCAACACGGACCCCACGGCTAGCGTGAACTCGGCGGCAACGTGTGGCTGAGCAGTCTCGAGGCAGGGATGGAAGGCCTTGTAGCAGCAAAATGCAGTTCACCAAATGAACAGACCAAAGCTTCGGGAATTAACGTGAATCACTCATAGCCCTCATCACAATTCATGAAACTCACGTGATCAGATTTACCAAGAATGTTATATGTACCTGCGTAACTATACAGTCCCAATTACAAACGAGCATTGTTCACCTAATAGGTTCTGATGGTCTTACTGATGGGCACGAGAGGTGTGTCAATCGATACTGTTAATGTAGCCATCGTCGGTTACCCAGTAACCCAGTCTCCATAGTTTTAGGGCTGCGCCTATCACTGCAATAGTGTCTATGTATTGAAGTCAGCTTAGACGCATAATCGACAATTGAAATGAGCACATACCGGCGTTGTCGGGCAGCTTATTCTCCGTAACACACGTCCATCCATAACAGTTCTGTTTATCTGGTATATCCTTCAAGCAGCCACCCTGAACCGTATGTGTCAACTGCGATTTTCAGTGAGTTGACCCAGCTCTCCGCAGCCCAATGAGCGTTCGATGACTGACCTCGTGAAGTAGAAGCCATCCGAGAGTTTGGATTGCATCCACCGGACGGCGCCGCGACCCTGGGGGGGCTTCAGACAAGTACTGATCAATGAAGTCCTCTCTCATAGCTGTACCAACCAACCCATGACTTAATGTTGGCCAATGTTTCCTATGCTGCTGATCTAGGAACCATGTGCTAAGGTCCGTCTGGCAAGCGACTTGGGGCCTCGCAATAGAGAATTGTGGGTCGGCAGGACTAACGTCGTTATTTCCCGCTTTAGCAGCATGCCATGCTTTGCTGTCAATCTTGTTAGAATACAAGTCCTCGCCTTTGCCGGTTTCTGCTCCTTCGAGTCGTCTAGATTGTAGTTAAGCGTATACTGTCGTACTATCGAATCTGCAAATCGCTTGGGTAGCTTATCGCCTGCCATCGTCGGATTTATCTTGGCGTCTTTTGTAATCGGGTCATCCTCAAAGCGAGCAATGCTGCAGTAGATTTCCTGAATAAATCAGGAAAGGCATCAAATTTGTGCTCTGAGACAGGCGAAAACGTACAGCATCGGCATTAGTTCTCTGTTGTAGCCATTCGTTACTGGTGGTAGCAAGTGTTGATGGCTCTTCGTCGATTACTGTCAGGGCAGCAAATGTTGCTGCAGGAAGAATTAATCTTGTGTTCGAATATGAAATCCTCATGGGGCAAAGTCCAGACCGGGACGACTACGCTATATGGAATCCTTCCTCCACGGGCTTCGAGCACATCTGGGACGGCCTGAACGAGCGACAGCAAGCTTACCGCAAGGTAGATGCTGCTAACAGTCTCGAAGAACTTGTTCTTTTTATGTGTCTACACAAGGATGGCAAGGCCATGTGCCGTTACAAAGCCTGGAACCTATTGCCGGTCCTTGAAAGCGAACGGGGAACCATCGAGTTTCGACGTCCATGTGGCTCAGAGAATGAAGCTGCAGCGCGACACTGGGCAGCGTTCACGCTCTGTTTGATTTCCTCTTTCCACAGGAGGGATTGGGGCGACGTCACTGGCAACGCAATCCTAGAACCTCCACGCGACCTTAAAAGCGCGCGAGCTGAAATTCGAAAGGAAGCCCGCATTCTGGGTCTGGAAAGCGATATCGACTTTCGATTCTTGTGAGCTGCTATCGGCTGTTCTGTTGTTGTTGCGTTCCGTTTGGTTCCGCTCCCTTCGCATCTCGATTTTGCGCCATCTAGCGCGGATGAGTCTTCGGACGATTCTGCTGCTCAGGCTTTTGTGCCGGCCTTTCGAGGTTTTGACTTAGCGCGAAGAGTCTTCGGACGATTCTGCTGCTCAGGCTTTTGTGCCGGCCTTTCGAGGTTTTTGTCTTCAGCGCGGATGCGTCTTCGGACAAATCTGCTGCTCCTACTTGTACCAGCCTTCGGGTTTGAGCGCGGCGCGTCTTCGGACAACCCTGCTGCTATGGTCTTATGGCAATCATTCTTTGTGTTTTTGGATGATCCTTCGGGGTCACCTCTGGGCACTTTGGCTCAGGGGAGGGTGGCAAAGACGAACTCTCCTCACCTCCGCGGGGTGCCACCCGGGCAATGCATCGACCAAGGGGATGCAGCAGAGTAAGAGGCGCACTGCAAACTTGGACAGCTCTGACGGTCAGTACTGCGCTCATCATGATTGCTATTGCTGACTTGTTGTGTACACAATGATCCGTGTCCGCGGTATTCCTCAGCACTTTCTGTTGCGCCTCTTCGAAACAACGAACCCTACTTTGCTACCCTATGACCATAACTCTCTTGACGCCGACCACGACGCCGTACCTCCATTTGAGGGTGGATCACATCGAGTTGAGCCTAGCTAGGAGCTATTACGAGAGTAAGGGGGCATACATTTCTGTTTGGTGGAGCAAAGCCGGGGCGGGGAGCGGTTGCGTGTAAGGCTTTTGACATAACAAGTGGATTGATCACCCTTTCCGCAGGCTCATGTATACCATGCTATGTCATGAATTGATTGGAAATCGACACTCAAGGTTCCGTGGTGGGCGGCCTCTTGTGCGAGAACTTGCCTAGTAAAGGGAGCTTAGAAAGAATTTCTTTTTAACATTGTCGCTACATTTCGGGTTGCTTCTCAACAGCATTATCATTGGTCTAGGGGTCTATCACTGGTATTGGTGACTATGATGATGGGCTATCGAGTCACCTTTCTCATAAGTCATAATACAGTTCGGTATCACCTGCAGATTTTGCTCTTAGCCCCCCGAACACCCGAGAATGTCGGAACGTCGTGGTTATTTCGTGCTTTCCTTCGCGTGAATGGGCAAAGACTCGTTTCGCTAACAGTCTCGATATACCAGTGCGATCCTCTTAGCTCAGTTTATGTGGTTTTGCAAAATGCTATATCACCTCATCCAGCACAGCCATCTCGTCTTGCTTGTTGACCAGGGAAACGGTGTGGTGCCCACAGCTAGACATGCAGCTCTCTTTCATGCACAATTCGTCGTATGGCCCTACGCGACACTCCCGGAGATGGGCCAGAAATGTGTCTCTGGTATAAGCAATCTTTTGGTTATCGGTGTACAAGCAGGTAGTGCAGTACACGGCCTCCTCGCTGGAATCCGATCCTCGTGAAAGCCAAGGAGCGAAGACAATGGACATGTGCTTTCTCAAGAAAGTTGGCGGTATCTTGGTTTCTAGAGCAAGATGAGGCGCATTTAAGTCTTGTCTGCGAAAAGCAATGTGGCGGTTAAAACGCTCCATCCAACTCTGCCAAGCCTCGTCGCTCATCGGTTCCGCTGATTTATGTCCACAGAGATGGAATTTCTTTCTTTGCACGTCACGAGCATCGAACAATCTGTGCTTGCCCGCGACTTTCAAGTAGTGCGTTCCATTCGTGAATAGTGCGGGGAGAAACCGAAAACTTGAAACGTCCGCAAGGTCGTCCTGGCCTAGCTCGTATTGTGTAGTGACGAAGTGTTGTGTGAGTGGCGCGGAGAAATTTGGCGATCCAAGAGGATCGGCACAGTCTAGACAGACACGCAAGCAGGTTGCTACATAGACATACGGTGCCAGAGCTCCACATAAATCGCAATATCTCTGACAAAGTTTACTGTAGACTTGTGGTAAGGTGATTGGGCCCGCCTGAGTTGAAAGAATTGCTTGCCATAGATTTGGCGCATGATTTATGGTGAGCTGAAACGGCGGAAGAGATTCAACAAGTTTCCGGCTTAACTTGTTGCAGCATCGAAGGCGAGCCACATCGTCTAGAGGCAGTTGCTCGATTATTTGGCAAAGCAGCTCAGCGGGCAGTGCCCACAGCGTTCCTAACGTTGCGTGGTGAGGACTTCTTTCTTCGAGAATCGAGATTTGAGGTAGGTGGCCCATGATTTGATCCAGATGAAACACAGTCCTCGGGAAGTCGCACTGGGTGTATGTCACCGCAGTGATGTTGGCGGTGTTGGGCATGGCTAGTATGTTGTGCGGGCGGTATGCAGAGGTACTGTAGTAGAGGAAGAGGATGCCGTAGAGTAACGAGCATCATGGATATTTACGAGTTTCTGGGGCGAGTGCGCGATTCCAGTCCAATCTAGTAGATAGGGAACCATGGAACTGGCGTTAGGTAGCGGCCATCTACGCCACAAAGTGTGGCGCGTTACTTCCTTCCCTCTGATTTAGCCGATGAGTCCCTACCTCCCAAAATATGACTAGAATAAAGGCAATGTTTTACCCTGTGCACAATATGTACGGTGCTGATTTTTGGAGTCTACATTAATTACTCTGCGCAGAAATATTTTCGTTACTTTCACCACCGGCACCACGTTGGCCGCCACAACGCCACATCTACGACCAGATGTTATTTACGTATCCTGAGAGCCGCGCCCGCATACTTCAAGCGCAATAAAGTCATCCTGCATACGTATACATCTCCCTCAACACCAGATCTACGAAACTTTTGGTTGCTATTCTTTTCTACCTCTGTGCTGGCCTACTTCCTCCGCCCAAAAATCTCCTCAACTCCCCTTGTTGGAATCCACCCCTTCCCTGCTGCCTTCTTGCCCTCCCCGTCGCCCGCATCTCCACCTCCGTTTCCTAAATATACGTCTTCAAACCCTGCGCTGCTACCATCTCCCCCCGCCTCATCAACACCGTTATTCTCAAACCCACCATAGCCCCCAACCCTTACAGGACGCTGTTCAGGCCACCGCTTCCGCATCGCCCGCAAATGCTGGTTAGCGTGTGCCTGCGCAACGACCCGATCGGGATGGGAAGGATTGTCTGCCATTTGCTTCGCGTTGAGGTAGGTTTGGTAGTCTGGATCTGTGGGTGGGATGTGTTCGAGCTCTGGGAGATGGTTGGTGAAGCTGTACGTGTTTGTGTTTGGTTGGGGGAGTGAGTTCGTTGTCGAGTTGTATTGGCTGTAGAGGGAGGGGGATATGGTACCGTTCCGGTTGTTGTAGCTATCGCGGCTGTCGCGAGGTGGGTAGTGGGTTGCTGCTGTGGCTGGGTGGTCGAGAACGACTTCTAGCGGCCTAGGTGCTGTCGCTGAATGTGAAAGTCGGGTTTGGGAGTATGTCGATGTAGCTGCGGCGCTGTAGCGGGGGAAGTGGGTGTTTATCTTTGCGAGCGTTTCTCTACTCAGTCCGTAGTCTTTGTTCGAGTAGGAATTGTTTGAGCCGCCGAGCGTTTTCTCTTCATCGAAACCTGTATGCGAACTACTAGCACGTGCAGAAATGTTTTGCTGCGCCCGGTCGTGTTGTTGTCTACCCGCTTTCGTGAACTTGGCGAAAGGACCGAGGATGGAAGGCCAGATGCCGATATGCTCTGTTCCATCGCCTTCCCCTTTCTCCTCCATTTCATGTCTACGCGTTTCCGAAGCTTGGAATTGCTCGCGGCTGATCGGCTGGTCGCCGCTTAGGAGTTTGCGATTGGATGCTTCAACGCTTGCACAGTTCGAGCAGCGGCCGCGGAACATCATGATTATGAAGATGATGCCGTAGATGATGAACGCGAGGACGAGGAGACTGACGACCAGGTAGAGGAATGCGATCGGGTTCGTGGTTGCTGGAGGGTCTTTCTTGGCTGCGTGGTCGTCTGGGGCGGGGAAGCCGGTTGGCAGGCTGGAAGATGTTGCATGAGCAGTCGATGTAGCTGCGAGGGATGACCGGATGGCCGATGAGATCGATGAGGAAATGGAAGAATGTATGCTTGATGCGAGGGAAGACTCCATCGACGAGCGTACCGCGGATGAGATGGATGATGGGTTGGCTGTCGAAACAGCCTCCTGGGCTGGCACGGTCGTGTATGCCGTGACAATCACGACGCTTGGGTTGTCAGCCATTGTGTCTGCTGATTGGTGAGTTCGAACGGTGTATGTTTCGAAAGTGTGCTTGTCTGTCTTGGTGTCCGAGCATTCCATGGCGCATTATGGGAGAGAAACATATATGAAGGAATCAGTACTCGTCAAAGTGGTGAGGAGATGTGTAGATAGCCGTGCCGTGTTTCGTGCACAATGTTGATATTCTCATTGTTGACATTGTGCGCACTCATCGTCGGTGTTGTGTAGATGGGGAGCGACGATTCACGATAGCTAGCAGCTGTCAGCGACATGATGAGAAACAAGGACTTGGAAGATTACGTATACTTATTTACTGTCATTAGACTATACAAATGAGGAAGGGACTGAAAGGTATATAAAATGCGATGCGTATTCAGACGTGCTTCAACCAAGCGTACGTGGTTGCTTCAGACACAAACATTTGCCCCTACGAGGCTTAGATATATCGAAAGAGAGCACATACATTTCGCGACCCATCTTGATATCTTAGGATAGATCAACGTCCTCCATCTATTTCTCCCCTTCACTGTATTCGTGCTCGGCCTCGTCCATCCAGATGTCAGAGTCAGGCGTATTAGACTCAACCATATCAAGCCAGAGGTCAGGCTGCGGGTGGTCATACTGCACTTCACTCACCTGCCCACTGCTCCGCGTAAACCGCACAGCCGAAGCCTCTCCGATCTCTGCCAAGCTTATGCGATAAGCCATCGATCGAATGCTATCGCGCATTGCCTTCTCCCGTGAGGCGGTACTGTTCGGCCTGCTACTTTCCTCGGAGATGCGAGACATAGGTTCAGGTTGCTTGATGCCTGTAAGTGCCATTTTTTTGCGTTGGAAGCGATACTCCTTCTTTGTGCCGACGATCTTCTTGTTACCTTTGCGTGACTTACCACGGCGAGGGACGGGAGCAACGGGGCCGGTTTTGCTAGCAGTGCCTTGAGTCTTGAAACTTCCCGGGACGACGTTCTGCTTAGGTGGAAGCTTCCAAGGCATGTGTGCCGGTCGCGGAGGCTGAAGGTCATTGCTGGCCATGTAGGCAGCTTGAGGGGGACTAGACCAGCCCTGTCCTCTCTCGATATCCCCAGTACCAGCCATCTCAGGGATTGAGTCGAGGGATGGGCGAAATTCTCGCGCGTAAGTGTGGCTCTGGCAAGACCGTGGCCGACAGAGCGATCGTAATGCGTTTTGATAAGAATGACGAGGGCCCTTTCGCTGTTGAAGCCATTTTCGAACAGGCTTGTAGAAGAGAACGATACCGATAACCAAAATTGTTATTAGTATGGCCGCGATGGACGCGACGACAATTACAGTAGATACCATGGTTGACTTGGTTCTTTGTGCTGTGAGAAATGATGGATCAGGCGTTTCGTTAGAAGTCAGCGGATAAGATTAATATTATATCAAAATCTTCATTGTGAAGTGGGTCGTAATTGGTCCATAAGTATGCGCTAGGAAGAGTTGACATTGTATTTGGCTGTCTTGTATGTGAACAATGTGATATATGCTGAGCCGTCTCAGCAATCGCGAATAGGCAACGCGTGGTTGAGACTTTAAAGTAACGGCTGGAGGCTGTCGTGAGGCTGCGCTGTTGGTCAAGATGAAGTAGGGTCAAACATTGACCCTATTCAGTACATGCCTCCAGCGTACGGCTTTCCAAATCTTGGACCCTGTTCCGGAGTTCGTAAACAATCGACGTAGAACATCCATTCCTTTTCATGCCACTCCCGCAAGTCAACGTTCTCGAGCGTGACCGCATTCACACTCAGATAATGCAAGTTCCTCGTAGTTTGCTTCCCATCAACAGTCACCATGCAATCCGCGCTCTTGGTCTTCCAAACTTTCTCGGTTCCGTCTTTGGACTTTTCTCGCCCTGCCCATTCGTCGACATCTAATTCCGTCTCTTCCCATGCTCCGCCGAGGCCAAACGTTCTCACCCCGCAATTTTTACAAAAATACCAACCGTGTTTCTTGTCGTACACGCGATAGTCGCCGAGCTCCGAAGGATCGGGAGACGTGAGAATGAAGTCATCCTCGGGATTGATAGGTCGACAGTGGAAGAAGCCCATCTTCTGGCATGTAGTACAGTTGCATTTGTAGATGCTCACTGTCTTCGCAGTGGGATCGGTCGTGATCAGTGGCGGGAGTGTCAGCCGAACTTGGTACTTGACGTTACCACAGTGGCAGGACCCGTGATAGACCTTGGTGTCTGACATTGTGTTGATGTTCGCTATGAGGCTGCTCGAGATGTTCGGTTTAGGAGCGAGGGTGAGAGCGCACACAACGTCACTTTAAAAGGTTGCAAGGGCTGGGGAAGGATGTGCTTGCGAGCGGTCAGGCAGCACTCTTATATGCGCCTATCACTGAGCCTGATGCTCTGCGCAAGGCAGCCGAACGCGTATCTGCCGGGCCACCGTATCTTCGTGTCCCGGCGGCTTTCAAGGCGTCCAGTGAGGGGCGGAGACACCTGCATACCACAGCGCGCAGCCACGTGCCCGTCGCGGCTCGAGAATGTGCGTTTAGCTCGCAATTCTGTACTGGATCTGGAACATTGATGTTCAGCGGTGAGCGACTCCGGGAGAAGAGTTGCAAATAACAGGAGCACTTCAGTCCTCAACTACTACAGAGGTGGAGCCTAACCTAACAGCCTGGGCCACTCCTGGAAGACTAAACCAATGACTATCTATACCCCGACTTCGGGGCTATCCTTGAATGCGATGAGTCAAAGATCGGGGGTTGGATGCGGTATTTACGTCAAGGCGCGGCGCTAGGCTGAAGATGGCATCGGGCCGATAAGGGTCTGAAGATGGCCCGTGCGAAGGGCTAATCCTCAAGGAAACTTAGCCCAGCGCGCATCCAATCCTCGAACAACATCCATCAAGGGCCCGACAATGGGGTTGATCTCCTCCATCTCGATACCTCTCGCTTGTATCGTTCCAATATGGGTGCCGGCTACTCTTTTCTGCTGTCTTCCGTGGGTGCAGAAGCAGTAAGTGTGCTTATAACGCCGTCATGGAAGCGCGTCATTGATCTGAGTAGGATGCTATATCTTCACTGGGTGACTTTCTGGCCCGGCAAATGGCTCACCGAGCCTGAAAGATGCGGGTTTCTGAGTATGCGAACATGATTCTTCTCGAGTTGGACGCTGACCGGCTGCAGGGAACCAGGTTGCACCCTTTCGTATCCCCACAAAAGACGGTGAACGACTGTTTGCATGGCTCATTGCTCCGATTGGTGTATACTCGAGGAATCTTGACAGGTTCGTCAACAGCGAACCTGGGGTTGATGGCGATATCGAGAGAAAGCTGGTCTATAAGCTCCTCCGTAGTGATCCGGAGGCGCGACTTCTGATATACTGTGAGCTGTCTCGCTTCCTGCTCTCTGTGCATTACTAAGGTATTCAATAGTCCATGGTGTAAGTTTCTGAAACGCTTGAATGTGATGTAGGCCAACGTTGTCAGAATACAGGCACGGTGGCGCAAGATCGACGCACCGAAGAGTACCGGATGTACTCGGCTGGGGCTTCTGAGAAGATCTTTGTCCTGACGTTTGACTATCGTGGGTTCGGCAAGTCAACTGGCACTCCATCTGAAAGCGGCCTCTTGAATGATGCAGATGCGGTTGTGGACTGGGCTTTGACAGTGGCCAATGTGCCTGCGGAGCGCATTGTCCTCCTGGGGCATTCGCTCGGGACTGCTGTTGCAACGGGCATTGCGCATCGCTACGGCCAGCTTGAGGACCCTGTCGAGTTCGCTGGGATCATTCTCTGCGCCAGCTTCACAAACGCAGGAAATGCGTTCTCGGCTTACTCGATCGCTGGTGTGCTTCCGATTCTTGCTCCGATCAAGATGATACCTGCGTTTCAAGCATGGTTCAGCCGTCGAATGCGTGATACCTGGGAGACACAGGATCGCCTAGCCACCTTGGCTCGTCAAAGCTCTAAGTTCCGGCTGGTGGTCGTGCACGCAGAGGATGACTTGGTCATGCCCTGGAACATGACCCAGCAGCTCTTCCAGTCTACACTCAAGGCTGCGATGTTAGACGATGTCTCCGAATTGGAAGCTGCCGAGAAAGTCAGAACGATTGATCTTGGTGAGGCCGGGAAACAAGAGATATGGAAGTCTGGAGCGGTCAGCATTAGCAAGCTAATCGCGAAGCATGGAGGTGAGGTCCTTTGTCGTTTCTTTGTTCCGTTTGCGTCTCCAGCTGACCGCCATGCTTCAGATCACAACACCATGATGAAGTGGAATCCGTTATCACTGGCTATCTTGGAGTGCTTCGGTCTCAGTACCCCGCCCGAGCACGCAGTATAGCGAATGATTTCATTCATCATCGCACTGTCTCACACGATGCTAGGTGCGGATATCGCATTACTACGCGTGAAGCGCTTCCATCGCTTGAGCAACGCTCTACCTCTGTGGTTCTTGCTCTTCGAAGTGCTCCTACAGAACAATCAGATTTGGAGCATCAGCAGCCCTACACTCGGTGCACGGTACCACGTGCGAATATCGCATTACTATGCGTGAAGCGCTTCAATCGCTTGAGCAAAGTCCTATCTTTGTAGTTCTTGCTCCTCGAAGTGCTTCTACATAACGATTGAAATAGAACGTCTACAACCCCACTAGAGCAGCCGCCTCGTGGTCGACCTCCTGCGAGCAGCAACCACACCGCGCACCGCTTACGTAACGCGACTCCCGCATTCACCGGTCACCGCGAATAGCGTCCACTTTATTGTGAAGCTTGACTTCCGATTGTCTTTATCTTCCATTGTCGCCATTGAACAATGCGCTGTCATTCTGGCGCTCCACACACTTATACCTTCGCGATCCTCGGTCCCTCGCTTCCTTTCCAGAACGCCCACCCCCAGAAACGGTTGAACGCGCGAAAATGCCTGCAGTCTACCTCTTCAAGTCGGCCGCCGTTTCGACCAACCCACCGCTGATTCCCCGCCAGTTTCCTGGTGGGTCGACGAGTCCGCCCATGATACCACGAAAAGCGATCGCGATCATCGCCTGCCTCCTCGTGCTCGTTGTTATCGTGGCAGTATTTGCAAGCTTCTTTCTCTGCTGCTATGGCCGTAGATCCTGCCTCTGCTACCGCTACCGAGAGGAGCCGAAGCGATTGAACACGGGATCAAGCGACAACACCTCCACCGAGTCGATACCGCTGCAAGACCTCATGCCAGTGCCAAGACCACCGCGGAATGTGCTCAAGAAGTTGAGGAAGTCGCTACCTTCGCGCAAAAGCACAATAAAGAGGGGGGATTACAGCCAGAATGCACAAGCAAGGCATTACCGGACTAGTGCTGCGCTCGAGACGCTGGGCATAGAGAGGAGGGCTACGGTTGAGACCCAGGTAGCGCGACCGAAACGAGACTCACTGGAGCTTGCGCGAGGGTGGCCACTTCTTGAGGATGTGCCGTTGGATGGGCGATGAACATGGTCGCCAGCACTTCCACTCGACTCGAACTGATTTAGGAGCAATGAAGATGTTTTTGTACCATGTACGTGTCGTATCCCAATGGTCTAGATGAGCTAATACTAACGCGCGACTTGAGGTACTCCCTTCCCACGTTCGCCTCCAATACCATTTTCGACTCCCGCGCGGCAATGGCCATAAAGACATCGTACATCGCAGGAAGACCATCGCTGTGCATACTATGCATTGTGCATACACAATGACTATGACATGGAAGCTACACCTGGTACAAAAGCCTCTAGCTAGACGGCATCGTCACGACTCCACTAGACAACTCTGGGTGCGAACAAAAACTGAATCGAATAACCATGCCCCCTAAAGCTCCCACCCTCGAAACCGCTCCCGAGCCGAATTCTCACCATATACTCGCCAATTTCGCGTACCGATCTACCACATCAGTCTCTCTCACTACAACATTGCTCCCCCGATATTACGCTTATGGAGCAAAGGAGGTACCAAACATCGCAGCCATTGCCGGTGTGATCGTCATCATTTCAGCCTTCTTCTGCATCATGCTGATGGCCTACACTCTCTGCATTCTGCGTGTACCTTTCGCAAAGTACTGGCGCAAGACTTGGAACCCGCTGATCGTCATCTTTGTCCTCCCGTACCATATCTGGCGCTTCAGGATGTGGATTAAGCATAAGGGACGGAGAAACGCGGACGTCAAGGACGAGGATAGCGATGAGGGCTGTAGTAGAACGATGGAAGGTCCGGATGAGGAATTGATATTGCATGAGCTGCGGCCTCTTGGGCTTGGTATTGCTGGGGTCGATGGGATGCAGGCTCGTTGATGCTCGTGAAGGATCAGAGGTTGACTGTTCTGATAATCCACTGTGCTGGCTCGTGGATCTGAGTCTCTGAATTCTGCAATCTAGTCTTTTGTCTTAGTATCATTATTTCGCCGCTGGTGTCTATGTATTGACTCTCCTGTGTGACTCCAGTGTTCTTCGTACATACCAACTTCTTCATCGTGCTCTTTCTTCGTCTTCTAATACCACATATCTAAGATTCCTTTCGCAATTTTGTTTCTCGTATCGTCGCATCATTTGGTAAAAATTAGTTCACAAAATCAGTATGTACACCATTGCTCTTCGCACACGCACTGATACAGGCGGCGGTAGGCCCATCTTTCCTACCGCAGCACCCCTATACTGACATTTGACAAAGTAACACCTTCTCTGCCGGCCGGGCAAATATCCGCGATTATTTCCGGATCCATAGTCGCCGTTTTTCTGTTAATTGGCATATATACCCTCATATGTGACTTTCTAGGCCAGACGCGTTCGTTCAAGGTGCGGCTTTGGTATGCGTGGGAAAGCTGTTGGAGCTGCCTAAGGGGCAGGAGGAGGGAAAGTGAAGCAGAGTGTGTGGACGAGGCGCGGTCTGGGGACGATCGGGAGTTGACGTTACAGGAGCCTAAACCTATCGCAGATTAAAGTTTTGTTCATTGAACTGATGCGAGGAAATGACGTGGTGATGGTATGGTGTGCTTTGTGAGTCGGTGCTGTTGAACTTTGACATGCTGCACGGATAACATTGTGAGTCGAGGGGATGACTGTGATGTTGTTTTGTGCTACCGGGCCGCCGTCTTGGTGGGTTATGAACTTTCTTAGCAGCTTCTCTAGGTAGTTAGTTTGCATCATACATATCTCCTCTCACATCATAATCTTCGCACCTTCGGATACTATCGCGACTTTTCTCAGCACCCCTGCATCTCCAGTCACTGTACAACCTCTTCTGCCCGACGACCGTACTATACCATCATCACTATAACAAGCTCACCTCAAGACTACAAGTACTATGTATAGTCCACGTCATCTTCTTTCTCGAGGTGCGGGAGGCAATGGACGCGGTGGAGGAGGGAAAGGTAGTGGCGGCGGCGGCGGTGGCGGCGGAAGCGGCAGTGGAAGGGTGAATAGAGGACTGTCTCTTGAGGGCAAGCTTGGGCTTGGATTTGGGCTCGAAGGGGGGATTATCATCATATTGCTGCTCGTGTGGATTCGTCTTTGCTGCAGAAGGTGACGACCGGATGATCATCTCGATGATACTTCATTGCAAGCTGCAAAAGACTGATCTCAGTGGACTGGCTCGAGTTAGGCAAGGATAAATAACAGTTGATATGCTGCGAGCTACGATACAAAATTGCGTTCGAGGTCTTCCACGTTGAATCACGTAGGGTTTCGCTAGGCATCGTTCGTCATATAATTTGTGATTCCCTCTCCGACCAGTTCCGTTCCACTCATAGTAATGACTCATATTTCGAATACCTGACTGGGTAGCGAGTGAGGTCCGAGCTGCAATATTGTCGTGTCATCAACACTGCTCCCGCGCCTTGCATTCCTAGCTCTATCTAAAGCTGAAAGAGAAATCGTTCACATTTATTGACGTATGACACCTACTAGCCACTCTCACTCATACCAATGGACGCCATTCTCAAAAATTATACGACGTGTAGTGGTACCCGGCACAGGTGCACCTGACGCAGCAACCCAATACAACAACGGTGGAAAGTCGGGAGGCTTTCAATGGCGGATTAAATTAGTCTAGGTGTTGGTATTTTGCTTGCAGGGATTGCTGCTATCGTGGCTGGGACTGTGGTGTGTTTACTTTGTGAGAATAGGTCAACTGGAAATGGTGAGCAGGGAACGCAATAGATATGAAAGCGTCTAGGGCCTCATTATTAAACGTAAAATTTGGAGAACTACTTGTATTTCAGATAGATAGAAGTGGGCATGTTGGTCTGCTCTCTAGGTATGTAGTACTTTCGTTTTGGCATTGTGCTTGTATTCTAGTACTAGCGGTTGGGTACTACGTCTATTTTGATTTGTATTGTTCATATACAGCGCGTACGCAGGTTTTTCTATCGAACTCTGAGCAACCGAGTATAAAGAACTAGGTTATGTCCCTCAACATAAGAGCTATCAGTCTATTCCTCACAAATCCCAAAGACATAATCAACCTTCCGTGGAACCGTGTTCCAGTAAACCGACACAACAAAGCTGTGCCACTCCATCCATATTATAGCGAGAACCACTTACATCAATAATCAGATTTGCTTGTGCTGATCATCATGATGGACCTTCGTGGTATCAAGTTCAAGCCTCCACCTCCGCCGAAACCACCGAAACCACCCAAGCCGCGCCCGAAGATAAGGCTGCCTCCCTGGGGATGGGCGGTCATTGCCGTGGTAATCGTTGTGATTATACTGCTGCTTTTAATCATGGTATTGTGCGTATTGAAGCGTCGGAAACGAAGGGGTAAGCAGGGATCTTCAGATTCAGGTGGACGGGAAGATTCGTGTGGCGAATACGCGTCGCTTGTGTTTGCATTTTGTCCGGTCTGAGGCAACGGAAGTGTATAGTACTAGGAGTAGTCACGTTACTTTGAGCTCAACGTAGATGGTGAAAATGCCTTCGTGCACGCCCTCAGATGACGACGAGGTCTACTTTTCCTGACTCGTACACTAGAGTCGAGGTTCGACCTCTGGCTAGAACTACTCATCCAACGCACCGTGAATAAAACTTCCCACCCCTCGAAAGCTACTTATAGTACACCCTCAGCAAATTATCTCAAATATATTCACGTCATCTTTTTCGAACAAGTTCCGAACATTCAACCGTTCAAGAGCCTCTGACGGCTTCCCAGAATCACAATCCTCTCTTTCTTCGACTATGGCTCGACATCTCACGACTGGGGAAGTGATGGGCCTCTTCTATGGAGTCATGTTCGGAGTTTCTATTCTCCTTATCTTTTGGTTGTGGTGGTACAACAAGCGCGACAATGACAGAAGGTATACAGGAAGGTCAAAATCTAGTTGTTGGCCAAAGCGGAAATGGGGGCAAGAAATTGGTTGAGTAGGCGACTTGATAGGGCGGGTAGCGAACGCATTAAAGTACGGCGCTCTATCGGCTTTTCAAAACTGGTGGTCAGTACGTGATTAATCAATCTCTGCTCTAGTGATAGTATTACGTGCTGGCAGCAGGAACTAGGGTATCACTGCAATTTGTATACTGATTTTCACACATAACGCGAGCTTAGCTATGCTTTTCCGATTAGCGCCTACATGTCCAAGAATAATGCATTGAATTCTACCCTTCAATATGAAAACTTCTCACAATCTACAAAATCACGACTTACTCTAGAAACGCAAATACTGCCATTATACGACTTTTAGAGAGTACAACACCACAGAACAAGAACCACGAGATTGCCTCCATAGTACGGAGTTCAGATTCGTCATCCGAAAGCCCTTTCAAGGCGCTCTTTCCTCCTTCAAAGGCCATAGACGACTTCTCCAAATTGTGGAATCGAGAATACAGCTACCCTTGTACAAGCTGCGCGAAAGCCTCTAAAGGACAGATCATTGGGATATCTGTTGGAATTCCTTCCGCATTTATTGCCCATTTTATCATCGGGTACTCTTACGGTGCTATTCGAAAAAGGATGAGGAGCAAAAAGGAGCGACAAGTGAGCCCTGACAGAGTTCGCCACTTTCCATCGGGGAAGGATGTCTATCCATAGTATTCTTCCATGTTCTTCAACCGATAAATTTTGCCAAGGAAATCCTTTCCCATAATGTCGCAACCGCTTTGTGTTATGTTCCCAACTACTCCACTCAAGCGCAATGTCAGCCCCCCAGAACAAAGGCGGCACCGCACAAGAGAATTTGGCGCCGCTGCTTTGGGCGGTTCTCCTCCTTACGATGATAGCCTCGTTACATCATGTGTTTTTGGCGTTGCTATTCCATATGCGCGACAAAATGGTGTGCCTCTCATCGATGACTTGGAATGCTTCTAGGACCCAACGAAGTAAGTTAGGCAGATGAAGAGGGCGAGAGATCAGGGGGGTTGAAGTCTGTACTTCCTCGGAAGCCCACTTTTCACGACGCTATACCCGTTGAAGATGGGTTGTCGAGGGCAGGGTGTGAGTCAAATGGCGGGGTCTTGTATGACTCGGGCTCAGGTGACTGTGCATTTGATTTGCGCTGTTGACCTTCCGACCTTGTGCGTGCGGCATCTTTTAGCATTAAAAGTAAGCTTCATTACATTGTTTTTCATCGAGATATAACTCGTTTCTGAAAGACACTCTGTCTCCGCTCAAATCAAGACATTCGCGCAGCAGCATTTTAGCCTTCCGATTAGCCGATAGTAACCCCAAAGAATACACTTCAGATTACAACGCACATCTCGCACTCCTTCTTTGTAATTTTCTCAATGAATATACGAGGTTTCAGTATCCCTTCTTCACTCCTTGTTCCTACTCCCACTTTAACTCTTACTCCAACTCCGTTATCAGACTCGACGAAGGCCCCCAGCGTAGTCAAGATCGGTGAGGTGGTCGGTGCGACTGTGGGAGCTGTTATCATTCTCATAATTCTGTGCATCCTCTGTCGCAAAGGGAAATGTCAGGGCTGCAATTCCGGTGGATGTCCGCTGGGATTCACACCCTAGAATTGGGAGCTAAGAGCGAGGTACGATAATCTTTGTAGGAGTTGTGGGTGGGTTTGTCGTGCTAATAGTTGCGGGTCCTCTACGGTCGGCATGCCACACCGCCCTATGTATTAAGGTCGATTTCCACGTCGAGAGTTAATTGGAAGCCGGTACACGGAATAGATCTATCGCTTAGTTACTTTACGTCTTGGTTTCTACGGTTATATGAAATTAGATTTATAAAATTAGTATCGCGCTTGGCCACCTGTGCAGGTAGTATTGCATATAATCTATCCGGCTGCCGCGCAGCATGCGTACGTTGTGCGTATGAGTGGCTCTTATCAGCTGACTCTTTACGGGCAAATTGTCATCGGGCGGCCCCAGCTTTTTGGCTGCATCACTCTTTTACGATTACGCCAAATCCTAGCATCAATTCAAATAGACATCTCTCAAAACATCACCATTCTACAGCACTTACCACAAACGACAGGCTCGAGACTCCCAAATCCTACTCTATTCGCTATCGTTCGCGGTGATGGTAGCTGCACTAGCACCTGGAGCCGCAAATTGGGATCGCCCACCTGGCAAAACTGGGCACTTGACTCTCGTGCAGACCGCTAGACTCGTTCTAGGAATAGTGTTTGGAAGTGCCTTATTTCTTTCATTCGTCACGTGGTATATCTGTTCTAGGGACGGAGAATATACTGGAACTGACGGCGCCAAGACTGTTTAGGTCATTTATGGGAGTGGTCCTAGATTGAGAATCATTTTGTGGTTGCGAAATCTGGAAGTATATACTCTCGTCTGTCTAAAAAGAGCAGTATTCTTTGGATTGTGGTCTGCCTTGTGTCTGATATCCATGACGTAAAGACAAGCACAACTACTAGTGCATGTCATAAATGATAATCCCATATAGTATGCGTATCTCCATTCCCTCGCTGTAACTCGCACCGTTTACATTAACTCATCGCTACGCTGAGTTCTCGCATCATAGCTCTGACTCCGATTAACACATCATTAATGATATTGCGCATCGCTCAGCGCATCTCCATATCTTTACTTACAACGTCAATTTTGACTTCACCCAAGCGCATCTTCAAGAACGAGACCGAACCACGCCTTATCTCAGGAGATTATACATCTTGCAAATTTGGAATCCAATCCACTACGCGCTACCAGACCTCTGCAAGCTACCACCACAGGTTTCTGCATTATGCCTACGCTTCAAATCCGTGGCAAGTCCAAGAAGAAGCATCATGCACACGGCGGTGAACACGTGTGGGAAATCCTGGTTGCAATTATCGTAATCGCGCTGATCACAGCAATTGTTTATTATATGTATAGCATGCATAGAGGGGTGCGCGAGAACCCCGAGGATCCTAAGCGTGCCGACGAAGTTGAAGAGTACCTGGTCAACACAAAAAACATATTCACGCGTATATTCTATCGTCGCAGAATCAAACAAATCAAGAGAGCACAAAGTAAGAAGGCCAGCCCGCATTATGAAAGTGATCCTGCAATGAGCGACATTTAATTTAGAAAGGTACGTTAGAGACGGCGTTTATACAAGGTACAGAAATGGCTAAATTTACGTGTGTAGCAATGATGCAAGACTACCCCGGTTACGACTGGAGCGTACCAACATGCGTTGAAGCAAAGATGAGAGGATATCAGGATAAAACGTCTTCAAGTATATGAATTGTAGAGGTCGAAGGGGCTGGAAGGTATAGACTTAGTCATCTAGTTGATGTGATCATTCTTACATAGTGATAAGAATCGTTATCTTTGGGCGTTCATTTCTGGGTGTATAATAAGTTGTTCAGGAATAGGTAGCTAACATTCATCATGATTTCAGCCCCTTGTTTTCTGGAACATGATGGTCCCCGTATCCAGGTGTGAGGCAGGCGACTCCGCTTGAGTTAGGGGCTCGAGCTCGGTAGGGTCGTTGGAGTCACACAGACCTGTCACAGCTCTCATTTACCCGTCATGAGCGCTTTATAAGCAAACAGCTAGATGACCCTAGTGACGAAGAGTAAATAATCTTAGTGAATCAAAGTAATGATTAGAGGAGTTTGCAGAAGTCTGCGAATCGCTAATTACTCATAATGGCGGGGAAGTTATGTATCGTTGATCTTTGGAACATCGAGTCAGACGCTAGCTCTCGCTTGTGACTGTACACAAGAGCTGGAGACCTCTTTCTACCTTCAATCTCTTTCACTCTTTCAGTAGGAGCTGTCTTCTGGCCCTATCTAATCGCGAGCGCACCTCCTTGGTCCAGGTCTCGGTGTGCGTTAATCTCTGCCGTCAGCCCACCATCCCGTGCGCGCCGTGACAGCTACTATGCGCACATCTCTTCCGCATGCTAGCACCACAACGTCAGCACCCGACACCTCCTGTACCTCCACATCATTCTCCTCGACCCCAATTATGATCCCGACACCCTCTGAGATCCCGATATTGACGATCCTCTCTACAACCGTTACTTCTGTAACCACCTCAGCGTCCGTGCCAGTCGCCACTACCACACGCAATACCTTGCGTTCCTCGTCGTACCGGCCTACGAGTTCGTCACACTCTACACGTACCATACTACCTACACCCACGAGCTCGAACGGAAGCGAAAAGTTCTATCATCAAGGTTGGATTGTTGTTCCTGCGACTGTCGCAGGTGGTATCTTCTTGCCTATTCTTGTTGCGCTAACCGGGTTCTGTATCTACAAGCGTTATAAGAAGGGCAAAAGGCGAAACAGATCCGATCTCGTTGTCGGCTGAAGATGCCGGTGTCGGAAAGCAAGGAAGAATTTGCTCAGCAATGCCGAGGAATTTGGACTTGGACCGGTGCATATGGCTGTTGCTGGGTCCTCCGACATACAATGTGGATCGATCGATCAGCTCAATGTGTCTTCAAAGTATTAAGTAGTAGGATATTTGGGTTTGCGTAACCTTCAAAGATCTGGACAAGACTTCATCACAAATGCATATCCCAGTAAGCTCATCGGGGCAAAGTGAGCTCATTAGGGGTTGGAGACTAGTGATCGATGGAGAGCCAATTCGATATCTATCTACCTCTGTACTCCGATGCTATTATGTCCTCTTCTTGAAACCTTACCAGAGCCTCCCAGAACAGAGCCTGCCTCGCCATTAGCAGAAACTCTATGTACATGTACAGATCTGGTAAGACGCCAGAATCCGAGAATATTAGCCGATCGGCGAGGTCACCGACAATCCATGCATGCGCAGAGATGAATCGACAGATAGAGGGGCTCGTTCAAGCCGAATGCCCGGGGAAAGATGCCGATAAAAACGAGGTAAATATGTGGTTTAGAAAGGATCTGATGTCGATATAAAGGGAGGATCAAGTGCTATTTGCACCTGTCTTAACCAATAACGACGCTACCATAAAATCATGGAGCATCCCTGAACAGCACCGTGTTGAAGCCGGCGAGTGAAGTCGATTCGTCGGTATCGCAAGCGCTCTAGTGACGAAGCGTTGGCGGCGTATCCACTACCTCTTGGTCACCAAATTCCGAATTGTACTCATAACCCTCTTGCAGCTGCTCAGAGGAGTCTCGGATCCAGTGCCGAAGTTTTTCGAAGCCTACAGCATCTTCCGAATAGTCAGGATCGGTCATAGGCTCGTGTTCACCGTCTTCGAATGCAGATACCCGATCGTAGTTGTCCATTTCGGCTTCGTTGTTTGCATCGCAGGGAAAAGTTTCTTGAATGAACGCTTCGTATGAATCGTCTTGAAGATGGGTAATGCGCTCGTACTCCGATTCCTCCACCTCATCCTCATCTTCGGTATCTGTGTCTTCAATACTTGCATCCTCGGACTCGCTGCCAGAAAGCTTCGTCTTCTTAGCATTCGGCTGGGAGTCGTGCTCCTCTGCCGATCTCTTTCGCTCTTGCGCTGCGTGCTGAGCCCTGAAACACTGTTCCTCGGCATCCTCGGCATCCAATCTGTCGTAGACTTCGTTCCGTATGCAACGCTCGAGAGCAATGATTTGTCGGGAAAACTTTTCGGGCTGCATATAGCACCCGGAAAGTGTCTTCTTCAGGATTTGCTGCATAGGAGGAGGGGCCGCGATATCGAGTTCGTTCAAGGTCTCGTCCAAGCCGAGAAATCCATAGATATTCTCCGTCCGCCCATTGTCGTCTAGTTCGACTCGACGGCCACGCATACTATACAGCCCGGTTTCGAGGAGTTGTTGAACAAATTTCCAAGCGGCAGTGTTGTGCTTGACTTCCGCATCCAACTTCTCGAGGAATCCGTTCGGCAGTCCTGGCTCGTCGTTCAGCACCCCGAAGTCCTTTGGCACTGATTTCTTGTAATGGAGCGAAGCTGTCATTGCCGCCTCAATAGTGCCAGAACAAAGATCAATTTCGGCATTGAGATCTTGTACCTTTCGTGCCGCTTTCCAGTTTGATGTTTCAGCCGCTAGACGTTCTGTCTCTAGCTCGGCTTGGGTCTCCTTAACCTGTGCCCAGAGAAGCTCTCGTTCAGTTTCGCTGCGCTCCAAGTCGAGTCGACCATTAGCGACTTCACTAGACAGGTTTTCGGTCTGCGCTTCTAATTCGGCATAAGCAGTCATAGCGACATTCAGTTCACCATCCCTCTCGGCAACCGTTCGTCGCTCGAGGTTGAGCTGCTGCTCCAGTTCGGCGAGCTTCATTTCCAGGTCAGCTTTCTCTCGCTGAAGTTCGGCATGTTGTTTGGAGGAGACGAAGCGAACATCGGCAGCTTGTTGTTGCTTGCCATCCTGGCGAGCTTGCACCCTTTCCCGGAGTGCGTTCATGGTCGTGTTGCCGGATTAGCTATTCGGAAGGCTTCGGTAATCTCGAATGATCTCTGCTCCTTCACTAGTTAGTATATAAGCTCTCAGGTTGACACATTCGCCACGAAAAAAAGGTTTCTCGGTGTAATACCCTTTTATGAACGTATATGCGTGCTTTAGCCGAATCCTTCGGCAAAGCTATTTCAAGAGCGCGTCTGGCGGGAGCACTTGTGCGCCAGCGATAGGTTGAGTATTGGGAATAAGGAAGGAAAGGGTTTAGGAAAGGGGAGGGAGGGGGAGCTTTATATAGGACCCCGCTATAGTCAGGAAAGCTACCTTTACCTCCACGCACGGCCCTATCGCGCCCGCTGCTATTACTTGATCGATATCAATCTTCACTCGTTCAATATACACGACTGAGCTAGCCCGGACAGGACGTAGTACAGTACAACTATCAGTGTGATTTGGGGTGACGTAGTCAATAGTCTCCGTTACCGAAGTAAGAACTTGTCAGCCTACTTCTACAATCGGGCGTCATGCGAAGAAAAGTAGGTCGTTTGCTTGTGGTGTTTGAACTGAAACTCTGACGTATTCTAGCGGATATATGATCTCCGATTTAACTTGTATTGCTGTGGCTGAGGTGCTTTAATATGTGGTGAACGACTGGCATTACGATGATATCAGGTGCTGAAGTGCTCCTATGTCACGATGCAGAGATTAAAGATGAGCCGCCTTGATTCAGTCAAGGCGACAGATCTACTTCGCAGGTAGTTCGAGAGCACTCTATGCAATGCGCTGCTGCTTCTACAACGACTCTTTCTCTAGTCGAGATCGAGTATTCACAGTGAATCGTGGGCGGCTAGGACCGGTAATACTCGCCCAGAATCAGCGAGACAAGTTTACACCGGCCCCGCAGGCGCCGAGTCTTTATAGGCCATAATTTCAAACACCCAGATAGCAAGGGGTATACCTTGGGAACATATTTTCCACCTATTACTCCCTCGGAAGCACTTCACTGCGCAACATTTGCCCATTTTGGGCCCCTCATTTACTCCTGAAGGACTTCTGCTAGACTGATACGAGGTAGGAAAGTCACCCTTTCAACTGTAAAGCTGAAGTGGTCTAGGGTCCGAACAATGCCTGCTAATGTCTTGTTAAGGCCTGAAGTGCTCCTGAGATCCTGTGAATAACTTTCTCGAGTGCAACGTCAACGTCACAGCACTCCCAGAGTAGGTGTCTCACGAGTCAAAAGTTCTGTGGGGCAATCATAACGCATGCATTTTCTTGTTGACTATCTGTTCTGTAGAAAGGAAGTTCGGCACATCCAACTAATGCAACCAACCGCTATACCGAAATGTACCGTGAGATGCCGAATGGTAAGGATGCATGCCTCACACGGGCACCGGGAGAAATCTCGACGGAGCCTCAATTGGTGTCCAATGTCTGAGGGGAAGCCGAAAGTAGAAGGGAATCGTCAGCCGAGTATTCGACTACGTAGGGATAGGCAAAGAAAGCTGCCCATACCTGAGCCGAATGACAAGGGAAAAAAATTGAAAAAGCCTCGATAGATACCGCAGACCGTATCGTGAGATGCCGAAAGAACACCGATTGTGAAGTCAGCAGTACCGTGTAGCATCAATCCAATCTTAGCACTGCTCGGCTTGCGGATGAGATCAAAGCTTGTCACTCTGAAAAGTGGTAGGCCCTTCAAAAATCGATTTCGGGGTCTTCGTAGAGCGAGAAGTCTTTGGGATCGAAAATCGGGAACAGTGCTGTAATGGCAGAAGAGCTTTCGTCCGCTTCTGCTCCGTCGAGTGCTCCGTTATGCTCATCTTCATTCTCAACCTGGCCGATGGATGAAGTCTCCACCATGCTTTCGAGTTCGGCTTCACTAGACTTTCCAGCTTCCTCCTCGGCAGCAGTGTCGCCTTTCTGCTGGTATGGGCTGCACTTTGCTCTCTTGCCGACGAAGCGTAGAGATGAACCACTATCAGAGTCGGAATGAAGGTCGGCAGCGGATCGCTTCGGTATCGAAGGGTCTGTCTCGCCTACTTTCTTGTAGAACTCCTTGCCCTTGTTCAATCGCTCCCAAGCTACGACCGAAATACCTTCAACGCACGAATCTGGCTGAATGATGGAGGAACCCAAATACTCATTCATCGGTAATATGGTGTGACCCTGTAAGCTCCCTGCAATTTCTTCGATGTTGCCACAGTCGAAGATGTCTTTCGGCTTCCGGTCATCTATGCCGATGCTTCGTGCTTCTGCGTCCGAGATTCCAGAGCGTACCAAAGCCAGGATGACATCCCCAACCTTAACCAATTTAGAATTTTCGGCTGCCATATGTACTAAAACATCGGTGGGGTCTATTTCGAATGATGCGTCCGTCAGTGATGTGACGATCTTGTCAATCATATAATCGGCTACATTTGCGATGAAGTCTAAACCAGCATTAGACAGTTCGATTTCAGCACACAATCATCGAATCAGGGACTTCGTCAAAGTTGGCAGGGTAGGTGAAAGAATCGAATCTCTGTCTCTGGTTGCGCATATCTCTAGTAATTGCCTGTACAGAGGCACTGCGAGCGTAGGCACTGCGATCGAAAGGTGGCGGTCTGGTGATCTTGCTGCCGTTCGAGTTCATTGTGCCGATCGGCTTGCTGTCGGCTTAATATAACTCGGTATACTTTGGGAGGGTGGATTAAGTACCAGGACAGAGTTAAAGAGAAGAGATAGAGCTGATCTTAACGGCCTTGAAGAGGGTGATTTGGTTTCTTAAGAGCTCCAGGTGAAGGTGGTATCCGTCAAAGCTGGTTGGTAGAAGCTCACTTGCCTTCACACCCAGAGGCTCGCCCAGCCCACGAGACCAAGCCAAATTGTAGAGTGCTCACTGCTTGTTGATCGGCTTAGACTGGGACGTTGTCGGTAGAAGTAGATAGGTGCGTAGATAGGTGGGTGCGAATCGGCTGGCGTGTTGTCGAAGGAGGAAGCTCGAGAACTTGTAGTAAGCAGCGAGAAGGAGCAGATTCGCGCATTCTCGATAAACGCCTCTCTATCTTCACTTGAACGCCACCTCCACCTAGACACCTCCCGCATAGGAGCAGGGCGATAGTCAATGTGTCTGCCGCAGCCGAAAGCGACAAGAGTCGAGGGTTCTGTAAGCCGAAAGAGCAAGACATGGCGGCTAAGATTGCAGTGTATTCGGCTAGAAGGTACTATGTGTCGTAAAAGAGTGATGTGTCGGTGGGCGAGGTAAAGGTCCTAAGGGTTGAGAGGTTGAGGTCAGATGGAGAGTTTCGTCATAGATAAAAGGAAGGCGCGACTCGAGAGCCCACCTGCTAGCGTAGCAGAGCTGCCTTCACTTACTCAGGTTTAGAGACTCCAAAACGCTGCTCCCAACGTTCTTAGAGGTATGGTAATATGTACTCGTATTGCATATTTGTTGCACATTTGAAGCACTTCAGTGTCGTACATAGTACTTGTACGAAGAAGATGTTGCTCAGTGCCATGCTCTGATGAATCAATACACTGGTGAGACTGGCTAGCAAGGACGTGACGAGCCACAATACACCGGGATCTACAGCTGGTAAGATTATAAGTCGGTTAGGCTCTCCCGTGAAACGCGCTGGGCTCATAACTCGGGGACAGAGTCGAAACCTCTTTTAGCTAAGTATCTTTTTGCAAAGTTGAGGAAGAAAATGTATTGCGACTACTTCGTTACTAACCGACGACGTAAACTATAAGGATTCTCGATGTATAGAATGAAATATACCAGATAATAAAGGACGTAGATTTGATGACCAGTTTATTTATTTGATCATACAATCGACCATGACTGAATTGATTTAACAGATTTCCGCCGCCTAGATGAATGAACAAAAGCAAAAAAAGAAGGTTCCTTGACAACGAGTCGAACCCTCAACTTTTGCAAAAAGATACTTAGCTGAAAGAGGTTTCGATCCTCTGTCCTCCGGGTTATGAGCCCGGCGCGCTTCCGCTGCGCCATTCAGCTTTGCATTTTGATTTGAAAGAATTTTCGCGGCCAGCCAATATATCCATGAGACAGATTTTAGAAGCTACCATCCAAAGTGAAGGGTTGACCGCGGTAAATGCTCTAAGCGAAGACTTGCGGGGCAGTGCGAATTTTGCAACGAAACCGGGATTTGCCCCTCGGCCAAGACTCGAACACTTCGCTGCCTTGGTGCCTTCGGCTTGATCGCACAGGCAAGCTCTTGGATTCGACAGAAGGGAACGACAACATCAAGAAGGGTCACATTCTGAATTGATGAGACATAGATGACATTGAGGAAAAGGTGCGGGTTGAGGCGGGCAGACGTTATAAAACTTCGAAAAGGCTTTTTTTCGTTTGGGAAGCAACAGGTTTGCGCAGCCCGGATGATTCGCTTTTTAGATTATGTTCAAGGTTTTGACACATTGCATCATCTCAGAGACTCAGAGAGCTGCGACAAAACAAGGCATGCGCAGTTGAACGACTGATGAGAGATGCTCTTCAAATCGCGGCTCTCGGAGGTGGAGTTGGGACGGAAAAGACGCCATGACCCAAGTTGGCTAGCGTGTCTTCGCGCGTCTTTCCACGCGACGCGTTCCGAGCCTCACACTGCAACATCCACCTTTCCAATGACCGCAATGTTCTACGGCAATGATTTGAATCGATGACCGACTACTCTCCAGACATACCTACGTCATTCGACCCTGCCATATACCTCCACTCCGAACTCGAATTCCTACACGACGCGCCCACACCGGCGTCGTTCTCCCACTCCGACGAGCTCGAAGCATTGCAACACTGTGTCGCGAAAGACCAGGCAGAAAAGAGCAGGGCAGGCGTGGTAATACAGCACAGAGCTTGGAATACCGCGGACGCTTTCAGGAGCGAAGAGGACCACCCAATTGGTATAATTACCATCAATCGCGAACGATGAGGGCAGCGGCAGCTAACCTTACTAAGACACGCCTCTAAAGCACCTCAAGAACTCTGCTATCAAGCCCTTCCCCAGCGGATCGTCGACTGACGGCTACCCATCTTCGCCTCCGAGCATCACGATGCCCTTCTCGTCCTCGCCGATCACGTATCCCCCCAGCTCTGCGCCCCAGTTTCTGCTGAAGCGAAAGCGATCGGAAGCCGAGCGAAGTCCTCTGAAAGATGTGCAAGCAAACCAGGCACCCAAGCGAGTGGGTGGCTTCCTAGACGACTCGGATGATGAGGAGGGAGCGGCAGCACTCAACGATCACGCTCTCAAGAGACGGGCGCTCAACAAGCTGAAGGACTTGCCCTCACTGCCTCCCGATGTCGGACACTACACACCTCCAGCGAGCCAGGAAGAGATTGCAGATCCAGAGGATGTTGGCATGGACGAGCTGAACGATCTCCTGAGGTCGCCTTCGCCCGCGCGAGTTACTGGGATCGCGGATGAGCCGCCTTCCTCCCAGCCGAGAAATGTGCTACAAGCTAGGACGGCTTCTGGGACGTCTTTCGTCATTGGCAAGAAGGTGTCAAAGGCAGCTGTATCCTACGAGCAACTGATCGCGCAACGCTCAGTCGCAGTCGAGGGCCGCGCGAAGAAGAGCTTCTACGGCATCGATATTCACCAGCTTTTGGATGAAGCTAAAGAGCTCGACGTAGAGAAGGCACGGGCACAGTCACAACACCAGGACGCCGTCCCACAGCAGTCGATAGAGGAAGTGCGACCGCAGAGTAGACCAGGCAAGACTCAGAGAACGCTGATGTGGACGGAGAAGTATCGCGCAAAGAAGTTCACAGACCTTGTCGGCGACGAGCGAACACATCGATCGGTGCTCCGCTGGCTGAAGGGCTGGGACCCGATCGTCTTCCCTGGCATCGCGAGAACGAAGCCAAAGGGCGCAAAGAACCGCGACAATGAGCACGAAGAGCAGCGACATCGCAAAGTTTTGCTCCTGACTGGCCCTCCCGGGTTGGGCAAGACAACCCTAGCCCACGTCTGCGCTCGTCAAGCTGGCTACGAAGTGCAGGAGATCAACGCCTCGGACGAGCGAAGTCATACTGTTGTGAAAGGCCGCATACGGGATATGGTCGGCACAGAGAACGTCCGAGGCATCAACACCAACACTGCGAGCGGCAAAGTTCGCAAAGCCGGCAAGCCAGTGTGCGTAGTCGTAGACGAAGTCGATGGAGTAGTTGGGGGAAGTAGTGGAGGAGGCGAAGGCGGATTCATCAAAGCGCTCATCGACTTGATCAACCTGGACGAGAAGAACTCGAAGATGCTTGGCCAGGTATCAACTACAAATGCGCCCAAGAAGAAGAGGAAGGGAGACAATTTTCGACTGTTACGCCCGCTCATTCTCATCTGCAACGATGTCTATCACCCGTCTTTGCGACCACTTCGCCAGTCATCCATCGCCGAGATTGTTCACATACGGAAACCTGCACTCAACATGGTCATTACGCGCATGGAGAAGATATTCGAGAAAGAGAACGTTCCAGCTGACTCGGACGGCGTTCGTCGCCTGTGCGAAGTCACCTGGGGAGTCAGCACGAAGAAGGAAGGAGGCACAGGCACAGGAACTGGTGAAGGCGATATTCGTGGGGTAATGGTGGTGGGCGAGTGGGTGGCAGGTCGACTACGCGCTTCGCATAAGCCGAACGCTGAACCAATGCGACTCTCGAGAAAGTGGCTCGAGGACAATGTGCTCAACGACCTGCATCATGGTGGTGGAGCAGCACGCAGCTTGGGGCGTGGCGGTGCGAAAGATGTGGTCGACCGTGTCTTCCGTGAAGGTGCTGGCTTCCCCAAGCAAGCTGAGACTGGGCCAGCAAAGACTGGCAAGAAGGGTGTTGTTGGAGTCGCCGAGTCGGCGAAGCGACGAGCAATGGAGAGACTGCGTGAAATGGTGGACACGAGTGGTGACTGTGATCGCATCGTAACGGGTAAGCATATCAAATCTCTTCATATAAAGCAACCATACTGACAGACCAGACTGCTTCACCGCCTTCCCCGAGAAACCCTTCCAAGACGACACCCTCCTAAGCAAGCCCTGCACAGCATACGAATGGCTCCACTTCCACGACACTCTCTCCTCCGCCGTCCATGGCTCACAAGAATGGGAACTCTACCCCTACCTCTCGCAATCGGTCCTCGCCTTCCACGACCTCTTCGCCTCACCCCGGCACCAAGCCTCAAACCCAACAGCAGACCCCGATGCCGCGCCCTCACCCTTCTCCGGCCCAACAGCAGCCTGGCAAGCCTCCGAGCAGCGCAAAGCAAATCGCGACCATCTCATGAGCCTCCAATCAACCCTCAGCCTACCACTAACACGCATGTTCCGCTCCCCCGAAGAACTCGCCACCGAACTCCTCCCCTACGTCCTGCGCATGCTCTCCCCAGACGTAAAACCTGTCCTCGTCAACACCGGCTCCACAGGCTCCCGCTCCGCCGCCACAGCCTCCGTCCGCAAAGCCTCCGAAAAAGCACTCGTCAATCGCGCTGTTCAGGCTATGGCTGCAACGGGTGTTCGCTTCGAGAGGAGCCGCGTCGAGTTCGAGGACCCGATGAATAGGAATGGAGGATGGGTGCTGCGTATGGAACCCGCGCTCGACCAGTTGGGCGCTTTCGAGACGCTGGAAGGCAGGAAAGATGATAAAGTTCGGTACGCGGTCCGCAGCGTTTTGGAGACGGAGTGGAAGAAAGAGGCCCTGAAAATCGAGGCGGAGATGAGGAAGAAACGCGGTGGTGGACATGAGCTCGTTGAAGCGCATCCTGGCACAGATACTGCTCCTCTTCCTCCTATCGCAGCTGGGGAGAAAGTTAAGAGGGATTTCTTCGGCAGAGTGGTCATTGCAAAACCTCTCTTGCCCGGCGAGGCGCCGGTGAAGGAGGTCAGGAGTGGGGATGAGGGTAGGATCTGGGTTTCTTTCCATGAGGGATTTTCGAATGCGGTTAGGAAGCCGGTTACGATTGATGAGCTTATGCGGGGGCTGTAGAGGGGTCGTATATTCGTAGCATTGGTAGTAAGACATGTTGTTTGTACGTACTTTCTGTCTTGGTCTGTTGAAGATGTGATGTGATGAGGGGTAGATTTTTGGGGAGGATGGGAAGAAGAAGGTACTGGTCATTGTCGCGACCATGCTAGTGTGTTTTTAATCTTGAATTTTGATGCCGACTACTTGCTATTGCCTCCTAGAGAGCGGGTATAGATAATTCTATCAGGAGCACTTCGACCGCTGATCAGCACAACCGTGGGATCTCCGTTAGCAATCTGAAGCGATGCCACCAGACTAACACAGATCTTGTGTCTGTACCCCTTCCTCGACTCTTGAAGACGGGGTACAGATGGTAGGAGTACTTTAGTCCTCAACTACCATAGAGGTGGGGTATATGTTAGCTATATAAAGCGCTCCTACTCAACAAATCTAGAATAGGAAATCTGTTCTCCGTGCCTAGGACTTCGCGACCAGACAATGACCTGGAGAGTGGGCGATAGGTGCTATATTACTCCTATAGGAGCGCTTCGGCCTTAAATCCTTATACAGGCGGAATTTTAAGTGAGGAGTTGTGGCGCTCCTGCACAGTTGGTCTTTTTGATTCTGTATTCCTTCTAGAAAAGGGTTTTTCAGTCCAAGCACTCGTTCTATTTGGATTGATAGATTAATAGAAGGTTTGGGTCGTTGTCTATCCTAATTTCAGTATGGAGCGTCAAATTGAGAACTTCGAGGATGAAGCGTAGGATTAGTTGAGTGGGCGACGGTTGTCTTTGGTGGTATCGAGGATAGTTGCGAATTGTAGGTATATTGACACAGCTCTAAAGAGCACACTGAGCGCCATTGTAAAATACTAGCAGTCCCCTCCTTAAGGAGTACCGTTGTACTGCGAGCTTAAAGGGCATGCCCTATGTAAGACAGTTCCTATTTGCGAATCCAGAGACGTTAGAGCTGTCAACGGTGTTTTTAGCGTCTTTCTGACGTCTTGCTGGGGAATTTGAGCTATTTATCGGCTTTACGGCGCTGCAAACATCAAGGATTCCTCAATTCGATGGACCTCCTCGGAGCTTCCTTCCTTACCAACGGAACGCGAGGTTTACACATCGTAAAGAGTACTATCGATGAGCCAACCCAATGATTTTACTCGTAAATACTTACCCAGCAAGCCTGCTTGGACGATCCGCTAGTACCTCTACCTCTTGCCTAGTCGACAGCGTTGCTCAGATTCTAATGTATTTTATCCGCTCGTCGCCAGAAACAAGTCGCGTTGTCAGCCACAATTGATGAATCGAGGTGTTGAGCTCATCGTGCTTCAGCCTCGTCCGGTCGGATCTGCCTTGCCCCGCTTATCGAGGCACCTCGTCAGGCTCATCCCAACACATCGGTGGCGCTCCGATATGGATCTCCCCCCTCTCCACTTCCTTTCTGCTCATTTGGTCGCGCAAGTTCAGACAAGTTCGGATTATACTTCTCGAGCTACTGTCTCGTTTTTAACCCCCACGCCCGAGCTGATGTGAAGCGACATGTGACGTCTGCGCGCTAGCCACACAGCCTTGTCCGAAACACCGACGAGCTTGGCCGGTCTGAATAGCATCTCAGAGCCTTGTCCAACCCTGGCGATGCTGGTTCCTCACGATGGCAGATCCCATCTCGATACTTGGAGCGACAGCGTCCGTAGTTCAAATCATCGATGTTTTGGTACGGTCGGTCTCCACTATCAATAGCCTTACGGATCAGTGGAAGGACGCGGACATTGCGCTGCTCAGTTTCACCACCCAGCTCATAACGCTCAAGGCTGCCATTGAGGAGATAAGGGACTGGATGGAGATCAACTCCCATGATCTTCACCATCAACTCGTCATGGATCTCGATGGAGCTATCCAATGTTGCAAAGTGTTGACTGATAGGATCGATAGGGAGCTCCAGAGTCTGGGAGCTCCAACGCTACATGGACGACTTGGATTCACGTCAAGGTCCCGTATTCTCATGAAAGGCAAGAAAATGACAGATATTCAGAAGATGATCGAGACTCAAACATCAGCCCTCATGCTGCTTCTCATGGCCTGCAATAGGTACGTAGTCAGGAATTTGATACCATAGCCCGTTTGACGAAGTAGCAAAACGCTTGGGGCTCAGTGCAATACATTGAGCCAGACCTCGACGCGCAAGATCTTTACATCAATGAAGCAAGACTCTGCATCACTGATTGTCCTGTATGACGATGCATCAATGATCACAAGCTGGTCGGACAATCTCTCGAAATTATCTGCAATGTTCGATTTCGATGCCGAGTTGTTCGCCAGCAAAGTCTACGCTTCAGTGATTCGCAACCCATTGAAGCTGTCTCTTCTTTCGCGACGGAAAGGGTGGGCGCCAGGAAGTGCGGAGGAGCAAGCGGCTGCAACATCCAAGGCCATTGACGACATGATTTTTGCAGGATCCGAACAGAAGAAGCAAGAGAGGAAGATTCTTTTACTCGGTACATTGCACATTTTCCTTCATCGTGAATTCGAACATCTACTCACAAGTCCTAGGTATTGGCGATGCTTCAAAAACTACCATTATCAAGCAAATGTGCCATCTTCACGGCTTTTTGATGAGCCAGGAGCACAGCCAGTGGCGTAAAACTATTCATGCTGGAATCTTTCAAGCAGTCAAGTGGATCGTCATGTCGATCATGGAGAAAATGAACCTTGAAGACCTTGAGACTGAATCCTTCAAAAGCAAGGTAAGCTAAACTTCTGAAAGCACTAGCCCAGTCCTGAAAGCGATATAGTCCTCGATAACGCGAATTCTTGAATCAGACTGGGACGATGATGGACGCCTTCTGTCCGACGTGAAGCAGCTACTAGAAGATACACTGATGCGCAGAAGGATTGACTCACCTACGAATACGAGTTTACGTGATCACCTCATAGGTAGTAACTTTGACTAGTGAGCTTCGTGGATCTGGAGTAGAGACTTTAACACTAAAATCTCTAGCTTTCTTTCGAGTTTCGACAGAATATATGCCGCTGATTATGTGCCGAGTAACTGCGACATACTGCACGCGAAGGTGAGCACGCTGGGCGTAACCGAAACGACCTTGTCCAAGCATTTTCGTGTGTATGATTGCGGGGGTAGGCGCCATTGCCGAATGAGGTGAACTACTTTTTTCGAGGGAGCAGATACAATCCTGTTCATCGTTTCCATGAGTTCTTATAATGAAACTCTTGTCGAAGATATGAATACAGTCAGTAAATTTTCTTTTCGCGCACTAAAGTCCTGGAAACAAAGCTAATTGGAAAGCAGAACCAAATGGAAGAGGCTCTCGTAATATTCAAATCGATATGTGGTAGCGGATATTTCATGAAGACCAGGCTCGTCCTCTGTTTCACCAAAATGGATATATTCAGAAGAAAACTTGCCAGGGGCGACCATCTATTCAGCGATCACTTTCCCGACTACAATGTCATGCCTGGTGCTACACCAAATGACTTTGAAGCTGCTAAGACCTATATTACCGAAAGGTTTCGGGCTATGTGCTGCGAGAATCACGCGCCTCTCGAAACATACTACATCAATGCAACGAGTACCGATGAAGTTCAGGGTATGTGGGAGTCTGCTATAGGAAAGGTGCGGCAAGACGCAAAAGAGTTCTCGAGTGGTAGCTCTGGTACTGCAACCGAGCAAGTGTACTTGTCAGACTCGGCGCAAAGAGTCTTAGCTATCAAAGAACATCTACCGGCCCCAGGATATTGATATTGCTATCGTTGGGCGGCTCCGGAATGGCACTCAATTGAGTGTGGACACGATTCCAGCCCAACCTAAACGAGATCTTGTACTTCCTCAGAGCTCCCTCGTCAAAACTTCACCCGCCTACGGGTAGTTTGCTTTGCGTGACGTGACACTCTTTTATCGTCTCAGGTTCACACAAGCCCGAGTAGAGGTACGAATATCAGGAGCATTCCAATCCGTATTCACTACGATAGTGAGGCCTAATCTTGCTACCTAAAGCACTCCTGCAAGCTTTATCCGAATAACATACCCACCCCTACTCCGGGACTAGAAGCCGCCAAGAATAGTTCTACCCCGGAAACGGGTTTTGTGCCGCATATATAGCTCCTGTTCCGCTCCATTGCTCCTTACAACTTGACCACAGATCGGACCGCGATGAATCGTCCATTCTTTCCACGGCCATTACCTACACGACCGTCTTCAATCACTATTCAAGTGCGATCTCAGTTCGCTACTTGTAGTACTTCTACATGCCTAATCAGAGGCGATATTTGTCCTTGCCGACACTTTCTCTAGGAGAGCTAGCCATACATCAAGTTTCACGTGCATATGTTATGATAGAAACCGTTTCTAGTGGGTTCGGGTTCATTCGACAAAAAGCTTGCGTTATCGCCCCCAACCATCATCATGTCCCGAATAGGCAACATTGCGCGCGCGGACGAAGACGGAGCCGTGATGCCGAAAACATAACGTTAAGGCCCAACAAGACGGTGGTATATAATTTGTCACAATTCCTACAATTCTCGTCCATCACCAGCTCATTCTCATACTCCCTCGACGCTGTTCTAGTCAACACACTTCATAGAAAAGTCACCATGACGTACACCATTGTCTTCTACGTAAAAAAGCAACCTGCTCTATCGTATCCAGACTTCGAGGACCACTACGAGAACATCCACATGCCTCTTATCAAAGCAGCGACCGGCACCACTTTTCCGAACAAGCACGTACGATACTACGTCAAACGCTCTTCACCCGTTTCCAACGAGGACGGCAGTACCTCTCTTCCTCCAGCGATGATCTATGGCAAGCCAGAGGCTGTGAATTACGACGCGGTCGTGATGCTGGATTTTGATGACGAGCAGGCATGGAAGAGGTATGAGAGTGAGCTTGCAACGAGTGAGAAGAGCAAAGAGATCATGGAGGATGCGTTGAAGTTTATGGAACTGGAGAGTGTGGTCGCTGTTGCGCTTGACGGGGCGAGGGTTACGGAACGGTAGACGCATACCCACCTCGATACTTTGGCCGTTTGAAAGTTTCTTAGTGTTCGCTCGGAGGGCGGAAGATTGTTAACGGTCGTGAACACGTTGGTAGACCTAGGAGCTAGTTCGATAGAGGGAATTCAATACTCCAGAATTCTCGCGTTTGTGGTAGAAGGCATTTTCTGTCGAGATGAGCCGCCAAGGATTGAGAGTAACAACCATGACACAGTTGAATGGGACCGATACACGAGCCGGATGTTCTCGTTCCTTATATGCAGGAACAACTGCTGCTAGCTTTGACCCCCCCTGCACCATCTCGCTAAGCCACCAGAAGGATGGCGCCATCCCCGCAACACCTCGTAAAGAAGCGACTGGGGGCCAAATTGAAGGCGCAGCCAGCGCCCTCTTCTGACGCTGCTGACACCTGTGAATGCGGCTGAGACATGCGATAGCCTGAAACATGGCAACCTCATAAGATCAAGACACCCGCCTGTTCGTTTCCCCAGATTCGCGCATATTAGACTTAGCTTCGACATCGTTAGCTGTACGACGACCTGCCGCATACAGACAGACTCCACCAGAGAGCTGGGATACCGGGACCGAGGCACATTAGCCGAGCGTCTTCAACATCTGATCTGATCTGATCCTCCACCTTCGCTCACCGCACCTCCGAGCCTCGCGCGACAGGCTCGCGCACGATGTCGACGCAAGCGCCTGTGTCGCTGCCGAATCCGCCAGTCTTTGGGAACTGTTCGCTGCTCGGCAGCTCGACACCAAGCGGACAGCCTTCGAAGATACCCTGGGTCGCGGTCCCCAACTACCAAACCTGCCCCAGCATTCTCGTGTCCTGCTGCGGCGGCAACCCAGTCGCTTCATGGGATACGCTGGAGCCGGCGAAGAAGAATTGCTACGTCTACTGCAATGTCACGGCTCCGGGGCAGACGCACCAAGGCGTCTCGAGCTGCTTCGGCGACGCGCAAAGAGAGAAGAAGCAGGACTGTGGCGTCTGGACAGAAGGCGGAGGGCGATCAAGCGACGCCTCGCAGTTTGGCAAAGGAGGCGTTATGGGATTCGTGGTGATGGGTATAGCCTTTGTGGGATGTGTTTGGGGCATGCTGTAACAGCGGCTGAACGGGTCGCCCGGCAGGGCTGAAAAAGAGCATTTGGGACACTGAGCGCGGCGCATTTGGTTCGGAAAAAGGTCATGATACCCACGAAAGGGAGGAAAATGGTTTCGCATCGCAAAAATACCCATTATCGCATTTTGGCGGGCTGCACTGCTGGAAATTCAGGCATCGCGGGGTGCGACTGGCGTTGGGCGGTCTGGACCTTCGCTTACGGCTGGTGCATTTCTGGGCGTGTTACATCTGGAATTGGATACCGCAGCATGACCGCAGGAGTAGAACAGCGTTAAACAATGGAAAAAAGTGTTCAAAAAGCATGGGATGGCGGTGTTCGAGAAAGGTGCAAATGGAAAGATGATGACTATGAGACTAGTCCGTGTACGGTTAGATCCTCTCTACTAGCGCGACAGCTACGCGGCAGCGCATCTGAACGCTTTTACGATCGCCATCCGTCCATCTGCTTGCCTTTTCATTCTCGCACAATCGTCTTCACTTCGGTATAGCCTGGGCGATAATCACTAAAGATTATAAGTCACGGAACAAGGCGTTGGGCGAATGGAAATGAACGAAAGCGTAGCCACAGAGGCAGAAGCGCGATACTGCTTGGGCATCGATTCGGCGAGATTGTGAGTATGAAGCCCTCAATTGGACAGATGGAGTATGGTGGAGCCACCAGCTTGTGGATGAGTCCACTCTTCGCAGTCAACGACCGCAGTCGAGGACCTACATCAATGATTAAATAAGACAACGCACTTGCGAATCGCGCCAAGGACGTCCCAGCAAAGATTGCCTGGACGGTGCTCGGCAGGACTATAGTATCTGACTAGTGCCGGAGAATGTCTATTGATATTCGATCTTCGATTATGCTTCTTGCAGTGCTTCAGTTAGCTACGTCGGGCTCCATTGTTACTGTTAATAGGGATTGAAGTGCTCCTAGTATCTGTACACCTCCTCTAGAAACTATATGTCAGAGAGCACCAAGAAGGCTCTGAACTTCGTCAAACGGAAAGCAGAAGCGACCAAGCTGCTAGCGTCCTTTGATCAGCATGCTTCGAACTTTGCTGGCGGACCAGTACCATGAGATTATCGAAATGAGTATCCATCAGCGCACTAAGCTATCGGCTCAGCCCGCGACACATACTCCTGTTGCCTCAATCCCTTCGAGAACGGATCAGATTAGACTGCGACCGCGAAACGAGGCTTCGAGGGATCCGGCAAGGCAAGTCGTTCGAGACAGGCAACCACCAAATGCGGCACCAATGCCCGGATCCGATGGTTCATCCCGGTAAAGAAAGGCCGACAAGAGTGAAGTCATGATTCTTACCTAAGTTTGAACAGCCAAAGAGCATCTCTCGTCTTTCATGAGTCTCACTAGTTTAGGCGAACAGAACAGTACCACTACTGACCGAAGTTCACGGCAGCAATGTCCCTGGGTCTGCAGAAAGTCGCTGATGATATTTGGAACGCCATGGTCTCGTATTCGATTTCAAAATTTCGAGAAGGTTGGTTCGGTGGTTCCGAAGGTTACCTAAAGGCCAAGATTGGTTGACAGTTCTCTAGCAACATTTCAGGAGATGATGTCCTCGTGAAGCCTTTCCGAATCGGAACACGAGAATTTTTTTTTCGAACCAACACCACGTCCTACTACAGTGCTCAATAGCAATGCAATGGCGAGATTTACTCCCCAGTCTCGTCTCAACGCTTCAACTGCGTAATGCAGAGAAGAAAGACTAACGCGATGACAACCGCGAAATGTCTCAATACTCCTTGAGAGGCTACTCTATACTTTTACGCAGGCAATAAGGCATCAAAATCAAGTTCAAAGTAGCTATGTCTCTAGAATGGTACCTGACCATCGGTTCTCAGCTATTGTTTTGCCTCCGAGCATCAAGAAGCGGATCAACCATAAGATGAGGACAAATTTTGATCACACGAAGTAGCGAAATCCAAGGGTTACTGTTGAAGCGAGAGCGCAGAAAAGATTTATAACCACCTGTCTCTTCAGCTTTTGACTCTCGCTCGTTCACCTTCTTCCACCAACTCTCCCGTGCTCTTTGACCTGCACAACCGTTCACGTTACTCTCTACACTCTGCTACGATTCAAACCATCTTCGACTTCTTTAATCAGACCTCCATCGTCAAGATGCCTGGTCAACGCAATATGGCTGACATCATGCTGGTTGCCATACTGTTCTCCTCCCTGTCACTGGCAGCTCCTCCTGTTGTCAGCAGCAGCGATGCAAAGTGCCCTGACTCCAATGGAGCCAGGATTAATACTAGCAACGGCACATACATCGTTGAATGCGGTATCGACCGTAAGGACGACGATTTTGCCGCCGTCTTCACTTCATCCTACGGCGAGTGTGTCGACCTTTGTGCCTCGACACGAGACTGCCTACAGGTGTCTTACAATCCTGGCAATCCTGGCAGTGAGCCTTCACCAAGATGTTGTCGAGTCGATGAATTGAAATGCTAATTATCAACCCAGGCTGTTACCTGAAATCTGGCCATGGTTTTGCCAACATCGACTCAACCATCTGGGGAGCTAAGCAGGATGACGGTACATCCAGCAAGATCTCTACTTGCCCGGAATCCGATGGAACACAGTATCGCGCTTTTGGAAATATCTTCCAGGTCGAGTGTGGCGTTGACCGTCGTGTAAGTGATGACGCTGTGCTATCCCATTCGTTCAAACACCAACAGGAGTAGGGTGGTGACATTGGTCCTCAAATTTACACCAACTTCGTTGGATGCATCGAGGCATGCGGAGCTCACCCTGACTGTGTCGATGTCACCCTCTCCGGTGCAGCTTGCTACCTCAAAAACAACCTGACTACCCCGGTTTTCGACCCGACCTTCTGGGGAGCCCAGATCATTGGCACGTACGACAAGCAGGCTACGCAAGTCTCCACAACCTTCGTCGCTCCTCTGCCAACTGCGTCCGGCTCACGCTGCCCGGACCAGAACGGCACTATCGTCACTCGCTCGTGTGGATCAAGGTACCAGGTCGAGTGCGATGTCGATCGCTTCGGCAATGACTGTAAGCGTTCACGAGTCTCTTCTCGACGTCTATAGCTAACAAAGCATAGTACATGTCGGTCCGTACGATGTCTACAGCTTGGATTCCTGCATCGATAAGTGCGACAAGACCACTGGCTGCAAGGACATCTCCTGGCAGCCGGGAAACCCCGGCCGTAAGTTCTCAGCATCCCCAGAGTACGGACTGTTACTGACACTGCGACTAGCATGCTACCTCAAGTCTGTCGCCGGTACTTCCTACCAGCCGTTCGATGGTAGGACAATCTGGGCCGCTCGCCAGCTCAATGGATGCTCCACCACGCTCGTTCCACAGACGGTTCAGGCCAGCCCCACCGCCACCGTCACTTCGACCGCGAATTAGACTACGGCTGCTACTCAGCCTCGCAGCCTCTTTCCCTCGACTACAACAACTATGATAGATAGCAATGTCGTTCTTGTTTCGTACGTCGTTTGGCCTATATCTATTTACAAACAACTCAGGACGGGATCGTGTCGGCAGCCAACAGGTTGTAAACCAGCACTTGAACTCCTCACAAGCATTGTTGGTGTCAGGCGGAGGCACCTTCGGGAGTGCATGCGGACATTAACTTGCTCTCTTGGTCGTGTTTTGGTTTTGTTATTCCTCCATCAGGCCCTACCTTCATTTGTACCTAAAGTAATACAAAAGTTAATATGACATCGTACGCTGTAATTGTGAGCTGCAGTTGACTACAAACAATGATCATGCAGTTACTCATGAACTATTCGCGACATGCCTCTCGGTCAGATACCATAGCCCGATCTCGAAATAATGAACCATCCTATGACCGTCCAGCTTTTTCTCAGCTCTTCTGTATGAGGCAGTATCCATGCAATCGCATTTCTGACGGCCATACTTCATCATTCGACCACCTGACGTCCAATCAGGCGTCCTTTGTGGCTATAAATCCTAGCTACAAGGCGTGCCGGCCCGTATACCACATTCTGCTTGGGGCAACATGACGCTGCAGATCGTTCAGGTACCATGTGTGATGGAGGCAAAGCTCAGGCTGTGTGGGTGGCCTGAATCAGATGACGTCGATCGCTGTCCATACAAGTGTGAGAGCCTCCCGGAGCCTCATGATGATGCTCACCTTAGGCCCAAGAGTGTGACATTGAATGTCAACGTCGTACAAATGGAGCGGTGGAGTGCTATTTCGAGATTTGAGGGAGGATGGGTATAAGTATGCTAGAATTCCATCGTCCAAATTGAATATCATCCAAATCTACATCTTAACCAAAGCACGCTTACCCATCAACGTTTCTCCAAAACTCGAAGCAATTCAGATCATCATCATGCGTTTCTCCACCGCCATCGCGACGCTCTTTGCCTTGGCGCTGAGCGTCTCTGCCTCGCCGCTCGAGCAGCGACAAACCTGCGACCTGACTACAACTGAGTACTGTCCTGGTGATCTTGCGGGATGCAAGGCTTTTGTGAGTCCCACCGTCTTCTCTTAATTGTCTCTTTCCTTTGCGCATGAGTGTTCTGAACGGGTGCTAACGTGGACAACTTGCAGTGCGATAACTTCGATTACCTACAGGCCAGCTGCAATGGTGGAAGCTGCTGTTGCTTTTAGACGATGGCTCTGGAAGAGGTGAAGTGCGATTTACGACAAGACAGACTCGGTTTCTTCAGTAGGAGTTAGACTGCCTGGTACATATTGATACGGTTGGCGTTCAGAGCTTCTGTTGAGCCAGACTTCGCCATTCCTCGAATTTTTAAAAAAGAAACTATTCTTAATCTTATAGTTCCCTCAGCTTGCATCTCTTAATTCTAATACCTCCAATTGTGTGGCTCCTTGACGGCACGAAGACGAGCTCGGACAAGCCAGGCCGCACATCCGGAGGACGGTTTCTGTTCTCCACAATCAGTAGAGCTTCGCGATGATATGAAGAGTATCAAAACCGAGATTTCCCTCTCTACAGCCTGCAGCCTCAAGCCCAACGCCCAATCACCCAAGATTGCACCCACTCGAAGAAATTGCGTGTAGTTCGCAATAGCCGACTCTAGTGTACCATGCCCACACGCATGCAACCGTGACGCACGCAACCAGACGCACGCAATCCAAACCCTCTCCACGACCAAGTATCTGAACTGCTGCCCTCAAAGTCTTCTCTTGACGTCGCGGCTCTCATGCTGACTCATCCATCGTGATGACGCTCATTCAGTTCGCGCGCGCCGACCTTCCACATTAGGTAAATCCCCTACGTAATGAGCCTCGGGTGGCTGCATATCCACTCCGCGCTCCACATTACTAAATCTTTGACTCGAAGGGCTGAAGGGCGGTGAACACCATGTCACAAAGTCATATAGCTATGTCTCACAATGTCTGAGACATCGAGCCGTGCTGTGTAACTTTTTCATTCTGTGAAACCTATCTCGGAGGCCTGAGGAACATGGATAAAGAGATTTTGGATGAGATGGCCATCGGCCCGATACCGGGGAGCGCTGGTGGTGCCTCGGAGTCGGCGAAGCCTTCGTACGCGGATACTGAGACTGCGCTGCAGCTCCAGGTTTCCAAGGAGGTGGTACCGAGTATTGCGGGGACGGATGGGAAGACGAGAGCGAAGTGGAGGTTGAGTTTCATTTGTGTTGCGCTGTTTGTAAGTTGAAGCTGCTTGCCGATATCGGAGTTTCCCAGCAACTTCTTCCATGACTCTGAAGTGGAAACGGCATATCGCTGACTTGTTGTACAGCTATCGCTGTTCGTAGCAGCCCTGGATGCGACAATTGTCGCGACCGCGGCACCCACAATCTCGCATGATCTCAAGTCTGCGGCGGGCTATACGTGGATTAACGGTGCCTTCCTACTCGCGAATGCTGCTGCTGGACCCATCTGGGCGAAGCTGTCCGACATCTGGGGGAGGAAGCTAATTGTGCTTGCTGCATTAGCGATATTTTTTGCATCGAGTGCGGTATGTGCGATCGCGAAGACTATGGAGCAGTTGATCATTGGAAGGGCGTTCCAGGGTGCTGCTGGAGGTGGCTTGATTCTGCTGGTGCATGTTTGTATCAGTGACTTGTTTAGTTTGAGGTGAGTCGAATAACCTACAAGGGAGGGTCTGAACGAGGCTAACGAGAATTGCAGGTTGCGGAGTCTGCTCATGGGCCTTGTGGAAGGCGTCTGGGCTTTGGCAGGAGGCATCGGACCTGTGCTCGGAGGTGTCTTTGCATCTCTGGTCTCATGGCGCTGGTGTTGTAAGTCTCTCGTCCCGGTCCGTTCACTATCTCTAGTACTGACAGCTTCCAAGTCTACATCAATCTCCCAATCTCCGGCCTAGCCTTCATCCTAATCCTCTTTCTCCTAGACATCAAGCACGAGCATACCACCTTCTTGGAAGGCATCAAGGCCGTAGACTGGATCGGCATCTTCACCTTCCTCGCCTTCACACTCATGGTCCTTCTCGGCCTCGACTTCGGCGGCACCATCTTCCCTTGGGACTCTGCCAAGGTGATCGCGCTCCTCGTCGTGGGCGGTATCATGATCTTCGCGTTCATCTACAGCGAGGCACGCGTCGCAAGGTATCCACTCATTCCTATGGAATTGTTCCAGAGCCGGACGAATGTAGCTGCTTTTGCGGTCACGTTCTTCCATGGCTTTGTGTTCATTGCTGCTGAGTATTACATGCCGCTCTTCTTGCAATCTGTGCTAGAAGCGACGCCTCTGAGGTCCGGAACGTTGCTTCTGCCGTTTATCTGCACAGGCGCGGTAGCAGGTATATGTGGAGGCATCTTCATCCACCGCACCGGCCGCTTCAGAGAACTCATGTGGCTCGGCACCGCTTTGCTTTGTGTCGGGTTTGGACTGTTCATCTCCTTTAGCGCATACACCACCACGGCACAGGCGGTCGGGTTCATGATGATTGGTGGTGTCGGCTCCGGTATCCTTTTCGAACCGCCACTCATCGCTGTGCAGAGCCAGGTGAAGCAGGATAACGTCGCGACCGCGACATCCACGCTGTCGTTCATCAGAAATATTGCTCTCACGGTCTCTGTCGTCGTCGGAGGGTCAATATTCCAAAATTCAATGGATGCAAGAGCTGGGTATCTTCGCGCTGCCGGGCTTCCAGCCAATCTGCTGCACGATTTGAACGGCGAGAACGCTATGGCGAATGTCATGCTTGGAGGAAGTCTTACGAATAAGAGCTGGGAGCTTGCAGTCAGGAAGAGCTTCGCTTGGGCGATTAGGAACATGTGGATAACGTACACTGTGTTTGCCTTCCTCGGTGTCTTGAGCAGCGTTTTTGTGGAGGCGGCGCATCTTGGAACGGATCATGTAGAGACTGTTACTGGCTTGAGGAAGGAGAAGAAAGACGGCGAGGAGATTGAGATGCGCGGTTGAGAAAACCCAGATAAGACTGGCTAAGCTTTACTTGAAAGAAATAAGACTGTTTAGCATTCTGCGACCAAAGACTAGAAGCAGGAACGTACAGCAGAAGAACAACTTCAGCCCAAAGAATTCCAAATCTGTGCCTCAGGCAGTCTTCGCAGCCTTTTCAACCACCTCCAACACCCGCTCCGGCATACTCAAGAACGGACTATGACTAGCTTCGCAACTCTCCTCTTCGACCTTTCCACCCATCGCCTTGACGCCTTCAACCATCATCTTTTGTACTTCGAGTGGAAGCGCCGCATCTCCCTCACAGAATAAATACGTGACAGGATGTTCGAGGTACCCAGCCTGCGTAAGTGGGTCTCGCTGAGTATTTCCTGGGCATTTTCTCAACTTCTTGATCCAACGCTGTTGCTCCGATGGAGAGACATCGGTATATAGGTGGTAACCTGGGTCAAGAGGGAACATCATTCCGTCGGCCTGTGCTAGATCAGCCCTTGGGTTGTTGTCGAGGAGTTGCGTGGATTGCTCACATCTTCTGGTATCCACGGTGGCATAGTGCCGCCTAGAGCTTGTTCCAAAGTTTTACCCACTGGTATCAGAAAGGCACACAAGTACACGATCCGTACGATGCCGCCTTTCTCACCTTTCTTCCTTCGTTCTTGCAAGTTGAATTGCTTCTCGCATGCTTCTGTGGAGACTACACCACCGTACGAGTGAGCCACGACGATGACATCTTTCCTTCCAGCCTCAATGAGTCGGCTGAGTTCGTCCTTGACGCATTGTGCGTCCTCCTTGAGTCCAATTGGTGGCGATGCTTCGACTGACGGGAAGAGTTGGCATGATGTCGGGTACCCCGCCTTCTCGAAGACGGCGCGCACAGGTGCGAAGTGGGCGGGAGTGTGCCACGAGCCGTGGACGAAGAGGATTGTTGGCTTCGTAGTCGATGCCATGATAGATCGCGCGTTAAAATTATCTGTGCTACCCGGTGACCGTCGGATGATGCGTCCATTTGAGCCTTCCTGTCAGGACAGCTAATCGCTCAGCCAACAATAGGTTCCCGCCACATCTAGACTCCATCGAAGCATAGTATGCACGGCAGACCTGGAGAGTTAGAGGGTCTGTAGGTTTGATGAGGCTAGCCTAATTAGGGGAATCGGTGCACGCCTAGATGAGGCCCCCATCAGCCATATCCTCAGCCGCAGATGTGCGTTTAGTCGGACGTGGAAAGTGCTCCCTGTCCCCGGTTTATTCATTTGGGCACATTGCATCATGAACAGGGGGCCTATTGGGTGAGGCCGCGAATTAAGATCCCTACAACGCTATCTGGACCTAACCATTGCTCGGTGGCTGCTGACTGTACTGATACATTCAACGTAATCCTCCCGGGGTCGGCATGAAGAGCGCGATTGAGCAAATAACGAGGAAGTCTCGCTAATATCTCTCTTGCATGCGTGACAATAGGTTGAGTGTTTGGACGAGAGTACGTGATACACAGAAATGGATGGAGGTGAACGGCTAGGAAACTAAACGGCGATCATTATCACATGATCGGGACGATGAAGCTGGTTTGAACATCCATGTGACCCACCTCTTTCCAACACCGATACCGAAATTGGACTCGCGCGAAGATTAATTCAGAGTAAAAAGGTGAGTTTTGCTGTTTGCATTATCGAACGACCTCAAGTCATGGTTGGACTCAACCGAGAGGGCATAGTAATGTATGGTATGGATCACTTAGTCCTAAAGAGGAAAGATGCTCTATGACTAAGTTGTGACTGTATGTAAGTGGCGATCCTGAAGCTACAATGTGGGAACAATAGATTATTCCATTAAGGTATTCTCTGTTTCCGTTGCATATTTGCATACTTGTAACAGATCTGGAAGGGAAAGAGTGCTAACCCAACCCAGCAGTGACGAGTCCTTAGTGTGGAATGTTTGCGTTCAGATACCACGCGCCTTCGCATCGTCACGCAAATACTACCACGACTGCTTTCGGGGTATCTGACGGGCGTTATTCCCGAGTACTTGACTCGATCATGACCCCAGCGCCGCTCAAGCAATGCTCGCATATTCTCCAAGTCTCGAAGGACCCCAACCACCAAAATTCCGACGTCATGAAACCAAAGGATGATGCAGAAACCACGGCGGTGAATATCACGAAAAGCTTTCTAGGGGAGGACAATGCCAACTTTCTGCAGCGACATATCTTGGAACAGGTGCAGATCAGCGGTGATGAGCAGGATCGCGCCGACAATACGGTGGTCAGGCTTCTCAATGAATGGAAGAAGAACCAAAAGTTTCCAAGCCGTGGCGCTCCCAAGCGCCTGCTATGGACTCTCACCAGTACATGTACACCACTTCAACTGCGAGATGGGCTCAATTCGCTTGCCGAAAGCGATCTGCAACAGGCAAGGCGCATCGTCTCTGCCTGTGAAAGGGTTGATTTCAAATGGTACCTGGCTCATCGTGGACACCCCATTGTGAACCTTCGAAGATCCATTTCGCGAAGCGTCGACCAGAAGACGTATATCCCTCCTTGCAAAGGGTAGAGCACTATCGTCGCGTCCTGAAAGATGAGTTCGAGCTAATCACCGTGGTCGATCCAGAGGGAAGGGAAGCGGTCCATCATGTCGAGATCGCACAAAATGAGGCTTTGCACACGCTGGAGCCCCTTGATCGAAACATCTGACGCATCGACCCCTCGCTGCACGGTAAGTATGACAATGCCACGCCATATTATAACGCTGAAACGTAGTAGGTGATCATGTTTCCGTCTGAAGATAACGTTTTTGATGCACTGGGATTGTCGTCCACACACCTCACATTTCGCCTAGAGCGATTCCGAGAGGTGCTTCGATACTTTACGGTTAAAATGCGCGAGGACCAGAGAAAACAACATTTAAGGCATACGCACGATATAAAATGACTCAGACAAAAACTTCTGTCTCTTTGTAATGCAGGGATGAAGCACTGGAGAGCTAATGGCTGTCGCTTCTCTAGGTTCTCTGCCGAATGGGTAAGAGAGGTTGCTGCAGCTTACGTTGTTCTTCGAGCATCGGCCTTATTTGAAGAGACCTTCCAGATCATAAAGTGGAAGATGCCGCTTGAACCTTTTGATCTACTCGGTGAGGCAGCCAGAGACACCCCCATTCACGAACTCTCCAAACGCCACTGCCCGCTTTCAACGAAGTTTGTGCGGCTCAATATTCTCGACGACCGAATCAATCCGCTTGACTCGAGCCTATTTCGGTACAGAAACACTTGAGAGGATACTCAAGAGGTGGTTCACCCGGTTGCCACTTTCTCCTTCACGAACAACGGCTTCGATGCATGGAAATACACATTGACTGGAAAAGTCATACCGGATGACTCGTCTATGGATGGGAACATCCCCACTGATCCTCAATATATGTCTGTCCGACTTCCGTATTTGACTGACCCAGTACTCGCTGCCTTCCTCAATACCTGCACCGAACTCCGACTACCTTGCCACCGAGATAGAGTCTTGCGAAGCCTTCTGAAATAGTCAGTCAAGGTTTATGGGACATAAAACCAATCGACCTACAATCCATGGTGCTTCCTTTCCTACAAGCTCTCGTCCCACTTCTGCCAAAACTGGGGACGCGCTTGTACCCTTGGATACAGATATTCTACCAACGCATCGTTGATGCCTACGTTAAGAAGTACGTAGGTAAAAACAGAGGAGTCCGAGGCTTGCCTGGCCTGAAACCATGTTCCAGGACGCTCAGGATATATTGGCAGCATTTGATCAAACTACCCTTAGGCTTTTGATTGGGAAACAGTATGATAAGCTCACAACTCCGTCTCGGCTTCCAACGCCAAAGCCTGAATCAAGCATGGGTGAACTCGTTCTCCATCCCACTTCAAAGGCGCCCGCTACTACCGCCCTCACCGAGGCCGAACCTGTTATTTGCGCCAAAAGAGGAGCCAATCAAACGCAATCCGTGCATCGACAAAGCAAACGTATCCGCAGGTTTTAAACAGAAACGCGATACTATAATCTGGGTTCGGAAAAGACGAAACTAAATCATAGACTACAGCGAAGTCGCAAATCTTGGGTTGGACGCACAATAGCATCACTTACCAACGAAAATCCTTACGACACAGCCCCTCCTGGAGGTCCAGCAGGCAGACCATACGTCATCAAAGCCGACCACTTCCCGTTTCCATCAGTCCCCTCCAAATGCCATTTCTAAAGTCTTGGTGGTCCCGTCAGCTGCGACGAATTCGGATCCTTCACAAGACATAGGTTCCCCTAGAGACCCTGCGCGCTGTCAGTTACGGCAGAGAATCTTTGCAAACAATCCTCGTGGCTGAGGGGTTTGGGTTCGGGTCGAGCACCTTAGAGTGGTAAGAGAGGTCGGGTGTCGCGCCTGTGAACGTTCTGTAAACTTTGAGCAGCCGCTGGATTGATTACCCCAGGGCTGGAGGCTACCCAGTCCAAAGTGAAGTAGCCAGGAATGATGTTTTATTGCTGGTTGTTGGTGTTTAGGATCGTCACCATGTCGGTTTTGTATGGGAAGGACGCGCTAATTTGCCAGTGTCCGTTGTTTTCTAGGACCGAACGAATCCGTTGCTGGACAGTATTTTACAGACATTAGAGATGGGGGCGTTGTATTGTTCAAAGCTCAAATAGTATGAGTGTGTGCACGCGCCTAGTTTCACAGTCTAGTCGGCGTGGAGAGGCGCGGCCAGGAAAAGAAGCGCGAAGAAAGCGGTAATGATCATCTTAATCTATATCTCCGCTAAAGATAACCTGCTTAGATTATTTCGCTAGACGTGCTTCGTAGTCTAAACACTGTCTTAGTAGAGACCTAATAAACTATTATAGTGCTTATAAATAGTAGTATAAGTTCGCGGTTAGTGTATATCCGTGCATTAATTTACTAGACTAGGGAAAATTATTATAATATAGGAGATTATGCTCTTAGAGCCTCTTAAAAACTAGTCTTTCAGTAGCTATCAATATCAGCCCTTTCATCTATTATTCTTGACATCTGTGATTAAAAGAAGTATCCCTTTAATATCACTCGCCTCTACGGAATAAGGGACCAGGCTTCTTTATTCCCAAGATCAGATAAATGCCTTTATTTACTACTCTTCGTATCGCGTTTCATATATTCGACCTATTACCAATTAAGACTCCCTGTACATAGTAAATCTTAAGATAGCCTAAACAAAAAAGTAATTAAGTATTACGGAAAGGCTGTGAATATTTAAATAAAACCCTAACTAATGTTATAAGGCGTTAAAGTGCTTCCGAGAAGCCAAGCCGTTTGTTTAGGCACAAAGGTAAAGATATCTCAACCTTATTTCTTATAGGGACACTTTTGTACTCAACGTTCGCTAGAGTAGGATCTCGTTCAATTTACCGTGGCGCTTCAAAAAGCTCCATACCGTTATCATACTAGCTTAATAGAGCAGGGCTCAGATTCGCTTTTCAACCAATCTTTTGCCCCCTCAACAGAGCTCATTCCTTCCATAACCAACTCCATACTCCCAACTCGGTTGTAAAGACCCTATAATTCCATAACCACCGTGAATAAAATCTTCCAAAGGTAGGTCTCATATTAATATAGTACAAGTGCCAGAAATCGACACTCCAACAAGGGTGGATCATCCGACATCGTCAGGTCATCTAAGAAGAGCGCTAGACCTATAGAGTGCCGATTCAGGAGCTCTCCATCAGGATAAAGAGCCCGTACTGCCGGGGCGCGGATGCTGCCGGCCTGCATGAAATTGAGAAGAAGATGGGAGGGGACAACCACTCCATCCTCGTCTTCAATTTCGCTCAATATAACAGAAGCCTCACTCTAGCTCCGAAAATTCAACCTTCCCACACCACCCTGCCCAGGTCTAGGATAGGCAATTATAGCGCCTGTATGGCCCAGCTTGTAATCTCAAATTTTAGAGCTGGTCCTTCGTGTAACTCCATGTCAATCCACCCGCGAGGGCTTAGCTCAGAGATATATCGATTAGGTTATCATCGTCGTATTTCAAGAGTATCGGAATACCGTAAACGCTCAATATCGGAGGACTTTAAGTACTAAAATACGCGGCGATGCTAGCGAATACAAGGAAAGAGTCAGACTCATTAGGCAGATTGCGACGAGAGAAGGTTCTGATAAGATAGAGACACTGTCACCAAGACAAAGATCTATCTCTCAGTATGATAGTCGTCTTAGCACCAAATTAAAGCCGCGAAGCACTTTTGACCGCATTTGCGGCTTAGAATATTTACGGATGCAATAATTCAGGAATAGTACATTCTGCACACTGAAAGGTTATTCAGTAATATGTAAAGAAGAGTATCCGTCTCGAAAGAAATCCTTCTTAAAGAGTCTAACCTCTCGTGTTCCATTTTGATTCGCCACACTCCGTATAATAGTCCAAAGCAAGGGAAAGGATCTATACATCGCCAATATCCAGCACTCCCACCGTCCCTGGATGTCTGCTGATAGTGATACCGGGAAGGCCGGACTCCTCATCATCACCAGCACCACGATCATAAGCTCCGCGCCAGCGTAGATTCTATCCATCTACATAATTTACTTATACCTCTCAGTAGCGCTTGCCTGATCGATACATATTTTATCGATCCAAATATAATGATACTAAAGTAGATGAGTAAGTAAGACAGCATCCTGGATAGTCTGGGAAAGCGATTCGAGAACTAGTGAGCCAACGTTTTGCTTCTGTATCGGTCCTCTCTTTTCACTTCCCCAAACGTAGCTCAGAGCAAGGTATAGAACTTAAGTTTCAATTTATATAACCCTTAGACTATGATAGTCGAGTAGTCTCATTCCTTGAACCTGGTAAGATGGATAATTGCAATGGTTCCCATGGTCATTTTGACAGAATGCGATGGTCTCTCGAATGAAGGAAGCGTCCAGAGTTGGTGGTACAGGACAATGCGTGATAGTATCACCCTCGGGGCTGCGACGGCACACCCACGCAAATGCTGAATCTAACGACTGCTCCAAAGGATCATCGTAGAAACCCATGAAACAGAGACATGGTGCGACTTCGAGTACAGACGCAGAGACCGCAAATTGCCGAAATGTGTTACAGTCGATTTGACTTTAGCAACATAGAGATTGCATTTAGGAGCCTTTTTGTTGAAAAACTCATAACGCCGGGTACAGAGCCAGCAGTTGACGGAGAGCATTCCCGTAGCGCTTGACACAGGCGGTCCTAGCTCTTCCTGTGCAATATTTTTTAGGTTAGCAGCGTCGGACCCACGCGAGGTAGGAAAAAGTAGCCGAGATGGGTGCGATAGGATTGACAGCGACAATAGCTGTCATTCGGTACGAAAAGAATCTAAATTTCAAGCCGTCTCTCTAGTGCAATGGTCGCGCTGTTAATCGTAGTGTCAACGTTCAGGCGGAAATGTAAGATAAGACCGTGAGGGGTAGTCGGTGGCTGGGCTGTTAGCTAGAAAACAGGTTGTCTCTATTCAACTAGTCACATCGAACCAAACCACATCGTTACAAGTTACTAAGAGCGACAAAATTATTTTGTACGCATCGCATGCCAGTTATCGGACCACGTTACCTCAGACATACTCACAGCTAAACTCACGTGAGCACTGGTGTTTAGCGTGCCCAAGTAGTATATGCACGAACGTTCCCTCGAAAGCAATCACCTTCCTTTAGGCCTCTATCCCCTTCCTATTACTCGAGTAACTAATACCTTTATATTATAAATATACCTTAAACTTTACAAGCTATATAAATAACCCTAAAGCTATATAGTTATTAAAGAGATATCTAAAATACGAGTAGATATCCCACTAACACTAGCCCCAGAACTAGAGATGGTGACGCCAGCTTCCCAGAGCAAGGCCGTGCCATAGGAAGCACCTCCTCCTTTTCGTCAGAGTCCCGCCTAGCAATCGTACAGTACGAGCCTGTGCATGACCGGTTCATCTAGTTTCCCCGCGCGCAAATGCTCATACTCTCGACTCATTTGCGACTCCGAGACCCAAATTTGGGCTGAGATCGTCATTCAGGTCTCGAACTTCAGGCTTCCCGTAGCGTGGACCGAATCGTGTAGGCAGGTTGGTGCCTAACCGGGCTCCTGTGTGGAGTGGCTGCTCTAGCCCTTCCCTCCGCTTTATCTGTGACACCGGAATGCAACCTGCCGTCATGCAGATCCAAACTCCACCAAATGGTGTCAAGTGCAGACTGGACGAGTACATTCCAGTACCGTCTACATGACGGACAGCGGGCCGTACGCTAGCGGAGCCTACCTCATATAACTCTCTAGTAAAACCTAGCTTGCCGCTAGGCATTCTAGGCCAATCATCTTTCCGAGGCTTACGGCGCCGACATCGTCAGTCACTCAAGGGAGGGAAATTAGAGACATCCGGGCAGTACAAGATCGCCAAGACGTGAGAAAATACCTCACGGGTAAGTCCAAGCGACCAATCATAAGAAAGAGGGTATTGGGAGCATTACACGTCTATAGTAGGCCTATACGATAAGGAAAACTGTCTACTATACAAGAACCGTGCGTTATAGCACAACCGTCCTAGGAAGTACAGACTTTCTTCAAGACCTTCCTCCTCGTTACATCTGTATTACTTCCAGCCTGGCGACCACAATGTTTCGTCAGTCCTTACTTCGTAAGACGATACCGTTGGTTGCGACTGGCCGTTTTCGATCAACCATTTTCAGGTCTTATGTTTCGCCTACATTGCATGAATTGTAAGATTTGTTACCTGCCATGAACTGCTTATATATAAGAGATGATAGACTGACGTGCGGTGCAACAGTACTCTCTTGGTCAAATTCGAGCGCAGTTTTAGTCCAGTAGGCGATATGCAGCGGTTTCTCGAGCATCCTCGAGTGTCATTCTTTGGACAGATCACAGAGCGGGAGACCCAGTGGGGAACCCAAAAAGAGCAGGCCTGGTGTCTAGCGTGCATGGCGCCGAGCCTTGAGGATGCAAAGGGAATTGTTCAAAATGATGCAGTGCTTTCAAAGGTGCGATCCATATCAAACCCCTAATGTCCCGTTGGGAGCTCTACTAAACAAAGATTTGAGTGCAGCATATCGAGACGCTTGAGGCTTGGGCCCTTGAGACAGTTCATACGAGTACTCTCTAACTACCGGACGCTGTCACAATATCTCTGACTGAACGAAGCTGTTGGGAACATGGATATTGCAGCCTACGGTGATTCGCGAGGGTCATTGCTGCCTACGCATTGAGATCCGTATATTCAGCGTCATTATTTATACTACATAGAAGAAATAGGACGATTTATATGCGTACTGCTGCTCATATCAGAGCAGAAGCTGTCTGGGTCTGTACTAAAATAACGTAAATTGTCCGAAGCTTGCGCAGACCCAAAGTTTGCGCACAAAGTCCAACTCGTCAACTTCCTTCAACGACGCATTGAACGGGCTACAACGATCACACCACCATCGAACTCATTGTCTGAGTTCTCGACATAGACACCTTCATCCGACGAGACTTTAGTGGCGTCTCAACAAGCTTCGACCACTTAACGTCGCTTCTTCTTAACGCTTAGAACCACTCAAGCCTCTACGCCTATCACCCCTGGCTGGCGTTTCAGAGTTCGCATAGAAAAGATACGTGTGTTTTCCATGTCCCATATGTCTTCTTTCACAAAGACATCGCTCGAGAGCTTCGTGAATACGCTCCGTGGAGTCTCATCGTTCACGACCATGATGGAGCCGCAGAACGGCCGGCGTGGATGATCGACTGGAACTGGCCGCTGGAACAATGGGCCTGAGATGTTGTTGTCAGTCATACTCAACCGAATAGCAGCTACCTCTCAAGTCCCTTTGGGGACCCCACGACATGCTCAGGTATTACCTACCGGCCCATGTCACCCATCCCGCTTTGTGAAGCTGCACAAAATTCGGCGAATGTTGGGGACGGATTCTGATCCGCCTATCCAACTGATATACTAGTAAGCTCGATAAAACATGTAGAGTATGTACGTTGCACATACCACATTAGCACGATCTGGTAGGAGGACTAGCCACTCTTTCGCTGCATGACTGACACGAGTGACAGAATTCGACATTGCTGGGCAATCACCTTGACAGCAGATCCGAGATTGAGAGTCGGCAGTACAGGAGACTAGAAGCTGAGAAAGAACTTTATATGTCTGCAACGCAAGTGTTAGGAATCAAAAGGTCTGAGATGATGACTTGATGCGACGAAAGCGTACAGCTACAGAGGTGACCGCACGCGCTAATCGGCGACTACTGTACACGGGCAGGTATTTGGTGCTGATTTGTTCCTCATAGGATATTTTGGTTGTGGATCTCCGGAGTACCAAAAATAACATTTAATGACGTCATTTCACACGCTATCTCTGTCCCCACGAGATGAATATCCTATGCTCTGCACACCGCAGTAGCTAGTGAAAAGACTGCGCAAGTAACGCATGCTAAGAATGCTAAGACAGCAAGCTAACCAAGACGAAGAATCCGCAGTGTCAAACACATACTGCGCGTCATTCACGTTCCTCTACGATCAGCACATACAGGGCGCTACGGCAAGATACTTGAATCAGTCAATAGTAAGACCTGATGTCTAAAGAAGCTATATGTTGGAGTAATCTAGCCCTTCGGGCGGAGTCGGAGTCATCGGTGTATTTTGTGGTACAAAGTCACAGCTCGTGCCGCGTCGGTAATTTCTGATAGTGGATATATCTGCTCCTCTTATCATACAAGTATCTATCACCTTCCTAGCGAATGATTATAGATGGACGCTATGAGGTGTAGTGTTGATGGCCATGAGATGATAGTAACGAACGTCTCATGGCTCGATTCTTAGTGATACTGTTGAAGATTGCCGTGCAAGAGCATCCAGACCGCCACAGACCCATTCAAGGTATAAAGCAGTGGATCGCCCCAGCAGTAAATACATAGCTCAATCAACTCTTTCACACCCGGGGGCATCAGATACTACCGTTACTCCGCTATGGAGCATCTTGAGCTTTTGGAGCGGACGGAATTGGGTGGAGAACAATAGAGGAAGGCCTCATAGTGAGACGTGGGACAGTTTGTACTGAATGGACTAATGATATATCTATCGGTAAAGACAGGAGATATATATGTTTGTATATCTGTGCTGAGCCTCAGCAGGTGGTCTGTAAAACTCAGCAGGTGCCACTCGAGACTAGCGTGTCAAGTTTGATTGTAACACAGAGTCAGTGGAAGAAGCAGACCTTCTCAACTTGTGGTATGGTGGACTGTGAGTCTGGTATCACGGGCATTCTCCCGAATGTGCTGCAGCATGCTTAGCGACGTACTTTAGCCCATCGAAATCCATGTTCGCGCCGGACGCTACAGCGACCAGGGCTCGGGTCGAGCCAGGGTCCGTGGAAGTGGCTCGAGCGTACACTTTCAGGCCAGCTAAAGCAAGCGCGCCAGCAGGTTCCAAGATGACGCGGGTCTCCTCATACACATCGCGGATCGCTTCGCATTTGGCTTCAGTGGCGACCTCGATCATTTGATCAACGACTTCGCGGCAAATGCGAAAAGTCTCCTTGCCTACGACTTTGACAGCAACGCCATCCGCGAATTTGTTCACATGAGACAGCCTGACTCTCCGACCGAGTGCAAGGGATTGGAGCATTGCATTGGAGCCAGAAGTAACCACGCCGATAATCTTTACATGCGGCATAATCCGCTTGATATAACTGCCGATGCATCAAGAGGCTGATTCCAGGTATCGTGTATGGCGTTCCGAGTTGCCTTACCGGCAGAACAAGCAACCACGCCACGACTCCATTCAGTTTCGCTGAGATGTGCCATCTTGTTGTATGCTCCTCTCAACTTGAACGAGAAAATGGGCTGCACGTCCTCACGCTTCAGCCACACATTGCATTGAAGCCGCCTACTTAGGCGAGCAGCGTATGTTAGAGGTGTCTCTTTCACGACATCGTACACACGCGAGCTCTTGATAAGGCGGACATCCAAAAGTACCACTGTCAGTCACTTTCTTCGCGATGTGCAGTCTCCATTTATGTCTGGTTGTTGTAAGAGGATGTTCGTACGTCTGGGTGACCATCGGGCAGGAGCAAGTCACCGAGAATGCTGCTTGGCCCCATAGTCTCGTTTCGAATGGCAGTATTGAGCTAGTACGCTGTGTTGCAAAGAGCAGTCGTAATTAGGAGCAATGTTGGGACAAGCTGCTGTTAATGAAGGCTGATATGTCTGGACAGCGACTTTAAATGGCGCTTTCGTATCGCCGGGATATAGTTCATAGACGGAAGCTAAACGCAGACGCCATCGACATGGTATATGGTACACTGTCTTGGCGATCCGCGATAGGCACGAGGTGCAAAACGTGCTTAGGATACTTAATGTACCCGTTGGACGGAATCGCCGAGGGCTATATCCAACTCGGTCTCCTTATTTACCCGCCATGCTGCGGCTGAATCCTTACTAACGGCGACGATCTTAGCGGAGTGGCTTCAGTGGCCCGGAGCTTCATCCGATTCCCCTGTACGGCACGCAGCCTAGGAATAATACAGGCCCTGGCAATGTCTTAAGCTTCTATCAGTAGTAATTGGCTCGCAGCTTTATTTTACGTAGTAAAGACGTAGTAAAGTTGCCGCTGTTGATCCTTACAAGGGGGCACTCCGGGGTGGCCAGACACTGTACATTGTTGGAGTGACAAGATCGCCTGTAGGATTCTTCGCTAATCCACCTTCCAAATGTAATGCTCACGTTGGGCAAGAGATTCAAGTTTTAATGTAGAGCACGTCAATATGCGTAGACAATATAAATTCTAGTATGCACCCTCTACGTTTAGCTACCTCTACACCGACGTTGCAGGTTGATAACTTGCTAACGCACGGACCACACGTGAGAATATCTGCTCTTGGTCCGTGCATAAGGTTCTTTCCCCGCATCCATCTCGGCCCGCTCCGGAACCCGTCCCGGCTCCGGAAACCTTCCCCCGCTCCGTCCGCCCGCCGCCATGTCCGCGACCGAGCCTGAAGCTGACAACGGCACGACGACGGATAGCAGCGTCGTTTTGAGCTTGGACAACGAAGCGCGCAACTTTCTCACCCAACTCCATCATTTCTGGTCAAACCGCGCGCCTGCCTCCGCCTACGCAAAGCTTCGCGATGACTTGCTTCTTCAACGTGAACAAGTTGACGCTCGCGTGACGGCATTGAGCATTGTCGCACGAATTGCGTGTCCCGATGCGTTGGAGGTCGATTCACATTGGCAAGAGCTTCTATCGCTTGCCGAGTCAATCGAAGAGGACGGGAAAAAGCGTAAAAAAGTATATCGTGAAGCCAACCGCCTCCGTAATTATCTTGTCGTTGCAGCGCTCTGGTCTCCACAGCTCCTTCTCCACTATGGCTGGGACAAGGTGGGACAGACGCAGATGCACACTCTTCGAGCCTGTGCCATAAGGTATCCTCGTTTCACCGAGGACTTCTGCCCGCGGCTCAATAGCGTCCTGCTCGATCGACATCGTCAAGGCATTCAGGACGGCCGGACGAAAACGCTCAACGAGGCAACAATACAATTAGGTCGGGATCTTGCCCTGTCCGCTTTAGCATCGACAACACCGACTCCCGATGAAATTGATCCATGGCTGACGGATGAGAGCGGACAGTTTTCTCTGGAACCCGGGGGCCCATGGCTAAGTCAGCTCCGACCGAACCACTTCCGTTCATACCTCCTGGAGGAAGATCGCTATGGTGTTCTTATCGCCCGCGACCGAGCATTCTCTCAACAAACACATCTTCAAACATGCTCCACGCCGCGGAATGCTCCTTCCATGCGACAGTCGAGGTCACCCTCTAGCCAGCCTGCAAATACTCCCTGGACTACTTTCCCAATTTCAGGCGAGTCAACCTCTCTTATAGAGGGCCCACGTGCTCTCGATCTTGACTTGCATGAACCCCCAATTGGGACATCTCAAGCTTTGGACTCTGTATTGGATTTTCAATTCGATCCATTCATGGGTGCATCTCCGGATAGCAGCCGCACTCCGGGCGAGAAACTGTCAAGGCTTAGCGAACCCACCAGTCTTCACCATGGCTGGCATCGTTACGCTCATTATCTCTCTCCCCTGCAGATATCGGACTTCAATGATTCTGAGATGGCGTCACGAGACGATCATCCACTACACGCCAACGTCACTACGCCAGATACATCGCAGACCGGTAGCACCGTCTCTCGAGGATCTCAAAGCGACACTCAATCTGACCCAGGCATGGAATCCGAGCCCAATTCGGACTTTCACTCGTCCAGAGACATCGACATGGATGATCCAGCGCGTGAGACTCCAGCGCCCATCGTCCCTGCCCCGGCAAATATACAGCGAGTAGAAGCATGGGCAGAGGCCCTCACTCATCGCCGGCCTACGGTTGGAAAGCTCAATCTGCGCCGTGGCCCAGCAAAGCGACGAAGAGGGCAGCAGTCGGAGTGTTTGGACTCTACGATTGTGTCGCCTTCGTTGTTTGCCCATGCCCGTCCGACCATGGAGGGAGTCCTCCAAACACGATATCACGATCTGCTCAAGGACTTTGCAACAAAGCTTGTCAATGAGGCACGTCACGGAGGCGCTTCGCAGCAACAAAAGTGTCGTGCGCAATGGTTTAACCCAGACACGAAATGGGCCTCGGTTTGGACACACTCAAATGGTGAACTGCCTCGTGGCAGTGCACTCTCGGCTGGTGAAGCCGAAGTGCACTACTATGCCTCTGACGAATTCATTGTGGCTGCTCGAAAGGGCCAGGTCTTTCGCAAGCCGATCGTGATAAAGGAGAAGTTCATGGATTCTGGAATGCATACTATTGACGGCGTAGCTTCTCTGCTCCAAGACGAGCCAAGTGATGCCGTCATTGATGTTAGAAAGCTCGATGACTTCCAGCCGGCGTCCATACCCGTTGACGACTTCGTGACCGGCATACGAACCAACCGCCTTGAAGGCGCCAATGCTCTAAATCTGCGCAATCTCACTAAATGTCATCAGCCGCTTTTTACAATGCTCTTCCGCTTTCGCTTACTTCAGAGTCTCGTTGGAAGAGCTGGAGGCCGCACTCTTGGTAAGCGTATCACATCAACGCCAGTCGATGTAGCTAGCTGTACCAGCTTCAGTATCCTTGGGCTTGCGGGTGCCTTCTCTGGGCCACACCTTGATAGCCTGTGTGGTACATGGATGAGGAACCTCGCCGGCGCGAAGTTCTGGATGATTATTCCGCAGGAGGATATGGAATCCCAGTGGGACACGTTTGCGATGTCTGGGTGGAATTGGGTTCCGAACGGAAAGCAAAGACTCCTCCTCCTCGAGCAGGATGATGTTCTATTACTGCCTCCGGGTCTGAGGGTTGTACATGCTGTGCATTCACCTGTAAACTGCTTGATGGAGGGAGGAATGCTTTGGGATGAGCTCAACATCGTCCAGACACTGGAATCTATCCGCTGGATCTGCAAGAATCAGGCAACAACTAACGAAGCCATTGCTTACCAACTTCCTGACATCATTAGGGAGTTGGAAAAGCTCGTCAAAGAGCAGCCCAATCGTTTCCGAGGAAGCGTTCCGAAGGTGACCTTCTTACGTAAGTTTGACGAGGCGGTATCGAGTCTTAGAGACTTAGGCTGTGATTGTCCACAGCAGGACTGTGACGAAAGGTGCGAGTGCCGACAAGAAGGACGCCGTTGCACAGCTTGGTGTACGCAGCACCCGCAGATAGCTTCACTGGACTGCATGAACGAGTAGAATGTTAGCGTATCGACTTGAGGTCTGACAGGGAGGAAGGCTACATAGTATGTAGGAAAAGTATTGTGCTTGAATGAAGATATAGCTGGCACCCACGCGGGTGCTGGCTTGATTGTGCTCCTGTCTCACGTTTTCTCAATGGACAAGTGTCTGTATTGGGCACAACAAACAGATGACTGCCGTGGTTGTAAAGTGGTTGCGGGAGTCAGGCAGCGGGGTGAACACAAAAGCCTCACCTAAAATCGACAGGATGAACGTTAGGATGGATATGCTTAGATGTATAAGAATGAAGCGTTGCGAGAAAAATATATATGTGAGCGAGGGGGGAATGCATCATGTCATTTCAATTATTCGAAGCTACGGCCTCCTCCAAATCCTCACAAAAGTCCTTCACCTCTTGCACAGTATTGTAGTGCACAAAACTGACTCGTATTAGTCCCCCAGCATCGACCTTCAATACGTCGTGGGTAGGACGGGGAGCGAAGCAGTGACCCGCGTCGATTCGAAACCGAGTCTTTTGATGAATTCGATTCATGAGGCCTCGGGAAGACTGTCCTAATACCTGGAATGTCACCAGTGATACTCGTCGGTCGGGATTCGAAGTTTTCTCCCCGAAAATGCGATACGTGCCAGGGCGCTGGCGAAGGTGCGACAAGAAGATATCCAACAGTACAATCTCTTGTGCAATTATCTTTTTCCAACCGATGGAGGTGATGTGACGCGTGATGGGAACAAGTCCTAATTCGAGCTCAAAAGTGTTCATGCCGATGCGCAGTCGCCAGTCGAAGCCGGGCCACATGGCAAGGAAGGAGTGACTGATGTGAGTGATGAGGCGTTTCTGAACGTCGCGCCGTCCGTACAGCTGGGCAATGTGAGGGCCATACACCTTGTACCAGCTGAAGCAATAGAAGTCGACGTCCAGCGCTTTGACGTCAATGGGACGATGGGGGGCGAAGGAGACACCATCGACCACCAGTACGGCTCCAGGGATTGTGTGAACTAGGTCAGCGATCTCGCGGATGGGATGAATGGTGCCCACGACGTTGGAAACGTGATTGCATGCGACAATGCGGGTCTTGGATGTGAGCAAAGGGCGTAGGGTGTCTAGAGAGAGGCATGGATCGTCTCCCGGTGGCGGCGCCCACCACTTGATGGCGATGCCGAGACTGCTCGCCAAAGCAAGCCATGAAGTCGCACTTGCTTCGTGGTCCAAGAGTGAAACGATCATTTCGCTGTCTCCGTCCATCTTAGGTCGGAGCGCCTGGCCCAGGGTGCGCAGGAGCAAAGTGGTTGACTGGCCAAACGCAATTTCATCCACGGCAGCGTTCATGAATGCCGCAAGCTCTGCTCTCTGCTCCGTCAAATTGGCCTCCCGTTGTTTGCCTCGAGGATCGTCGCTTCCGAGCTCGAAAGGATAAGAAGACATCTCCTTCGCAACGGCTTCGATGCAACCCTGGTGGACGACTGTTCCGTGGGCGTTATTGAACGCAACGACGTCCTGGCTCAAACCAGGAAACTGTTGCCTCGCCTCGTGCACGTCGAAGGCATCCTTAGGTTGCTTGTTCTGGGAAGATTGTGTCCGCGCCATGGCTTGTTCGAATTGTGAATATACTCACAGGACCTTCGACTTGGACTACATATATGTACACTTTATACAGAGCTAGCCGTAGTCGGCCTAGCGACCTAGCTAGCGATCCTTTCCTCCACAAGTCGTCAGCTCCACAACCTTGCCGTTGCACAGAAGTAAAGCACAATTGCGACCTTCCTGTTTCGGCTTCGGATTCATGCTTGCTTACATCTTATGCTTGTCTAGGATTGAGCGGAGCATTTGACATGGAATAGAACGGAGTTGGAGTTGCAGTTGTACATGATTCCGAAGCGAAGCGGAATGGGAACGGAATGGATGCTTCGAGATCGGAATGACGCACGGAATGCCTACCTAGACGAGGAAGGGTAACGGGGTGTACCGTGCACGCTAGCAGACTAGTGTCCGAGGGTGCAAGCCACATGTTGAATTACATCTAATAGGCCTTTCACTCACAGCATGCCGAAACTGAGAAACGACACCTCCCTCGTCCTTTATTCTCGTGGCACTTACAGCAGCTTCGTCTTCTCTGGCAATTATTCGAATTTGAGATGACGACATCGTCGCCAGCGCCAGAACGAGAACGAGAAGGCGTCGTGGCGGTGCGAGGCGACGAACGAGCCATTCTCGACCGGCAGTTGCATGGGCTCCCCAGCCTCGAGCATGAAAGCGGCGCCAAGCCAAGCATTCAGCAGTATGCAAGCACGACTGACAAAGTTGTGCTAGGCGTGACTGCCATATGTGCTCTCGTCGCAGGCGCGTTAAACCCGTTAGTGCCGGTACGTTACGCAACTTCTGCGCCCTGACTGCAATACCTGTCCTCGTCCGCGTGCTGACCTTGGTGTGCTGTGCAAAGGTCATTTATGGCCTGCTCGTGGCCGTCTTCGAGGGTTTTAGCGAGGGCTCTGTGAGCGAAGCCGAGCTGCGGAGCAAAGTCGCTACCTTCGCAGTCTACTATGTCTACCTCGCCGTTGCGCTTTTCATCTTCAGCTTTCTGGCCACCGTCGGTTTCTACTGGAGTGGTGAACGCATCACCCGAGCCTTGCGGACCACCTACCTTTCCGCTGTCTTGCGTCAAAACATGGCCTTCTTCGACATTCTCGATCCCGGCGAGGTCTCCAATCGCATCATGTCCGACATGGGGATTCTGCAAGAGGCCATTACTAGCAAGATCGCCATCCTGCTGAGTGCCATCGCTACCTTCTGTGCTGCCTTTGTCGTCATGTTCGTCATGTATTGGAAAACGGCTCTGATCCTCACACCCTTCTTTGTTTTCATGCTTCTCTTAGCATACGTAGGCGGCGCACGGGCTGTTCGACATCAAAAGGCAGCTCGCACGCTGTTCAGCCACGCCGGTGGCATGGTTGAAGAAGCCTTTGGTGCCATCCGTCAGGTCTTGACTTTCGGAATGCAACCACTCATATACCGTCGGTACTCTGCCGCACTGACACAAGCTGCGTTGGAGGAGCGTAAAGGCCAGAATATCTCGTCCGGGCTGATCGCATCCATGAACGCCATACCATGCCTTGTCTACGCAGTAGCCTTCTGGGCAGGATCCATCTACACGATGCAGGGAGACGTATCGTCAGGCAGCATAGTGACGACGGTGCTCGCCGTCGTCATTGGTATTTTTGCCCTGATACGCATCGCGCCCTCTATCCAGGCGCTGACTTTGGGCATCGCCATCTCCACAGCCCTTCTGGATACCATCGGCCGGCGGTCTCCCCAGGATCCTCTTGGGGAAAAAGGTGACAAGCCGAGATTTGTGCGTGGTGAGATTGTACTAGATCACGTCGATCTCATCTATCCCTCTCGAGACCAAGTCAAGGTCCTCAAAGATGTTTGCATGACGATCCCAGAGGGTAAGAAAACAGCGATAGTTGGCCCTTCGGGAGGAGGTAAGAGCAGCGTCATTGGCTTGCTAGAAAGGTTTTACGAACCTACCAATGGGGTCCTCATGCTCGATGGTCGAGACATTCAAACGCTTAATCTGAAATGGCTACGTCAACAGATCGGTTTGGTGGACCAAGACCTCATTCTTTTTGACGCGACAATTATGGAAAATATCTGCTACGGCTGCTCTACCCCCGTGGATCTGCTGCATCACAAGGCCGTGGAAGCCGCTCGAAAGGCTCAGGCGCACGAGTTCATCGAGAGTTTACCGGAAGGATACCAGACGCGAGTAGGTGAGCGAGGTTTACAATTCTCCGGCGGCCAACGACAGCGGCTGGCAATTGCTCGTGCCTTAGTTCGGGATCCCAAGATACTCCTTTTCGATGAGGCAACCTCTGCGCTGGATTCGTTCTCTGAAAAGGCCGTTCAGACCGCCATCGATGCTGCATCGGAGCAATGCACGACTATCGTCATTGCACACAGGCTGTCAACGATCACTAACGCCGACCTTATCGTGGTCATGGCCGAGGGAAGCGTTGTCGACCAAGGGACGCATACTGAGCTCATGTCTCGGAATGGATTATATGCAAATTTGATTGAACAGCAGCAGATCAAGGGACAAAGTTCTGATATGCCTCCATCGTTACTCACTAATGAGAAAATAGATTCGACAGAGGTGCAAAACCGTCAAGAGATACACAAGGAAAGCATCAAAGGTGGATCGCTCATGCTCCTTGAGTCAAAGGTGGATCCTGACGAGTCGAGTAAAGCAAGCAAGAGGAGATCGATTTCGTTCATGCTTGCGATGAGCCGACGAGATTGGAAAATGCTGCTCGTTGGGCTTGTATGTGCCCTGCTCGGTGGCTTACTGATACCTGCGTATGCTCCTTTACGGTCGTGTCCATGCCTCCACGGAAGATACTGATGCTTTCACCAGACAATCCGTTCTGACTGCAGAGCTGATAACCATCCTCGGACTACCTCGAGACCGATACGGAGAGCTTCGACATCGCACCAATATTTATTGCGGTCTTTTTGTGCTTCTCGCTGGTGCCGGGCTGATCTTCTGGATGATCGTTTGCGTGACGCTGTCCAGAGCGACACAGAATCTATGCCAAAGGGTTCGAGAAAGATGTTGTGAGCGGATCATGCAGCAGGATGTGGCCTTTTTCGACAGGGTGGAAAGCTCACCAAGCGCGCTCGCGGGTGTTTTGTCCAAAAATATTGACGATCTTGCTGGCATGGGTGGTCCAGTCATCGGCGGCATCATGACGTTCATGGCCACTATCGTTGGGGGAATTGTGCTTTCAGTGGTCATTGGCTGGAAGCTGGCTCTCGTGTGCGCAGCTACCGTCCCGATAGTCGTTGCATGTGGCTGGCTCAGGCTACAAGTCTTGGCGGGATTTGACGCCAGATCAAGGCAGAGTGGCTTCCGTGCAGCATTATATGCTGGAGAGCTTGTCCGATCTGTACGTGCCGTTGCTTCGTTGGGCATGGAGACACAGGCAACGACGTTTTACAACAACTTTCTCACCGCGCAGGCCATTGACTCCTTGCGCCCCATCCTCTCCGCTTCTGCTCTCTATGCCGCTTCTCAGTCTGTTGTATACCTCTGCGCAGCTTTGGCATTCTGGTATGGTGGGAGTCTCATTGCCAGCGGTGAATATTCCGACTTCCAAGTCTACGTATGCATTATCAGTCTGGTCTCCGGGGCGCAAATCGCCGGATCAGTCTTCAACTTTGCACCAGATATGGGGAAGGCGGCTCACAGCGCACAAGAGCTCGAAGCAATCATCAACCAGAACCATGCCGAGCATGACCCAAGCCCGAACAAAACTCAAGTCCTAGGAAATGGCTTGCCCGAAAGCTATGAGGAGTGTCACATAGATTTCCGAAAAGTCTCGTTTGCTTATCCTGCCAGACCAACACAGCATGCCCTTGACGATTTCACCATACGCGTCCCTGCCGGTCGAACGCTCGCGCTCGTGGGACAAAGCGGAAGTGGGAAGAGTACCTGTCTTTCGCTCCTCGCTCGATTCTACCAGCTGAAACAAGGTCAAATCACCTGCGGTGGGACCGACATTCGCGATATGGATATCCAACGTTATCGATCGGCCATCGCCCTGGTCAGTCAGGAACCGATCATATTTTCCGGGTCTCTGAGGGAAAACATTGCCGTGGGCCTCGTTGACGAAGAGGTGGACGATGCTAGAATTCTAGACGTATGTCGGCAGACAAACCTCAGTGACTTTGTACAATCTCTCCCGTAAGTCAGCATCCTTGTTCTGTTTTAATGGACTGTCTGACTGACACGCCGTCATATATGCAGTGAAGGGCTTTCAACCTTTCTAGGAACCAGCGGCCGGATGCTTAGCGGCGGGCAGAAGCAACGCCTCGCCTTGGCACGCGCGTTGTTGCGCGATCCCAAGATTCTATTACTTGACGAAGCCACTTCGGCGTTAGACAGCGAGTCTGAGGCTGTAGTGCAGCGGGCGATCGATGCTCTCCGTAGACGACGGACCACGGTCATGGTCGCTCACCGCCTAAAAACGGTCATGAACGCGGACCTGATTGGGGTCATGGACAAGGGGACTTTGGCCGAGATGGGCAGCCCCGAAGAGCTTCTGGCTAAGCGGGGATTGTTCTGGAATATGGCACAGCTGCAGGACCTCGCTTGATCACTTGTATTGTAATTGACGGCGAAGTTAGTGAGGTGGGAAGTTGGTCATCTCACCATGTAATTTGTCACACTGGAAGCATTTTAAAAATGACTGCGCGAAATCTATGACGATACGTGTACTAACCGGCCCTCCCGGCCAACTACGTTAATATCATCGATGGTATTGTAGGATGATGTAGCGATGCGTAGAGAATGTTAACAACAGTGACATGGCATTTTCGTGACATTCGCATATAACAGGAAATTACATGGATCAGGGGTCGAAGCCACTCATCATCCCTACTACGGGCCTTGTCTTGTCCACATCAGGTCAGATGGCACTTCGGCTCCTTCCTGTCAGCCAGCGAGTGTAATCCTTTGCCACCCAAGTAGCGCGGGGTTCGGAGCTTGATTGAAAAGGCATCGGTTTGCTGTTTCCTCTCTAACTTCCTAAAACTTCCAGTCTGTGGCTACAAAGTGCGTATTAGACTATGGCCACTGCAAGGTTCCAGATCTGGTCTCAAGGTAGTAAGTGCTACGTTGTCAAGGACTCTTTCCTGTATTGGCAGCGACTGATATTTCACAGGCTTGGCAGCGACCGTGGACGTGCGAGTGTTGGGAGCATCGCGCCACAAGAATTCGCTCGCAGAATCGATCGATTGCCTTGTCAGCAGTGTTAGCCAAACTCGACACCTGGACAAAGCAGACGAATCGCTCCTTATTTACTCTCTCGGCCAGCAAGAGCCTACGCAATGGACAAAGGCGTCTTTTGGATCGGCTAGCACGTACGATTTCCTCGTGCAAGCTCTTTTGACCACCTCAACACCAGGCGACCAAAACCTCATCAGATTCATCGTGCCGTTGACGGAGGGATTCATTACACGCTCTGATGTCATTCCTATCCGGTTTCAGGACTGTACGCTCGTCGATCGTGTAGTATCCTTTGCAAAACCGTTGCAATGTTACGAGACCAGGACGACGGGCCATTTCTCCTCTATATCGGCAATCATTGTGGCAGCCACGGCCGGAATCTGCGCAAGAAGCAAGTCGTCGATCGATCTGGACGGACTCAGAGCAGGGCTTGATCAAGAAATGGACAACCGCCTCTCTTTTCCTTGGATAGTCCCTGAGATGCCTGTGGCGAAAACACTGGTGCTTGTGACAGCAAATGGCGCTTACCTGGAATATGACAAAATTGGCCTAAGTAGAGCTGTGACCACGTTGGGGATCCGTTTGGTTCTCTTGGAGATCCCTGGTCACTGGCTTGAAAATAACACTACCATCATCGATGCCTTCCTGCCATTACATCTGACTGAACCGGGGACGGACGAGATAACAGAAGAAATTCTCGCCAGTCTGAAGACCTACAGCAAGCCCATAGACGGCATCATGACTTGCGCAGAGGGATATTGGCCTTCTGTCGCAGCCGCCGCCAGCGAACTCGGCCTGCCGACCGCAACGCCAGAGGCCCTCAGGATTGCAACTAACAAATACCACACGAGCGTCTACGCTGGTCATGAAGCGTATCATGCGTCCAGCCTTGATGAGGCCTTGGCAGTGCCTTCCAAACACCATCTGCCCTATCCCGTAATCGTCAAACCTTGTGGAGGCTGGAGTTCCAACGGTGTATCACTGGTGAATACATCCGATGAGTTTGAAAGGGCCATTAGGTCAATCAGCGCTTCTCGGCACGGACCTGAGGTGGTCATCGAACCGTATTGCGACGGCCCCGAGTTCGATATCAACTTTGTGCTACAAGACGGCGAAGTACTTTTTGAAGAGTTCTGTGACGACCTGCCCAAGACTGCAGACACTAATGGCCCAACTGTGGGGTCACTATGCAATTTCCACGAACTTTATGGCATCTATCCATCAATTCTACCCGAGAATGAGCTTCAGTTGATACATGAAGATTTTCTGAAAATCTTGCTCTCGCTAGGTCTCCGCGATGGTGTCTTCCATCTGGAAGGACGCATCGAAAACTCTAGCGTCAAGTACATGCTCAAGGATGGCATCGCGGAGCTCTCAGGCCGGACTGTGCCTGGAACCGAGGACTCAAAACCCAAGCCCTGGCTCCTTGAGATCAATGTACGGCCTCCAGGCATGACTTCCTCTCGACTGATGGAATCTACATACGGTGTCGATTACTGGGGACTGGCCGTATTATCTGCCATCGGTGACAAGACACGTGTGAGAGCGCTTGCACAACCTTTCAGCACGGGACCACAATATATCGCCGTCATGGTCTTCATTCCCGCCGATTTTCCCCTGGCTTGCCAGGGCATCTTCGACTCGGATGATGTTTGTGCAGATCTGATGGCACGTAGACCTGACTTGCGCCCTCATATCAGCTCATCAAATAGCCTACTGAAAAGAGGCGCCAAGGTCCCACACCCAAGCACTGGCCAAAACACTTTCGTTGCGGTTTTCAATATCTTCTCTCGCACTAGTCGAGCCGAAGCACAGTCTATCGCCCACGAGATTCGCGCCGCCGTAAGGTATACCTTCCGTTAAACTTGTCACCGGAGCTATCTGTGAGTATCAGTCAGGGTCTCTGGCTCGACTAGGAACTGAGCTCAACAAAAGCCGGGGGCGTTCAGACTCTGGCGGACCGAAGCTTTCATGTATGAACCAACCTTTTGCACCACTTGCGTATGACCTTACTTTACATATGCAGCTCATGTCCTACATAGCAATGCAGCGCGCTTTCCGGTCTTTTATGAGCCTTTCATCACTAAAGCTCATACTCGTGAAGTGGAGATATCATTGGGGTAGTGTCAATCCTATTGGGAGGGTTGGCTTTGCAGGCAGTTAGTTTTAGACGCTCCTCCTCTCAAGAGTGGCATCATTTGCTTTGTTCACTGCCGAAAATTAAAGAGCGTCTAAAGGTTAAGATTCGTCCCCCAGTCAGAGAGTGATCGGCCAAGCTTTGGGATACGACTTTGGAATCATAGAAGCGAAGCTAGATCAGCAGAGCCCTGGAATGAGAACGGGAACTAAGCCTGTGGCGAGTGATCCAACTTTATTAGAGACTACTCTGGTGCTTAGCATCTATTAGATCCCAAAAGAATTGGGAGTGTTAAAGCCTCTTAAGATCCTCCATCTATAAATGCATCACCTGCTTCATGCAGCGAAAATGTTGAGCTGCTACCAGCTGGGTCAGAGCCTAGATCTCCGACACGAGACCTGGACTTTACTATACGATCAGTGCTTGCAATATAATACAAACCGCGGTGAAACGATACCTACGGGAAAACGGCGCATCTACGCCGATCATGACACAATATTGACCTGCGGCATTATAGATATGCAGCCCATGAGGGTTTTGTACTCACGCATGTCTTGAAACATAGGGAAAACGTCAGTAACTATAAGCCGATACAGTAGTCATCCATTTAGAGCTTGAGAAAATCCGGTAGGTCTTACATGCTTACGCAAAAAAGTCGTCGAAGTCGAGAATATAGCAGGCGAGAGCAATGCCCTCTGATGGAATATGCCTCAGCTGTATGCTGCAGCCTAGGGCTGCCTACGAAGGACTACTGCTGTCTACGCCTCGTGACCTGCACAGTCAACAGTCATTACCTATATAGAAGAGATAGAAAATTCTCTATGCGTGCTTCCTCTCACATTAGAACATTTTTTGGAATCTAGAATCGGCCGGGACGCAGGGACAGATCTCGAGAGTAACACCAGCTACTTGTGAACGAAATGTTTCTAAGCTATATAGAGATAAGGGTGTGTAATCAAAGTCTTGGCAGGATTCATGTGTCGCTTCCCCGCGGTCCCACGGGTCATGTTCCTTGTGGCAACTATTGGTCCCACCTCGATATATATTGAACGATCTCCTATACTTTCTTCACTAGACTACCTCAATCAAGCTCAAAGTTGAGCTCGCTGCGATGACCCGAGAGAAGCTTACGCGTCAACAACTCGAAGAATATTTCGATCGCCTGTGCGTGCCACAATCCGTTCGAAAATATGATGTGTCACTTGCTTCGGATGCATCAAAGATGGCCTTTCTCCAGCTGCTACAAAAGCACCAGCTAGCCAAAATTCCATGGGAGAATCTCACGCAACATTACTCATGGCACGGTCTGATCTGTGTCTCGGTTCCTCACCTATTTACAAAAATCACGCAGAATACTGGACGTGGTGGATACTGCATGGAGGCAAATTACCTCTTCCATGTAGTTCTCTACAGCTTGGGCTTTGATACGAACATGCTAGGGGCAAGGATATATCGAGGCTCTGGCTATGGCGGCTGGACTCACAACGTCAATGTGGTGAGGTTTGGGACTCAAAGATATCTTCTCGACGGCGGCTATGGGCCACGAGGTCCAGTGCGACCTATCCCTCTTGAGCATGAAACGGAATCAGGGCAAATTCTTCCCGCTCAAAGTAAACTGGTCTACGGTCGAATATCCGATAATCTAGACTCCTCACAACGCCTATGGATATATCACTATCGGAAAACCCCCCAAGCGCAATGGACGCCCCAATACTGCTTCTCGGATCTTGAGTTCATCCCGGCGGATATCGAAGCCATGAACTTTGAGCCATCATTGAACCGCCGAACTTTCTTCACTCACAAGGTCGTTGTTTCTCGATTTACCACTGACGGAGAGAATGATACGGGAATATCGCCAAGATCTCCCGGGCGGGACGCAGTAGGAGAAGAAGTCAATGGGTCACTGACTATTGACCATGACGTCCTAAGATGGCGCAAACGCGGTGGAGAGAAAGTTGAGATACGGCTTAGATCTGAGCAAGAGCGAGTTCTTGCTCTTGAGCAATATTTCGGCATTGTGCTAAGTGCGGGTGAACAGCGGGAAATTATGGGCACCGCAGCTCAGATCGGTAGCGGCACTGTTGGTCTCGAAGAGAGTGATGATTTGGAGTGAGCTAGCTCCATAGATTGCATGTTTATAGGCCTTGCGACTACGAAATTCAAGTGAAGAAAACAGAACTCATCAGGCGAGGTAGCATTCTCATCGATACACGAGCACTCTTATGTTCAATGTGATGCAGGTAATTGATTGGCTGTCACTATGGATTGGGAGGACATAGACTCTAATGTATAATACACGAGGTGGCGGCTATGGCGTCTGCATGGGTGACAGACAATCTCAACGTCTGCTTGCGGGGAACGGCGAGCCTGTCATGGCTATAGCAGGAATACAACGTTACGTGGTTGTCAGGTCAGGTAATAGAGCGAGACACGAGTGGCGTTACTCTTCGGTAGACTATGTAGCGGGTGTAAGTACGAAAGCGAGAAACAAAGAGCGAACGGTCTTGAATCGAAGATCCAGCTCCCACTTTGTACCCTTCGTATCCTGTTGGTCGCCTGTTCCGTATCTACTAGTATCGCGTAGGCTTTAGTGCCTCATAGGCAGTTGTAGTCAAATATGAACGACGGGTATGGCCGTCCCGTAGTAGTCACGATCAACCGTGATCGGCAGGTGTGATTGATTGGGAAACCAGTCATTCGTGGTCGGTAGGCGTGGCTGGCCCGTAACAGAGCCAGTGCGAGTTTCGAGCGTAGTTTGGACGAGAGGCTTGATTCTGTCGGTTAATAACTACGTTTGGCAACGATCGGTGGCTTTGCAGGATACATGGCGTTTCCTGTACAGTCCTCCCCCCTTCCCGGGTGTCTAGCGTCTTGTTCGAATACGCAGACTTGTTCATTGGCTATAGGACTCTCACAGACCGCAAAGAGACTCTTTACCTCAATTTTCATAATCACAAAGTCTGTTTAGCAGCTTTTACACCTTGCTCGAGACTTCACACAGCCTTTGCTATTGGCAGTAGCTGCTCATTTCCAGCTAGGCACCTAAGCAGGGGGAGAAATTTTTTGCCTTACAGGGATCTAAACTCCAGTCTGTGATTTGCTCAAGTATTCTAGATTCGCGAGGGAGTACTGCATGGGCCGCCTCACAAATGACGTACAGCGGCAAGACATGGCCAGTTGGCTTGGGCTTGATCCTTCCACGTCAGATTATATAGGACGGCGATATGTAGCTTGCCCCGGCTGCATTGACTTACAGAGAACAAACATGCCCGATCAGAAGAATGCAGCAAAGGCTCGGCGAGTACAGAATAGGGAGAGTCAACAGCGCTTTCGTAAGTCGAAAAGGGGCGAGGAGCTTATTCTAAGCGTGTGACATCATATGGTCTGCGAGCTGATCACACCGATTAGGCCAGCGTCGACGTCAGGAGACTGATCGTCTCCTCTACTGGCCAGCAAAGGCTATGGCAGACACTGTCTGGGCAGAACCACGTGCCGTCCTTGGGTCTCGCAATGTCTTGCAGGACCCTCTGGCACATGCTCACAATTCTGCCAACCAGTATGAACAGCCGCACGAACTTACGCAATGGACGTCGCCTGTATTCCCATCTGACTCTGTCTGCCATGCGAGACCTGCGTCCTGTCCTGAACTACAGGTGCCCAATATGTCTGATGGCCTCGCAAGCTTTCCGCCCGATCAAGGAATTCCGTACTGACAAAGCTTAGTCAACGACCACACGAGGCGCTTTTGAGCGAGCCATTATCACCATTCGATATAGGCTGTCAAGCTGAGGACGTAACAAGTTCGTCAGCATCACTGCCGCAAGACGCATTCTGGTGTTCGAGCGTTTGGAACGCGCATTCTTCGCTACCGCCCCCGCCTCCGATAGCCATAGCGCAGGACACCAGTACAGATGCACGCCCTGATGAAGCAATCAACGCCCGAGCTACATGCACGGAGCTTCGTGTTACAGAGGATACGAGCCCCGAGGAAGTGAGTTATCTTATCAGGTAATGCCTGCCAAGCCGATGCTAATCGTCTCGAAGCCCAATCAAAAGGTTCTCGGCCGGTATAGCAAGGCGACTGATGTATTTACTGCTCAATATGGCAGAAATCCTTTCGAGGAGAAGATAAATCAGATAGCGGACGACTTACTGGAGGTCCATCGGGTAGGCGTGAGCATGTCATTTATGATTCCAGATGATGGACTGATTAAACTTGTTAATGCCGTCAAGAGACGCATCGAAGTCGCAAATATATTTAGAACGAATCCTAAGTTCTGAGCATTCACCTAAGGAAGAATCATCTATGAGAATGAATGTAACTCAGGTTCCTAAGATCAAAAATGCTGCGATCCATAAGGTAAACGACGGGGTAGCTGGTCATCCAAATCGCAAACGCTCCACCTTGACTCTCATCACCACAACTATGAATTTCCAGGCACCTCAAAAACCGTCACGTTACTTCAACGCGCTGAAATGTTTGACCACTCAATAACAGCCTTCACGCTGCCGTACTCCTCTCGGCCTGCCCTCAAGAGTCCATCCACTGGAGCTGCAGCTTCCCACTCTGGACCTTGTAGCTTCCAACGAAGTCCTTGCCTCCCATCCTGTTCCGGCAGTATATGCCTCAGAATTTCGCCGACAATGACAACAACAAGCCGCGCGGAATACCCGTTCGCAGAAGGGCATTTCAAAGACCCAACAGCAAAAGGCATCCACGCTGCTCCAGACCGGAGAAGCGAAGTTTTGATGTTGTTATCCTCATCCAGAAAACGCGTAGGGTCCCACACGTCGGCATTCGAACCCCAGTATAGAGGGTGTCGTTGGACAGACTCAATATCCACTCGCCTCTGACGACGCACGCGACGGATTGGCGGATACAACCGAAGCGACTCATAAACGACTGCCAGCGCTCGCGGCTCGAAGTCAGCAGCTCCTTTGCGATCCCGCAAGGCCTTGATATCGTCAGATCTGCCTTCGTCATGAGCTTGAAGAAGGGCTAGCAGAGTGTAGAAGATTGCTCGCCATGGTGCTTCGAAAGCCGGTATCAACAAATTGAGTGGGTTGATAGAGTCTGGCGTCTCAGCAGACTCGGACAGAACCTGGAACGCGAGTGGTGATGACTGGTCCACATCTTTGAAGAGCTTCCGAAGGTCTTGTATGAGCCGATCTGCAGCGTTTCGAAGATCTGCCGGCAAATCCTCTGCGCTAGAAGCGCCAGCATCAAACTGCTTCTTACCGACCGTGAGTCGATGTATCTGGTTACCGATGTACTGGAGCCGATCATGGTCCACGTCCTCAATACTGAACAGACTTTTCAATACTGCGACCAGTGTGGCATGTCTGCTGATATCTCTGATGTTGACTTCGATCGATTCATCGCTGCAGCGAATGAGTGGTTGGATGGACATGCGAACGGCTTGCGCAACAGCCTCCCAAGATTCTTGGTTATGACCGTGAAATATCCGCACCAGATTCTTACGGTACATAGCCTGCAAGTCGCTGGAGCTAGAAGTGAATGGATTATTCAGTTGCCACATGTTTCTCAGTGTGAAAGTGCCGAGTTTGCCAGCTCGCACAGAGAGCGTCGCGTCTTGCAATTGGTGTATCGTGTCTTTCAAGGGGTCTCTCTCTATCTTCGGGTGTGCAGATCGTTCTCGCTCCAGACTTTTAGGTCTGCTAGGTATGTCAGCGACAGACTGTATTACACTGAAGGACGTGTGCAGGCCCCTGACCTCTTGTTGGACCTGAAAATGCTCATCACGTAGGTAGCCGATAATGCCAGGAGGGCCAAGACGAGGTGATTTAGGGACATAATAATGGGTCCTACGGCAGATAGTGCCATGGTGTGCAACCTTCAATTCTCCAGGTCTGAGCAGGCTAGATGTCGTTGGGAGGAGCGGGCCTAGAGGTTTATTAACAACATCACAATTCAGATGAGCTAGGACCGAGGGTTTTCGATACGTAATTCTTGTGGCGACATGATGCAAGTCCAGTCCGACATCGGTTCTTCAAGCTACGCACATGCGGATAATTACACGCCGTTCATCACGATGTTCGACGATCTTGGAAACATACAGAGCCTGGCCTCCTCGGAGTGCCTCCTTATAATGATCAACAACGGGATTTTTACTATAAAGAGTAAGGATACTAACCAATCGCTACTTGTAAAGGCTTGAAAGATACGCATTTTTGTGGCTTACACTAGTAAGGGGGCACTCCGAGGTGGACAGATTTTGTATCATTCCTAGATCCTCCAGGGCAGCCGTTTGCAGATCGCTGCTTCGAATGCAACCTTTTTGTGCAAACAAGTAATTGGCTCTTGCTCTGAAAGCTTACAATCAAGCTTGATAATCGTAAGCTTGCAGCAGCGATGACATTAGGATCACCTTAGGCCAGCCGCGAGCATACGCCTGCAGCCACCGTGAGTGCTCAACGGCTGTAAACCTAAGGGAGACCGTATACCTCGAACACCATGAGTTCATGGTGAGCGTAAGCTTGCAGCATTTGTTGATCAATCACTGATTAGTAGCTTTGTGCGCAAGTTTCATCCCTTATTTCCTTCTACATACTGGAATTGAGACTGTATATATGTAGCCATTCTGAAACGGTGGCGTATCGCAGACCCCTCTGGGCAGCGGCATTAGTACAGGATCCCAAATAGTAAGCTGTCTCACAACAGCGTTGGCAAACGCAGGTGACGACGTACACTAGGCACTTGCAAGAGACAGGAGTTCAACATATTGTTACTGATCTGTCTTTCCTGGTTGGGGATACGCCTGCTTGTGAGCTTTGAATGGAGCCATGGCACTAACGGTCGGCTCAGTAGCAGTGAGCTTGACGAAGTGAGAGGATACCACAAACTATATACCAGGCTGTCATATGCTCTGTCGTTTCAGTATCCCTTGTAAGACCTGTCAAAGCGACGTTATCTTGCATGACCTTGACATTCTGGATATTCGACGTTCAGTACCTTGAAAATTACATAAATCCAATGATATGATCAAGTTCCTCGATTTGCTTTTCACCCCTGCCTTTCAATCATGATTGTCTGTCCTGATCGAAGATGTATTCTTGGCGAGAGGCTCCAGGACATCAGACCACACCGTATCCTCCTCACCGATTGCGTATGTCATGAGGACAGAGTCCATCCCAACGTTGTCATCGCCAGCCATAGTCTGAAGCTGAGAGATTATGCTTTCCAATGCGATTGCCTTCCCTACAGCCTGAGTGGAGCCGCTGTCCAGCAGTACATGTACAACATGAATGTGGAAGTGGAAATATGTCGGCAGGTAATGTACGTAAAACTTGATTTGGTCTGGTCTGAGCGATGGATAGGCTGTGATGGTTGCAGTGGTAACCTCTGCGCGGAGATCCCAGAGCCATGGAATGTCTCTCTTCTTGAGGTCTCTGAGACTCCAGATATTGTTGCAATCTACGATTACCAGCAAGTGGAGGCTGTTTATCGTTGCTCTGTCCCAGTTCAAATCTGGCAGGAGCACAAAAGCTCGTGAATTCGAACGTTGGCTTCGAAAGATGACATCATCGACCTCGGCTTTCTGATCGATTATGTTCCGCATCCACTGCAGTCGAGACGGCTCACGCATTTTCTCCATATAGGGCCGGATGTGTTTATTGTATATTTCAGGAGTCTCCATGACCAGATGCATTCTTTGCTCCGAGTATTTACGGACATGTTTCTCGCTTGCTGGGAAGAATAGATTGATCTTCAAGCTCGCAGATGGAGCTCCTGGAAGGTGTCTTGTAGAAGCCAGATACCAGTGATACACGCTGTTGGTGCCCAGGGTATGAATTTGCTCCAACGACGACGTGAGGTTTGCTAGAGATTGCTCAGATACGTCGAATGCGGCTCGCTCAACGACCAGGACCGCACAACTCCCGTCGATAGAACCTAAGAGAGCGATTCGACGACCTGCTTGATCTTGGAGTCGATATTCAGCCACTCATTCGTGCGTGATCAATGTCAAAAGCCTCATACCTTGTTTTAATAGGCGCTCGAACCGGAAGCGAGAGACCAAGCCTTCAGCCACTCCTAGTAGCTCGTTGTCCATAACAACGAAGATGATGAGTGTAAAGGAGCAGAAAATAACGATGCTCTAGGACGTTGAAGTTTTGTACCCAAGTACCCTTGCTACAGAATTTACCGATGTGGAGTTGGAGCCGAGCGTCAGGACTGCTCGACGACAGAAATACTCGCACCTGTCTCGTCGTCACGGGATTGTAGGAAGCTTAGCATATAGTGCAAATTCCTTGGGGCCGGCCCCGCTAAGCTTAGAAAATTCTATTCGAGAAACGTCACGCACGCTCAGTTGATCGACAACGAGTATGGAACTCATCGACACTCGCGGTCCCTCATCCTGTACTACGTCATTAAACGTCAGTAGCGGCCGAAGTAGCTCGGAAGATCATTATCCTATATCAGTCACACAGCACGACTCAAAGTCCAACTTGAGATTATCCAGCTCGGCAAAGTTTATTGGGGCGGGGCATGTGCAGGGTTAAGGCGTATCTTCCTTGTCCGAGATGCTGCATGCTGACCACCACTTCGGAGGTGTAGCAGTTTTGCGACCCACTACTGTCCTCAGCAAGGATGCGGCGTGCTAAGTGCTTTATGCTCTTAAACTCCATTCCCTACGAAGTCAGTGATCTGTCTCGTCATTTGGAACTCCGCAAACGCCAATCTTTCATAGTCTTGTACAAACTTCAACGATGCGAGCCGACACTTCTGTCTTGGAATCGGGAATCCCAGCCATTGATATCAGCTCTGAGAATGACCTGGCTCCTCAACAGCTACTAGACGCCGCGATCAAGTATGGCTTCGTGTTCATCGAGAATAACGCTGCAGGTATAGCACCTGCTGAGATTGAACGAACGTTCGAGCTTTCGAAGCGGTTTTTTGCACTCCCACGGCAGATTAAACAGGAATTCTCGATTCAATCGAATGCAGTCGGAACCAACCATGGATGGATCAGCCAGGGAGCCGAGTCACTCGATCCTTCGCGCCAGAAGAGACCAGACGTCAAAGAGTATGTCCTCATTGCATGAAGAGAAGATGGCTTGAAAGTCTAACGTGTTCAGGGCATTCAACATGGGCAATCCAATGGAAGGTAAATTCCTCCAAAAGATGCCTGAAAATTTCCAGATGCATGAGGAGACCATTGCTGGGTTTCAACGTGCATGCCATGAGCTTTGCCAAAGGATCTTTGAACATATTGCTGTTGCCCTGGGTCTCGACAGAACTTGGTTCAGTTCACGGCACGAATTCGGTAAAACAGGCTCTAGTTCGGTATTCAGACTACTTTTTTATCCTGGGGTGGAAGCTTTGGAGCCTGGAGTTGATGTTAGAGCCGGCGCCCACTCTGATTATGGAAGCATCACACTGCTCTTCCAACAACGTGGACAGCCAGGCCTTGAAATTCAAACACAAGAGGGACAATGGGCCTCTGTGCCGGCTGAGCCGTGTTCTTCAGACGGTGACCATCGCAGCGCATTACTTCCGATCCTTGTCAATATTGGGGACCTTCTCGAAGATTGGACAGGAGGCTTATTGAAGTCAACCGTGCATCGTGTTGCATTTGGAGCCGAAATCGCAGATAGATACAGCATGGCTTACTTCTGCGACCCGCTGGACGATGTCGAGCTCGTTCCTGTACCGAGCAACCTCGTCAGCGACCACATGAAGAAAACAGGCAAAACAACTCGTCGGGATGGGAAGACGCTTACGGCTAAAGACCATTTGCACATGAAATTAGCAGAGGCGTTGAAGCAGCAGCCTGCGTGACTCATACTGTTGTAGCACAGTTCCTTGGGACGGAGGGAGAGGCCTCGAGCAGAAGTTGGAATCGTCACGTAGAGGTCAGTCTGATTAGAGTAGTAGAGTATGTTGAACAAAGGGGCTTAGCGCTGTCTCCGATAATCCAATGATTGCTCTGCCAGCTTATTGTTCTATCTGAAAAGGTACCGTGATGGAAGACTTCTCGACCGCTCTCTACTTTGTGACCCTTCTCGATGGCGGCCAACGCATCTCGGCTCGTTGTTGTTATATGAACATGCTCCGTCTTGCGCAGCGTATCCCTTGCATGCTCAAGAAATACAGGATCGCCGTAAGTTTGGCGCTGACAAGCGAGCACGTCGTGGACCACGCAATCGCTTGCTGTCTGACCGTGCCAGTCAGCAGAGACATCGTTGCTTCGGTTGACTACAACGAATAATCATGGGTCTCCTTAGTATATGGTCGTGGACTTTCCTTTAGCTAGGAGCCTCGGGCTCAACTCATGTAACGGAGTCAATCATTGGAATCAATCCTACAGGTCGAACATTTCTCAGCCCAGACCCCTTGAGCATAGTATCTTGAGACCAAATTTCCACCATTAACCCTTTGGCTTTCCTTCATCATCACATCGAGCTTCTTTGCTAGTTCTGGTGTTTTGCCTGCTGTCGCTTTCTACGCTTTTGACAACCTTGCCTCCAGCCAATTTCAGAGCACCGAATGTCGGTGAACCGGCGAATCTCCTGACAGGTCCCCGGATTCTACAGTCGCCTCATATCGTTATGTGACCCCGATACTACTGCCTTCCCGTACGAGGGAAACGCTACCGCGATGACCCCTCCGTTCTGGTCTTTGAGCTTCGCTTTTCCTAAGCGAAAAGATCGCATAGCAGGTTTTGGAAGGACAGAACTCTCCAGAAGTTCAAAAATCGTCCAACCGCCAATAGCACCTGTGTACTCGAGATCGTTCCTCCATGTCGAAATGTCAAAGTTATCGAAGACTTCAGGATTGAGCAAATCCAGCTCGGCTATCCATGGCTGAATATTGGCTTCTTTGCCATTGGCGTTTAGTGGGGATAGGGTCGACCGTTCTTCTGTTCTAGTAGCGACAGCATTGGAAGGCTCCAACACCTCTTCCATAGCACGGGAGATGTGATTAGAGGCCTTCGTGCATAGAGCGTGATATATTTCTGGCGCCTCGGAAAAGCTCTCGAGGTGGGAGATACACACTGCAAGGTTTCGTATCAAGGTGGTTCTGCTTGAATAAGCCTGTGCAATCTGCGTTCCGCGAGAGATATCTCGTAATGCTGTGGTGAGAATCGCGATGCTCGGCCGGCCGTAGACAAGAAGTTGTTCGCATTTAGAGCTAGATTTGTAGATAATAAGATGCATGACTCACCACATAGCGGAATTCGTGATCCACAAATAGTGCGCGATGTTAAGCATCTCCCAGTTGCAATATTATAGTGACAATCTCTCCGGCTATGTCCAACAAAGCCCTCCGGGTTGAATCGGTTGGGTCGTATCGCTCTATCAGCTTATGCAAAGTCATTGTACAAGACTTTGAGGCGGATATCGGTGAGGGAAACGATGACAGAAGGCTGTAAACCTATATTCCAACACTCAGGTGTATAACGAAAGCGAGCTGGTAGGGATCCCAGCTATTGTGAGATCGATGAGCCAATTCTCTACGACCGCAGTCAGGGCCCTTCGACCCTGTGTGCATAAACTATGTTCGGACTTACTCTAGCCGCATCTGGCTTTCCGCTGTCGTTGGCTTGAACTTGTATTCGAGGATATCCTCCCGAATTGTGCTGAGAACAGAACGCACCCGTGTCCAAGCAGTAATCGTGTATATGCCCTCTGAGTTCCACCCGTCTGGTGTCAGCTTTTGCCGTGCGAGGATTAATTCTGCACGTTCGGCATAGAGCTCGTGATCCGTCAGGTCCAAGGGTAATTCAGTCGGAATAACGGCTTGTCATGCGAGGCGGCGGCTCGTAAAAATCGATCTGATGCGCTCTCCAAAGGTCTTTCACCTAATCTCAGCAAGGAAAAAAGGGGTCTCCGTGGCATTTAAAGCTTCGCGGGGAATACCGAGCGCGAAGACATTGCCTTCAGACAGGAAGGTAAAACGTTAGTATTCCACAGATATGCGACGAAGGCGTTTCCATACTAGGTAGGTCGCCTACTCGGCACCAGACAATCTCGCCTATAAGGTTAGTAAGTAGCTACAGCAATGATGGCAGCACTTACTAGAATGAGCGAGAACGCACGAGGACAGGGTGACAGTCTCATAGGTAAGCCATAGCAGAGCATCATTGAATGGTGCGATGTCTTTCGCAATGCGTCGACAGTCCAACCTTGCCCTGAACATTGTCTGTATGATATTATCATGACTATCGTCATCTCGCGAAAGCGAAGCTGAACATGCGCGGGCAGCGATAGAGTAAATCACACCAATCATTTCGAGTCGCAGATTCTGGTCTGTGAATGCAGAACAGAAGTCCGGGACGGAAAGCGAGGATGTGATACTGACGACTGTGGATGTCGAACGTAGTATACGGGCGGCCTGGAGGATGCTACCTCAGCCTCATTTTCTGTTTAAATCGTCGAGAAGGCCATACGATTAGGGAAAGAGGGAGAGAGATGCCAAAATCGGCAAAATCAACGGACTCTGGATGAGGTGAGCCTGTTTGACGACTTTTTCAATCAATGGATAATAACGCATGTGCCCGATGATCTCCTGCATTGCGTTAGCCTAGTGCATGCAGCTGTCTTAGGCGAGTGAGACCCATATCGAAGACAGAACATTGTACTCCTTCGTGAGAGAAAGATTGCCACACGTACCTTGACGATATCCCGTCTCTCGTCATGTGTGGTCCCGTAAAGCCGTAGCTGCGTAGGCGGTCTCACTCATGATAGTCACTACAAAAGCAGGTACAATCATTTTGGATGCCCAGTCGGAGAAGTTGGGCGGTAGGTAGCGGACCTGGTAGGTCACGTGAGCGGAATCGTTATATAGCCCAGCTCCGCACCGGCTTTCTGGCGGCATTCCAGTCCCGGCCTTCCTCCTTCGCAGCGCTCGACGCAGCGTTCTCTCCACCATGGCCTCAGCACTCAAACAAGAGCTCAAGAGCTCCAAGGACTCAACACCAGCTCTGGACCACCCAAATAAACCAACAAACGTCTGCGTCTTGTAAGCAGATAGCACTTCTACCTCCCTCCTAACACCCTTTTGACCAAGACTCCCTCCCACAGCTGTGGTGCCTCCCCAGGCACACGCTCAGCCCACCTCTCCGCCGCCCGCGCCCTCGCCAGAGCCCTGCACCGAAACAACATGCACCTCGTCTACGGCGGCGGTACGGTGGGTATGATGGGCGAGCTGGCCAAAACACTCGTCTCGCTCTCCGGTCCCGAAGCCGTGCACGGCATCATGCCCGAAACGCTTATGAAATTGGAGCGCAATTTCGGCGACGAGAAGACATTCGGCCGCCTGACCATCGTCGCGGACATGCACACGCGTAAGCAGATGATGGCGCGCGAAGTTATTAAAGGAGGGCCTGGAGGTGGGTTCGTGGCGCTGAGCGGCGGGTATGGGACGCTAGAGGAGCTAATGGAGGCGGTGACGTGGAATCAGTTGGGTATTCACGAGCGAGGCGTCGTGGTGTTCAATGTTGATGGGTACTGGGACGGCTTGCTGCAGTGGGTGGACAAAGCCGTCGAGAGTGGGTTTATTGCTAAGAGCAATCGCAGCATCATGGTTGAGGCTAAAGAAGCGGACGATGTGGTCGCAGAGCTGAAGGGGTACCAGAACTCTCACGAGTCGAGAATAACTCGAGAATAGCTACAGGGACAGACTTTGTCTAAAGATGTTAATTGAGATTTTATGTTCTATGATATACATCAAGTTTCTCTCTACCTCTCCAATTATCTCAAATAATGATATATGTCGCGCTCGTTGCGTATGTCGTTGTCGAAGTCGTTAACTTTTTGGTAGTTACGAAGCGGGAAGAGCGTGACAATTCCTAGAAGCTTTCCCCACTCAATTCACAACACCACTCAATGCACACACGTCACGGACGCGACGCGCTGCTCTTGGTCATCGCACATCTCAAGAAACATACTTCCCATTGATGAGGCAATTCTATTCCCCAAAAGCCAAGATGTTCCTCGAATTTTAGAAACTGCCAAAAGATTCCAGGTTAACAGAAGCACCCTCACCAGGAAATTCAATCACCAAAGTGGCTCAAAATCCAAAGCAGCACAATAAAAATAATCTCCGTCTATCAGAAAAGAGAGGGTACTCATCAAGCACATGAACAGACTGTGTGAGAGAGGTTGCCACCTACACCATACATGGTCGCCAATATTGCTGGCCAGATCGCGAAAAGGCAGCCCGGGAAGAATTGGACTTCAAGGTTTGTAAAGAGATGGAGCAACGAGCTGGACTCCAATTATCTCACCACATCGGATGTTTCAAGGCACAAGGCTGAGTCCATAAGCTCTTTCAAGCAGTATTTTGATGTTTTGAGCATTAAGATCGAGCAGTATGGCATACAGCCTCAGAACATGTACAATATGGATGAAAAGGGCTTCCTGATTGGCTATCTTACTAAAAGCAAGAGAATGTTCACAACGGCTCTGTTTGAGAGCCACAAGCTCGTGGGCACAGCACAAGATGGCAACAGGACGTGGGTGACTGTTGTGGCTACGATTTGTGCAGATGGAACATCTTTATCACCAGGTTTGATCTACCGAGGCCAGCCGAACACTATCCAAGATACTGGCTGGAGGGGATCAACGAGGAAGAACACCTAGCCTTCCTTATATCCTCCTCTAATGGCTGGACTAACACAGAGCTTGAGTATGACTGGTTGGTAAATCTTTTCGATAGGGAAACAAGGGATAAAGCGGAGAGAAACTGGAGGCTGCTGTATCTGGATGGCCATGGGTCTCATCTGACTATCCAATTCCTCGACTGGTGTCAGTCCAACAAGATACTAGCCGCTGTCTATCCCCCTCACTCGACACACAGCTTGCAGCCATTGGATGTTAGCCTGTTCGCCCCCTTAGCCACGTTTTACAGCAAAGGACTGGATGAGCACATGAGGCTCTCAGAGGGTCTTACAGGAGTCACTAAGCGCGATTTCTTGGCCTTTTCTCGCCAGCGTGGCAGAAGGCGTTCACAGAGGCTAACATCAATAGTGGATGGTCTAAGACCGGCCTGCGGCCCTTCGATCCTTCTGCGGTAATGAAGATATTCACAAAGGCTGCAACACCACCCCACGATCAGACTGAGGAGCCCACATACCCCCTACAGCAGATGCAGCGGCTCTGAAAGCTCCAATTTGACTCCAAAGGACTGGCGGAAGATCCCGAGCATGGTAAATAAAACGGTGATGAAGGTGACGGATGCGAAACACAGGAAGAGCTTAGAGCACCTAGGGGACAAGGTCATATCACAATCTGCGGAGATCACATTACCCAAGGAGGGAAACAAGAGGCTCACAGCGGTGCTTTATAACGAACGCAAACGTAAGAAGCGAGGCAAGAAGCTCATGGTGGAGTTCAGAGCCAGGGATAAGGGCAATGCTACCCTCTTCAGCCCCCGCAAGGTGAAGCATCTTCAGGAGCTCCAGCAAGCAAGACAGGAGGAAAAGAGTTGCAACAGCAAGAAAAGGTTACGGAGGCATAAGAGAAGGAACAAGAGAAGTTGCTCAAAGCTCAGAGAGTGGCAAAAAGAAAGATAGAAAGACAAAAGAAGACTAAACAGAAAAAGGCAGCCTTGGCGGCAAGGATTGCGGCTAGGGTTGCTAGCAAACTGGCCAGAGGAGCTACACATCAGCCAAAGATGCTTAAACGAGGCTTGCGCATGAAGCCATAAGTAAGAAAACGCAGTTCCAGAAGTCGGAAGAGCCTCAACAAGATGAAGATGTCACTGTAGTCAATAGCAGGCCGAGGGCTCCAGAACCAGGCGTCTCATCAAGTGGCAGACTTATAACGCCATCCAGAAAGCTTCGGAACTAGATGATGCAGACGTTTGTAGAGCATATGCAAGCTAGTGTGTAGCGAAAAAAAACTTAGTGAAGCCACTTGGGTGTGGTTGCTTCAAATCAGAATACTCGGGTGCAGCTTGGTCAAGTGAGATGATTCGCCTTATCACTGTCCGCAATGCAGTTCACATATCACACCGGCGGTAGACAGCAAGAGCCAATAGCTAGTTATATAAGACTGGAAAAGTCTTTAAAAATAAGAGTAAGTTATTATTATATTATATTTAATATCATAACTTAAAAAATAGCTTTAAATCTGTTATAAAAAAAATTTGTTCTAAACTAAAAATACTCTAAGTAATATAACTTATATATATATATATATATACCCTTTTAATGCTTATTTTAAAAATTTATTTTAATATTAGTCTTATTTATCTTTTTACTATCTAAAGTTTCTTTATAAAGATATTAACTAAGATCTACTTATACTAACTTAGTTTACTCTTACTTATAGATAGAAATATAATCAGTTTTAGTATAATAATATAAATTAAGTTTATAATATAGTATATATAGATTTTAAAAAGTTAGGTATAGAGGGACTGTAAGTACTAATATTAGCTTAGTAGGCAGCATAAATACACGCAGTATATACTTTCCTCTAACCTTATAGTACATCTTAACTGGCAGTTTAGTACCGGTACTGTTATTAGAGATAGAGTATAAGTACTAAAAAAAAGCCTTAAAGTAGTAGTAAAGGTTCGACTAAACTACGTTACAAAGATTCCTCCGGCGCAACCGAGGAATTATGAAACCCGGGGAGTTCATTTAGATTTATTACGCTTTCGACTTGGGCTCGACAGTCAGCCTTCACACAATTTCAATGAATCCAGCAGCCCAAAAGAGTATTCAGACCAGCGATGACAATCATGACGAGTCTGAGACTAGTATCTACTTACAAACTTCAGAGAGAAACATCTTCTAAAATCGCGAACTAAATCATGGTCTAGAAGTTGGCGTTGAAGTATACTTCGAATAATTGCGTTACGGCTCCCGCAATTGCAAGGCTTCGAAATTGAAAACACCAGCGGCCAGAAATTGGAACAGTCTTATATGGAATGTGGTAACATCAGCCGTCGCTTGGGCTGTGCGGAAAGTCGATCGTTCACATCACGAGGTGATCATTACCTTTCTTACAAAATGCTTCTGAGCTCCACTTCTCGAGCCCATGGCTCCCGGGACATATGGAGATATTTTGCGCCATCTCCAGCCCTGCAAGCCTGGTTCCTGAATCCTGGGCTAGTTTGTGTTGATTCTATAACACATATGAATGACCAAGTTGAGATGAAGCATGTATCTGTAGGGACTAATTCTCACATACCCAGGAGACTTTTGCTGGCGACTATTGAGTTCGAGTTTGGAGGCTAATGCGCAAATCGAATCAGCCTAGAACAGGGTAAGTCCCTTGGTGTTTGCTAAATCGTCGTTGCGCCACGATCTTAGCGAAACCATCAACTCTACGCCCAACACCATACATCGCAGCTCCTTTCTGATCGCACGTTTCACATCATACTCGTACGAAATTAATCGGGGTCAAGCATGCGATATGCGCTTCCCAGCAAATACTCTCATCGGATATCTACAACCTGCGCACAGTGTTGGTGGTTCAATTCCTGGCGTGCACCACATGAAACAATGGTGAACGCTGGCGGGCAGCATCTTCGTGCCTGTGTCAAGCCTACGTACGAGGAGTATTTACGCGAGGAGCAATTAAGGCCCCTGTATCGAGGGTATGCTATCTTATGGATGGCGGTGTTGCGATGCGCGGGGATTATGTACCCTACCGACAGCTGTTGCTCCGGCAGACCTGTTGGTCAAGAGACAGGCGGACTGTTAATGAGTGCAGGGATTTGCACGGCCTTTTGAAACCTGACGAGAATGAAATCGACGGCTCGTGGCGCAGGTGGCAGGTATCCTTCTGATGAGAGCTTTTCAGCAACTCAAGTCAACGCGGTAAGCTTTGCCTGCTCACTTGTGGGTAGCAATTCGAATTGCTTATTTTCAAACTAAATCGTCGCGGGTTAGACTCCGAAGTACCGAGCCATTCAGATGGCTGCGTGAGAAGATAAGCACCGAAGCCTTGCGCCTTGCTTGGCCGAAATTGCCGCACTCGGTAACGATCCCCACAACTTCGTGGTGCCGGAGCGGGAGGATGAGATAAGCTTTATTTAATTTGGGGTGTCTCGGGCACTTAGCATGGGTGCGCAGCATCAGTCGTTTCCCATCCTTACTGGAAGCAGTATCGGTATCGCAGGTGAGCATGACGGTCGCCTAGCCCAAGCATATCCATTCCTATTACACCACTAGCTTCTCGGAGAACGATTCCCACAGCTGTGAAACTGTGACACCAAGTTTCAGGACAAAAGGGCGTAACTATGGCCTCTGACCTCAGATGCTTTCATCGCCGGCGTGTCTCCACAGTGCACGACGGGTGTACATGGCCACCTCAACATTGCGCACCCTTCGAATAGGCAATACTAACACGCTCCCGGCATGGTGTCACCAGCCTCACCCCAAAAACAGTTCCATCTAATGACTGCCACAACGGACTCCTAAGAGGCTCTGCGCCTCAGCCGCCATCTAAACCCTTACTGTTCCGAGCGCGATCTAGTAGAGCAGGCTAACGACGAGATGATCTTTTACTTTATATTCGAAATGGGCCCAGTTGCTACTCCGGGTATACCAAAACTACTCGCCTTCTTGCAGACGTCACTCGTTACAACCTCATCATGTCGACTGAAGTCGCGCCTCTCTTTCTTTTCATCTCGCCTTCACAGATCATCAGGAACCTTACTATTAGTAGGGTACTGCTTGGCGCACTAGCATTCGTAGGTATCACCAGAACGTTACACGATAAAGGATTTGACAGTAGCAGGTTATCTTCAGATTCGTCGCAAACGCCATCTACAGACTCTATTTTCACCCTCTCAGGAACTACCCGGGACCCAAACTCCATGCCATCACACAGATCCCTATGGTCCTCCATGTATGGAGAGGGACTTATGTGGACATGATATGTGCGCTTCACGAGAAGTACGGGAAAGTGGTTCGCGTCTCTCCCCATGAACTCAGCTTCAATGACTCGAGAGCATGGAAGGACATCCACGGCCACCAGAAACCAGGCAAAGTGAACATTATCAAGCACCCTGACTGGTTCGTCCCAGCCATCAACGACGTGCATACCATCATTTCAGCCGATGACGTGAACCACTCGCGCATGCGCCGCATCTTCTCAAACGCATTCTCCGACAAAGCACTAAAACTCCAGGAATCCCTGTTCGCAAAGTACGCAGACCTACTAGTTTTCAAGCTGAAAGAGGACGCGAAGAACCCCGCGCACGCCGTCGACATGGTGCGCATGTACAACTTCACCACCTTCGACATAATGTCCGACCTCACCTTCGGCGAGCCCTTGTACCTCCTCGACAACGCCGACTACGTCCCCTGGGTAAAAAACATCTTCCAATCCATCCGTACCGGCTCCAAAATCGGCATCATCCGCTACTGGCCGAACTTGATGGCGTTCGCGAAGAAACTTACGGGCAACACGTTCCAGAAGAAGCGCGTCATTCACTTCGACTACTCATCTGCGCGAGTTGACAGGAGGATCGAGAAGGGCAGTGAGGAGCCGGATATCTGGAACTTGGTTATGAATGCGCCCGAGGGGAAGGGGTTGACGAAGGGCGAGATGTATGCTAATACGACTGTCTTTATGATTGCGGGGACGGAGACGACGGCGACGCTTTTGTCGGGCGTGACGTGGTATCTGCTTAAGCATCCGGAAGCCTACACGAAACTGACGGAGGAGATTCGCTCGAGTTTTGAGAGTGATGCGGATATCAATATTGAGACTCTGCAGCGGTTGAAGTATTTGAGGGCGTGTCTGGAGGAGGGATTGAGGATGTATCCACCGGTGCCCATTGGGCTGCCTTGTTTGGTGCCGCAGCAGGGCGCGGAGGTTTGCGGGGAGTGGATTCCTGGGGGTGTAAGTCTTCCTCTTCTTCACCAACACCCATCTATTCGGCATTCTGAGGCTGACGACGATCTAGACAACGGTATCCTGCCAACAACTCGCCATGTACAGTTCCGAAAAGAACTTCCGCGACGCGAAGTCTTTTATCCCAGAGCGCTGGACGGGCGAAGATGATCGCTTCGCGACCGACAATAAGCTCGCGCTGCAGCCCTTCTCGTACGGCCCGAGGAATTGTTTGGGCAAGAATCTCGCATACCACGAAATGCGCATCATCCTCTCCAAAATCCTCTTCCACTTCGACCTCACCCTCCTTCCCGAGAGCGACGACTGGCGCACGCAGGAAGTCTACACGCTCTGGCAGAAACCGGCGCTTAAGGTGAAACTTACGCCGATCCGGGAGTAGAAAGTCGCTGGCTGCTTCGCGTTCGCGTTGGGGTTCGGGGACCGAAAGTTGGGGGCCGGATTCGAAGGTTTCGGGGTTGTACTTGTACATATAATGTAGAAAGCTCTTCGTGGATTAGAAAGGATTCGGTGCATGGATTGGAATATCACTAGGAAGGGATAGCGACTGCATTGTTGGTACTGGGAGTTTAGACTTTTGTAGATATTTTAGCCTTCTTGTGTATATAGCATATGTTTGACTCCTACCAAGCGTCTTTCGCAAACCTCCCAAACAGTGCAATCTCGTGAGCGCTTCGCTACTTATCTTGAGATATCGTTGCAAGTGCAAATTTCGAGTGTGGATGTTTGGTGGTGGCGACCCAGATGGGACGAAGTAATCCCACAGAGCAAGCGCGGCGCCCCAAGGCATCCTGATAATTTGCAGACAAAGATTAGTTGTTGAGCAATTGAAGGTGTGAAAAGATGCACTCTACCGCAATGGAAGAGCGGCAATGTACTAATGGATGCTAGAAGCCAGAAAGGCAAGGAAGAAGATGGGGAGAAAGGAAACTCTTGGCTTGAGCTGGAACCTATCCCCACCCCGGTATAGCGAACGAGCTACCGTACAAACTCGCGAAATTACATAACTTCTATGCCCTATAGGAACAAAGTGTATCATCTTCGGAAAGCTAAGGCAGGGTATCTTCAGCTCTTCTGTTTTAATAAAACGGGTATAGAAGTTATATAACTGCGCGAAGTTTGTACGGCAATAAGACGGGGCAGCTCCAGTTGGGGTGCGGTGGGGCATCGCACCAACCGTAGTGGGGTTGTAAAGAAGACGCCATTGATAGCTGTAGCAGGCGCGTACGCGCGAGGTACGCGATTCAGATTCGCAACAGATGTTTTCTCAATTTCGAGAACCTTCCTGCTGGGTAATTGAGAGCCAGAGACCCTGGTGGCTGGCGTTGGAGCGCGTTGACCTCGAGTCTGTGTAACTTGATCGCTGGCCCATGCTCCTCGAAGCGCCGCAATGAGGGGTCGCGATGTCCATCTCGGAATGCTACTGCTCTTCCTTCGCAGTACCCACGTATGATCCGATTCACAATGCGGTGGCTTGTCTACCCAAGATGAACCCCTTATCGCCTTTGACTCGCTCAATTCGCCTGTCTCGGGTTCCCGTCTCAACACCCTTCTTCGCGTCATCGTGCACGCGATGGCCGATACCGAAGCCCTTCGACCAGCTCAGACGAACCCATGCTACGCTGGTACAATGGTGCAAAGTGCTCACACCCAGTTCAATCAAGAGATATAAGGGATCAAGTAGCTCTGGAAGATAGAGCTTCTTAGCGTCGACGTGTAGCTAACGAGATGGTTGCCGCAGATTAGAGGCGCAACAACTGCGCGAAGGACTCCGTGACCTCCACGACCGACACTTTGACGTTGATTACGATTTAATAACCACCCTCGGGCCCATCGCTATCGACGTCAAAAAGCCCATCGCGCTCGTGTATAAGATAGAGCTTAAAGGCAGACCCCCAGTGGAAGCCCGAAGATCGACAACGTCGTCAAATCCTACTTGAGACTGTTCGCGCCGCTGGAGAGTCGATCGACGCCATCATTGAGTTCTATACCAAACACCAGACGTATTGGCGAGAGTACAGGTGTCTAAAGAAGCATATACCAAAGCTGGAGAGGGCGGTGCTGGCGGAGAAGATCAACTGGTTGGTGAATGGCAAGCAGATGTTATATTGTTTGGATTGGGACACTTTGCAGCGCCCTGTCCTAGAACTGGAAAGGAGAATGGAGGTCATGAAGCCTGGTGATCTTACCTTCGATGCCGCTTTGAAGAGGCATGTCAAGCAACGCCGAGATTTTTGGGGAAATTTCCTGGCAAAGGAGCAGGCTAGAGAGCAGGCAGCACAGCATGCTAAAGCTCAGAATCGTAGTCAAAAGCCTGCATCGGTCAATAAGGAGAAAGAGCAAGATCTACAGCGACACCACACCGTCAAAGTCCAAGATTCACAGCAGCGACCTCCATTGACGGAAGCGGAACGAAGAGAAGTAATTCGCTGTACCTTTGCCCTTCTTCTCGTCTGGGTCGGCATCTGTGGCTGGTTGTTTCTCACGAAGGATGCACAGACGGAGCGGGAAGCCGAGCATCGTCCAAGCGAGCGTACACCAAAACAGAAGAGGAAAGACGACGGTTGGTTCGTGAACATTGTCTTATTCCTACTACTCTGGCCATTTCTACTTCCACTATGGGCTATTACTGGTGTCCAAGGTCATTGACACCTCATCGCTACAAGATGGTGTGCCTTCATTGATCAAGCGAGCGCCCCACCAGAACGCATGACAAACCAAATCGGGCGCGAAGCCCACAGATATCGACCATTGGCTGAGTCGAGTATAATTGAGCGCTTCGGGAAATCATCACAACTGTAAAGTGGAAGGATTTATCGACGTCTCAGACCGGTTTCATCTCAGTCCGTCTGCATATTCTTGGCATTTGATCTGCGAGTTGCTGCGGCACAGCAACACGTACTACAGCGATAGGTACATCATCAAGAAGCCTTATTGTGGAACTACCTCAGCATCCTCTCTGATTATGGCCCGGCCGACATCGACACTCATGGATCGAGATGCTCGACCTACAGATGACCGGACGTCGCGAATTACGCCGAGTCGACCATCGATCAGCAAGAACCTTTCTTCCTACCATGTGCACGTCTCAACCAACGCCGATTGGAATCCAGCGCATACACCAAAATCATCGCTTGGACGACATCTTAATACCAAGTCGATTCTTCCGTCGTGGTGGTGGGAGTTACTCGGTGCAATATGCAGCCTTGCATTTCTCGCTGGTGTTCTCACTGTCCTCTACATCGTGGACAACAAACCAATCGACAAATGGCATTTTCAGATTCAGCCGAACGCATTAGTTTCAATTCTCGCTACTATATCGAAGGGTGCCCTAATGCTTACGGTAGCCGAGTGTCTCGGGCAACTGAAATGGGTGTACTTCAGTATCTCGCCTCAACGCATGCGATATCTGGAAGCATTCGATGCCGCCTCAAGAGGGCCGGCCGGCGCATTTAGCTTCTTTTTCGGTCTCAGAGGGCGACATTTCCTTGCAAAAATTGCAGCTTTAGTCACTATCATGGCCGTTTTGATGGAGCCTTTCATCCAGCAGGTCATATCCTTCTCAACAAGAAAGACACCTGTCGAGACCTATCCATCAACACTTGCTATCGCGCAAGCATATGACCATGGTCCAAAAGCTAACGAGAGCGATGAGCTGATCGACTCGTCCCTGTTTCTCCGAGGCGTTGCAACTGGAGCCCTCTATGGCGTGGAGCGGAAGCCAACATTTGCCTGCATGGGGTCAGAGTGTATCTGGAGAAACATCAGTACGCTTGGTGTTTGTTCGACATGTGAAGACGTCTCATCCGAGATCAGTCGATCCTGTGGAAAATTGGAGTATGCTATGGTTTATACTAATGAGCCACCGGGCGGGACCATGTATTACATGGATTATTGCAATTTCACATTGCCAGGTCACCCAATGCTTATGGCCAAGACTGTGGGATCACGACGGCCAGACTCCACAACAACCTTCAACTCCAGCTTTTATTCGCCTTCCGTCCATAGTCTGAATCAGTCGTCCTCTGAGCTAGGTACCTTCGTGGCTCTCCTTTTCCCAGAGTACCAAACGGCGCCAATACCCGCTCCAAACGTCACAAAATGCACTTTGACAATGTGCGCGAACATCTACGCTACCACAGCTGTTACGAATGGAACTTACCGGTCGGCTGATCCTCAGTCCGTGCCATTTTGGGAAAAAGCGTATGACGGCTCGCGAAACTACGTCTACCATGTCGACATAGGCGCATACCCGGATTTTCCAGGTAACACAGGTTACTCAGTCAACAAATACTCTGAATTGGACCTCCAGGATTCTCTGACTGCGCTTCTGACGGGCTCGAACTACGGAAAATATACGACAGAGTATAGAGCACTTTCGCGATCGTCTAACCTTAGTGAGACTATTATGAACATCACCACCGCCTTAACCAATGGGCTTCGCGACTGCTCTCCAAATCGCTCTGAGGTCCAAGGACTTGCCTTCACTTTGGAAGCATATATAGAGGTACAATGGCCCTGGATGATCCTACCATGCCTCTTGGTTGTTGCGGGCAATGCGCTTCTCATTACGACCATTGTGCTGTCGAACGAACGGGATGCGCCGCTGTGGAGGAATTCGGCGTTGGCTGTGCTATTCACTGGCATGAACGAGCAAGACAGGCAGCGTATCGATCATAGCAATCTCCTCACGCAGCGAGGGATGGAGAAGGAAGCGAAAAAAGTACGAGTCTCCTTGGGAGCAGGGACTGATGGGCGACGAGAGCTTAAGTTTCACTTCCCTGATGCTCATTAGCTGTGCCTAGTGGCGCTTTTGCTCCGAGGCTGAGTACGTTTCTCTCAGTAATCTAACGAATCTTACGACGTTTTGAAGATATCTTGGTCGTCTTCTCTCGCCGTGTTAGGCGGATTGCTAGTGGATTTGGCCCCCAATCGTTTAATGAAGGGCGTCCACAGCTCATCCAGGAACGGTTAGTTTCCGCGCAGTAGCCGGAGGATCGAAGATCGCATCTCTCGTGGCGGTGTCGCAGCTCAACTCACACAGCACCAGTCTCACGTTCTGTCGCTTCTGCAGGACGATTCAAGCAGACAAAGCTATTGATGTTTGCTGCCTACTCCTATGGTGTACCAGGGACCTTCGCGAGGATGCAACTCATGCAGGCAGCGCCGGAAGAAGGTACGCAGCCTGTAGCCCTCATTGCTAAGCTCTACAGACGCTAACATGCCATTCTGTACTTAGTGTGATGGCACGCGTCCTTCGTGTATGCGATGCATCAAGGCTGGCCGTGTATGCGGTGGTTGGGAACATGCTGCATCGCTACACCTGCGCCAGTACAAAGCACAGAACGCAAACGTTTCTGCGCCTTTCGTCTCGATAGCACGCAAATGCGGCATGCCCAAACGCGTACCTCATCCGGTGACAGGCATTCTTCCCGAAGACAAGCTCCCATCCGAGATCTCTCGTGAAGCGAGCAACACTTTCGCGCTTAGAGCTTTCTTCTACAATTATTGCTTCATCTCGGCCAATCCGAACTTATCTCGCGGCTACCTCTCGCGATTAGAACCACTAGCTCTTCGCCTAGGGCCGGAGTCAGAGCTTGTTAAAGCTTGTGAGGCTGTGGCATTTGGGGGTCATGGCAAGCCTTTGAACAGGCCTGCCCTTGTGCAGTTCGCCGAAGGACTGCATCAAGAGTCTCTTAGCTCTTTTGCTCAGAACATGGAGGCTGGAGCGTCGACGAACAGAATGGAGTACAAGATGATTGCTATGCTTCTGGGTCTGTATCAGGTGATGCCATTCTTGCCCCCTTGGTTGGACTTGAGGCTGATCTTTGCAAGATAACAATGTGCAGCGATGAAGACTACGGCAATCACATCACTCACGCAAAGGGTCTGGCGGCCCTTATGAAGATCAGCGCCTCGCCGTTCGCCCTCTTCGGCAAAGTAGGTGCTTCTCTAAGCCCTCGCTATTACATTCAAGCTAAAGCTAACCAACAGCAGGACATAGGATTGTTCGCAGTTCCCGCGTTTCGGGACAGCGACACTACTCTCGACAGCCTTTTGTTCTCACTCGAGGCCCTTTGGACTCGTCTTGAGTCTCCACAATCCTCCTTAGATTTCCCTGCTCTCGCTGAGGCCCTCGTAGCGCTAGAAACCTACTTCAGCGTGTGGCAAAAGCGGAGAATTCCAGAAGTCAAAGCGACATCGGTCACCACCATTGCTCTACGATATGACAGCAACGAACACCCAGTAGGATATTGGCCGGGAAGTGTGGATACGTACATTGATCTTTACGTCGCTGGTGTCTGGAACGTCTTTCGCGCTGCTCGTCTTCTCCTCGGTCATCTTCTTATGAAATTTACGTCAACTATATACGATCAAGACTCAAACCGTAACACAACATCTACCACGTATAGACTAGTTGAGGATATCTTCGCTTCCATTCCTTACCATCTCACCGACAACTTACCTGCATTCGTCGATGGAATGAGGACAAGCGAGCAGATCCAACCTGGAAAACACCTTGGCGGACTGCTGCTCATGCATCCGCTCTATGTTGTCGCCAACTTATCTTCTCTGGGCCCAGAAGTTCGACGTTACGCGAGGAGGTGTCTTGAGTGGATTGGTGAGAACCATGGATTGGGGCAAGCCACGCTCCTAGCGAGAAGGTCGGATCTCGATAGAGAGTATCTGAGCAGTGGGCTGATGCTCATATGGTCTGGATTTGCGATGTAGTCATCTAAGAACAGCAGTGTGGTGGAAAATACGGTATGAGAACTGAAGCGCTACTCGTTCAGGCTAGCGTTGCGCCGCGGACGAATACAACACGCTCAACCCCGAGTGATATCGTACAACGACCATGATTAACAATCGAAGACCGTATACACCTGGCCCCGCGCCACATGCTCGGACTTTCGCGATGTCAGCCTCCCGGCTTTGTACATCGATGTACGGCAATAAAACCCCTCGATCGGGTTAGCGTACCGCGTCTATGATGAGCTCATGCATTCTCCAATGCACATGGCAACCGCATTTGTCTTTATCTAAGCGAGATTTGTTCGCCAATACTTGAGTTGGAATTGCGAAGTCGTGTAGCTGGAGAGAAAGAGGTGATTATGGCATGTTTCTGGTTAGCTTTGCGCTCCTTCTCGAACATGGTGACGATTCGACAACGACTTCTACTTCACGGGTATGATTAGTATATCAGCTGACTATCCATCGTGCGCTCACACTACCTCCCGTCTTATCAGGTACTAATTCTTAATGTTCACATCCCCTCCCCTTCATCCCTCCTCCTCTGTCCTTCTCGGCCCTCAAAACCACCCACCGAAGCTCTTCAACACAACCCCCCCACCAGTACCATCTCCCCCTCCAGCTTCTCAGCATCTCACCACCATGCCATCCAACAAAGCAGCATACCTCCTTGCCGCCAAATCCCCCTTCGAATTCCACCCCGCGCCCCTCACCCAACCCAAACCCCACCAGCTCCTCATCCGTACCCGCGCCATCGCACTAAACCCCATCGACGCTAAAGTCCACCGCCTCGCCTTCTTCCCCTTAACCTACCCCGTCATCCTCGGCCAAGACGTCGCGGGCGAAGTCGTTGAGATCGGTCCCGATGTTTCGAGATTCAAAGTTGGAGAGAGGGTGTTTGGCCTCGCTGCGGGGTCTTATGACGAGCCGGAGCAGAAGGCGTTTCAAGAGTTCGTTGTACTAAGGGAGGATCTTGCGGCGAGGGTTCCGGAGGGGATGAGTTGGGAGAGGGCTGTTGTGTTACCGTTGGGGGTGTGTACAGCGACTGCGGGACTGTTTCTTGAGCAGCATCTAGGTTTGAAGCTTCCAGTAATAGAAGTGGGGACGGGACGAAGGGAAAGGGAAAGGGAAAGAGAGAGAGAGACGGTGCTGGTTTGGGGCGGGGCCGGGAGTGTGGGGGGGAACGCTGTGCAGTTGGCTACTAAGGCCGGGTATGAGGTCTTGAGTACGTGCTCGCCTGGTAATTTTGAGATTGTGAGGGGTCTTGGGGCGAGGGAAGTGTTTGATTATTTGAGTCCAACGGTGGTGCAAGATATCGTCTCTGCGCTTCAGCGTAAGAGGATAGCGGGGATCCTTGACGCTGTGGGCGGCGCGGAGGCCTGGAAGTTCTGTGTTGAGATCCTGAAGGGTGTGGAGGGGAGGAAGTATATCGCCACGGTCCTTCCTACTTCTTCGTTCGCCCCGTCTCATGACGACGGGATCGAGATTGAACAGGTCCAGGCGCTTAGTATCAAGGATACGGATGTTGGGAAGCATGTCTGGGAATTCCTGGGAAAGGCGTTGGAGGAGGGAAAATATGAGACGGCGCCTGAGCCATTGGTTGCTGGACGAGGGTTGGAGAGTTTGGGGAAGGCAGTGGATGTTATGTGGGAAGGTGTTAGTGCGAGGAAGGTTGTTGTGGTTCTTGACTAAGGGATTGTAGATGGAAGTTGAGTTGGATGGAATGTCGTTGTTTTGAAAAAATAAACATTGCTGTAAGCTGTTGTCTGAAGCTCCAGAAAACTAGATTGTAGTCCATGTGATCGACAAAAATATCATACTCGGGAGACTCTAGTCTTCCTACGCCTGCCGGGGTGGGGTACAGATACCATAGGATTTCACCGTAGGAGCGCTTCGCATACTAAACACTACTTAAATAGGGCCTTGTTCAGATAATTAAAGTACTTTAAGAAATATGCTATGCTACTATCTGTTCCTTCATTTCGTACTACCTGAGTTTTCGTTTAGAGGGTCGGGTGTTGTGGCAGGATCTGGAAATCACAATAGGAGCGATATTTGTAACGCCGTGCTGAGAACAGTTGTTGTTGTGCAGAGAACTTGTTCTGAATGGCCTACGGACCTTACAGCTTGTCTTCGTATGAGCGGGGGACTCCGCGTGAGTTCTACACATGTAGTTGAGCTGCTCTCCCTCACATCGCGGCAAATAATATTATCATGCAACTCGTGCATCCTCAGTCATCGGATGGAAACAAGCATAACTAGAAGCGAGCAGTACCATCGGTCGCAGTAACCTGAAACAGTGGACCGGTCGCCTTCACGGCCATACAATGGAGCGAGATCTTCGCGAGCGCCAGCCATCCTCGGACGATGTCAGGTTGCGCACTTTCATTTTCGCTTCCACGTGGCCTTGCACCTTCCCATTACGCACGCGTCTAGCGCGCCTCCTTCATGAACTTGCCTGACTAACCACCAACAACATATCAACACGAGCAGGTCGATCCTTCCAGCACTTTCATTTGCTCATTAGTCTCGACCCCACTGCACAGTCAATACGCGACACGGGTCCATAATGTCGATGGCATCCCTCTCAACAGAGCTCGATACTCGCATTGCCTCCTTTCTAGGTACCGATACGTATACGCTTGACAAGCTGTCCAGGGTCTCCAAGTATTATCGCGAGATCACTGTCCCGATTCTATACAAAGACCTTTGGTTTTGGCAAGGTCAAAAAGACTGTATACTCTGCCTACTCCGTACAATGGTCGAGCAACCCGAGCTCGAGCTACACATCCATAGCTTTCAGCTTGGTTATCGAAAGGAAATGCTACCCCGGAGCGATCGCAAGACTTCCGGAAACAATGAATGGATCTGGAAAAACGCGGGTCGCATCATTGTCCTGATCAATCGACTAGGAGGCCACATTTTGCCCCCTGAGATGCTTTTACGCTGGACGGCGGGGCTGTTCAAACCTCCACTGTCTTTGGATGCAGCGCTGGCAACAGTCTTGACGATGGCCACCAATTTGGAATATATTCAGCTATATCACACACAAATGCTCCTTCTACAAATGACATCGTCACTCATCGAGTGGCAATGGCTCCCCACGCATAACGGAGATGGCTCTTTCCCTTTCTGGAAGTTGAAGCACCTTTGCATCCGCAGTAATTGGGTCTCGTCCTGGCAACTACCCCAAACAGCAGTACTGCCGTCCTTGGAGGTAATTAAGGTGAGAAACTACCAAAGGGGGGAGCACTTCGTGGACAAAGCTCCTCTGAAGTTTCCTTATCCCCTTACCACGACTTGTCGCCTTCGAGAACTGGATTTTCGCGGTGTTGCCGTCATGCCAACTCAATTCGAGCGCTTGCTCCGTAGCCCTTGGCTCCAAAACGTTCAAAGACTGGTCGTTGTAGGTAGAGGCGGCGCCGACATTCACTGGAACGGATATGAATTCAACCGCATCAGCGAAGCGATCTGCAGCAACTTGCATAATGTCGAGTGCATTTACTGGTGCGGCCCTGATTACAGCCGTGGATTACGTCCATTTGGCAGCTTCAAATCTTTGATGAAGCTACACATCCTCCAAGTTGGGCAGGGAATCATCAGACTGCCTCGAAACGACACCAACACTGATGGCATATTGCTCATCCGCGTGAATATCTACCGCCGGGGCTACGCTGTCTCTCCGTTCTGGATATCGATGTCGTGGAACTAGACGAGATCGTACAGAACATCATTCGGGACCCAGGAGACGCAGGGAAAGCGATGAAGAATTTGGTGGAGCTCGCCGCAACGTTCCCGATTCATTTGCTCTGCTTGAATGTCAAGACGGAAAGCGCGGTTGGGTCCTGTTCACCCACAACTTGGGAAATGAGCCGACCCATCAAGCCTTTCCTCTTGGGTTTGGCCAACGAGCTTTACAAATCTGGTGTGCGATTCTAGGTCTATCGACAACGTAAGTACGTTCATAGGACAGAGACTGGTTATTAGCCCTGGTTTCTCGCTACCATGGCCGGTGTGGAACAATGTTCCTATTGACAAATGGAGTTCTAGGGATAGAGAGCGCTGAGAGAAGGCTCTGGCTGCGGCTCCTCTTCACTGAGCCAAGCAGGATGGCAGGGATACAGTACGTGTACAGATACCCTAGAGTTACGCTGTAGGAGCGAGCGCTTCGTCTACCAAACACTACTTAGTTAGGGCTTTATACGAATAACTACAAGACTTTAAGAATCATAATACGCTGCTATCTGTGCCCCGGACCCGGTGGTCTCAACTGTCCACCAGAATTCTTCTCTCCCCAAGATCGCGAATTACTCTTACCCAGCAAGCGGCCACACAGCCGGACCCGGGAACTCATAATTCGGATAAGCCCCACCAGAAGCAGAATCGTGAATATTAATAGTCATGCCCGGCTCATCTCCCTTATAAAGTGCAGCCGCAGCAACACCACCAGTAATCACCCTCGTCCCCGTTCCACCGACCTTGACACTAACACATTGTGGGTACGACTCAGCGCCATCGGTGTAATACGGCCCTTTGCCCTGAGCCTCGAACGCAACATGCAGCGCAATAAGTTCATGGCGAACAACATATTCGCCTGCCTTCAGCCCCTCGGGAATCTTGATGGGCCAGGTACCGTTGTTGTCGACGAGTTCATTGGTGGCCCAGTACCCTTCTGCTGGGTAGGAAGTATTGGTGCGCTCCCAGCCCTTCTGATCCAACTTCAGGAACTTGAGATCCAGAGGATTGGCTTTGCTGCACGCTCCGTTGCAAGCAGCGATGTAGTTGACGACAGGGCCCCAGTGTGTGGGTGGAAAAGGCTGGCCGCCCATCCACCATTTGACAGTCAGGGTGCTGCCAGCGTTGATCGGGGCGCTGATGTTTCCTGGCGAGGAATTGAGTGCGCACACGATGTCGCGAGTGTTGAAGGTGTTGGGCTTCAGAGGGTTGCCGCCTTTGTTGGTCGTGAACCATGAGGGTGTGTTGCCTGGGTAGGGTGTGCCTTCAGCTCCGGCGTTGGGATCCCAGGCTTTATATTCCATGCCGTTGGCCCACACTTTCTCGAGGAAGGAGTGGCCCAGAGTGACTGATGCGAGAGAGGAGAGAAGAACGAGGAAAGAGGCTTGGAAGAGCATTTCGCATAACTTCGAGTGGGCCTTTTTTTCAACTGGAAGGCTGTTGGGCTTGCTGATTTGGTGAGCAGACTTGAGCGGCTGTCTATGACCTTCTATAGTCTATCTCGCTGCTTTCGAAGATGCAGGTACGTATTCTTCCATTCGCTTGATGAGAATTTCGTTGATTATCCGGGCCGTGATCCCCGCGCAACATCGTATCGACTCATGATCTCCTGCTTTGTTCAGTTCTTTGCACTGATTCCGAGGGTCAACATCTTCTTTCCCCATCTTAACTCTTACATAGCGTACACGAGGAGAGGCATCATGTTGTGATATCCACCTACGGGAATCTTGGCGATGATAGCGCAGTCAGCTGCACGGCCGGTGCAGGTACGTGCAATGCCTGCTCATTACCACGACTGGACAGGGACCCTGCATTGAAGGGCTCTTTACCCGGCATCATTGCCCCAGGCGTTCCAGCAAAGAGAAGTTGAAGTCGAAAAATCGCCTGCGCACGGTGAACATTTCCACTCGTCGACATTGCCACGTGTTGATTCTACTGAAGTTTCTCGTCAAGCTAAGGCGCGGAGAAGAGGTATGGATATTAGAATTTGGATTAGTCTTAGAAGCGCTTAAAATAGCCTTTGGTAATCGAGAGCCGAAGCGTTCCCGACATCTAGCCCACTTTCCGGGACGTATGGACACATTTTCGTCACCAAGTGACGGCATTTGGAGACGCGAAATGGCTACAAATCATCTCCCAGATTGACCTGTAGCTGGAATCGTTGTGTTAATGGGTACGGTCCCCCGCAGTTGCCAGCCCCCGCTTCCCGCCCGTTTCGGTACGGTCCACTCCTCCATCTCGGGACCATCGCCACCGTCGAACATCACATACACACTCCCATCGCTATGACTCGACAATCCGACATATGTTCTGTCTGATTTTGCGAGAGACTTGATGTCAGAGGTCTGGTCGAGGAATCCGCTAGAACAATTCCAAGAGACTAGCGTCAACCCGCTCCGGTCTGGGGTCGCGAAGAGGATGAGTTGCGTGTTTGGCGTGTTGTCAGCGCAGTCTGGAAGAGTGTTTCCCTTGAAAGAGCTTGTATAGTTCTGCGTGCTGACGCAAAGAGGGGTTTGTGGAGGAAGATCGAATGCAGTCGCTGATGTAAGCGTTAGCTTCCCTGAGTCTGCAAGATCACGATCAGATTCCACTCACTTTGCGGGTTTGAGATATCGCTGCTTCCTAGGTCATACTCGTATTGCACCAGTTTCCCGTCCGAGTCACCCAAATATAATCGCAAATCGAACGCATCACCTCCTGTGTGCGACACTGCAATCGGCGAGCCGTCCCCCATCGATATACTGTGTCCTTTTACCTCCCATGGTCCATCGGCGAACTTTGCTATGTTCAGATGGTTCGCTCCTAAATCTTGGAACAGGACGCCAAACACCTGGGATTGCTTGACCAGGTCCTGTTGCCAATACGTTGCAAACGAGGACAGGTTCGCAGCACTAAATTGCCCGCTGAAGTTGTCGCTACCCCAGACGCCGACTTGGCTCTTGTAGGGCGACTGTCGTTCGAAGGCTTTTCCGGATGAGGTGGCGTAGAACACGTCTTTGACGAAGCCACCAGGCCAGCTGGTGTTCTTGTTTGGATACCCTCCAGTTGCTGATACGCCTGTCCCGAGCTTGACATCTGTACCGTCGTCCGTCACGTTCGATACTGTCCAGCCATTAGATGTCGAGTTCCACGCCGACTCCACGATTCTCTTATCCTTGTATTGGTAGAATACATGATAGTGGTTGACATCTTCTTGGTCCACCCATTGGACGGCTGCTAGGGACGAGTTCTGATACACTGGGCTCGTCTTGTTTCGAGGAGATGCTGTGCTGGGAATGTTTGGGTTCTCTAACGGCGTTTGTTCATTCTTCTTGTCTTTGTTGCGATTCGCAAGGGCGCCTCCGACACCGCCTCCCACGGCTGCTGCGATGACGACGAAAATCGCGACCCCGAGCAATATCCAGAACGTTCTTCTCTTCAGCCCGAGAATTCTTTGCTTCTCTTGCACTTGCTCCTTCTCTTTGACACTTGCGACATACTGAGGCGGTGCATAGTAGTCTTGCTCTGCGAATTCATACGGTCTCTTTCGGTCTTCTTCTCGAACGACTTGCATTCGATCCTGGTCAACTTCAATCCCATGGCCGTTTTCCAGATCGCGCCGCGGATCACGAACGACTTCAAGGTCACTGTAGCCTGTCTTCTTGTCCATAATTTCCGCTGTAAGGCTGCTCTGGTGTTTCGTCGGAGGAGCCGCCACGGCTACCCATGAATGAGGAAGGTAAGAGGTCTCAACAGCAGGGCCAATTTGGGCTCCAGGAAGCGGGCCTTAAGGAACCTGGCATTTCTCTGACCGGCGCAACTAGGAAGCAAGGGGGCACAGTAGGGGTGAATACGCCCGGCGCCCTGCTCATACATATTGAACTACAGTATGCCTATCGGGCGAATTGCAAGTGATGCCGAACGTCTTGCGACGCTGTAATCCTCTGGAACGTGTGTCAGCCACGTCGTAGATCAGTGGTTAGTTCGGGCGTGCAATAACCGTCTCGCACGAGACGTTGTGGCCGCGATACACTCGCGCGAATATTGGTAGCAACAAAGCAAGACGTACCGGTTAACCATGGGATATCTGTCAATAAAGTACGTACCTGCAGCTAGTTAATCCTCCAGTGCCTACCCTAAGCCTTTTAGAGCCCGTCCTGATCTTCGAGAGCGAAGCGCGACGGGCGCTGATGCTTTTCGAAGTGGCACCAGCACAGACCACCCTAATTTCGCCTGGTCGGGAGAATCTTTTTGAAAACTTCAGTTCTCCTTATTATGGCATGATCCTTTCCGGCTCAGCAATGCTTTCGGCACGTCAAAGTTGGTAGTTCTCATGTGGGTGGGTGATCGCAGCTGCTTACGAGGTGTTCCCGAATCCCCAGTCCAGTGACCCGTCTTTCTTCTTGCTCCAACACCCACAGCCTTTGCAATTCCGCCTCGAGGAATCCATCGGCACTCTGACAGCGCTCCCACCCATGGCAAATGCCGCCGTTGATCTGTCAGTTGAACTGGAAGCCCTACGCCCTATATAGCCAATGTTGCCAGCGCTACGGCAAGGAGGGTGAGGCTATGCCATTCTGAGAACGCCGCACGCTAAGAACACCTTACCCTTTTCGCCGAGTTACATTTGAGCAACTGGTCGCTCCAGGCTCTCCATCGTCAAGACTGACAGTTGCGTTACCATGCTTCCATTCGTTATTTTCGCCTTATTCGCTGGGGTAAGATCCGAGTGGGCGACGGATGATAAAGCCCTTCGATGGGGTCCATACCGACCCAATCTGTATTTTGGTGTACGGCCTCAGGCCCCCAAGACTATGCTGGCTGGCTTGATGTGGGCTGCAGGAGATACTCAGGAGAATCAAAATAACAGTATTGTGTCCTCCGGCCCCAACTACCGCCTCTGGGTACCACTGACACGCACAGCTCTGCGCGATACTTGCGAATACAACGAAGTCGACGGTTATGGCTGGAACAAGTACGACACTCGCCTCGGCGGACGTCAGACGGCCCTTGACGGTTGGCTGCATCTGGATATGAATACAAACTTCGTGAAGACTAATGATGGCGAAAGCTGGGGCGTTCGTATTCAAGGCGTACCAAAAAAAGATGCACCTGCCGACGTCAAGACAACGTTCATCTTTCACGTCGCCCTAGAAGACATGCAAGAAGTCTCTCTCAAGTCACTTGAATGCAAAAGCGACGACAGGAACACAGACGCGGGACGTGTGGTAGCAGCGTGCCAAGGCAACGACGACACGCTCGGAAAATTCGAGCTCAAAGCTTACTCGGACAGCACGAACAAACTCACGCAAGGTCCAGCTGTTTTGTCTTTGCAAGTTTCCGAGGAGAAGATATGGCAGGCCAAGAACGTATGGATGGAAGCGTCAGCGAGCCGTAAAGAGCTAATTGTGGACGCATCCGATAAGGGGAATTTACATTTCATTCAGGCGGTCGTCCAAGGCCCATTTTCCTTCGACATCGTATACTCATCCGCCACCGCCAAGACACCAGTTTCCCCTCGAAGTATAACATCCATGTTGAAGGACATTGATGGTTCCTTCCCTGGTGATGTAGACAAAACCTTCCCAAGAGATAGCGTGTATCAGGATGACAAGTATGGAAGCTTCACGCAATCAGTCTTATCGCAATTGTTGGGCGGCCTGGGATTCTTCTACGGCGACACTAAAGAGGACCGGTCTAATGCGACTGAGTATCTCGAAACCGAACCCAATTTTTGGGAAGCAGCAGCTGAAGCTAGGAAGCGTGCACCGGTTACTACGACAAAGCCGTTTACCCTGCTTTCCCATACACCATCGCGGCCCACTTATGCCCGCGGATTCTTATGGGACGAGGGTTTTCATCTTCTCGCGGTCATGGAATGGGACCTCGACCTTGCTGTGTCTGTCATTAAGAGCTGGATGGGTCTTATGGATGCCGATGGCTGGATTGGACGTGAACAGATCCTTGGCCCCGAGGCACGAAGGACCGTACCCGAGGACTTTCAAGTGCAGTACCCGCAGTTTGCGAATCCTCCGACTCTATTACTGCTTGTTACAAACCTCTTATCAAAGATGACAAAGGAGTCACCGTACTCTGGCCATAACTCGCAATACCTAGCCTCGGAGGATGCAGGGAAAGCATTACTTGAGGAACTCTACCCACTGTTCGCAAGGCACGCAGCGTGGTTCCGTCGTACACAAGCTGGAAATTTCAGTGACATCTATCCTCGACCCGAAGGCTACGAAGGGCAAGAGGGCTACCGCTGGCGAGGAGCGACGCCGGGAACATGTTTGACGAGCGGTCTGGACGACTATCCGAGAGCCAATCCACCGCATCCTGGTGAGCTTCATGTCGATGCACTTTCATGGGTCGCGGCCTCAGCTGCAGCGCTTCAGAAAGTAGCAAAATATCTTGGCAAGGATTCCGAGGCCAAGAGCTACGGGGACAATTTCAATGCTGCTATGAAGAACCTGGATACACTACATTGGAAGGGTGATCAATCGAATGCATACTGCGACACGACTATAGGCGAGGGCAATAAGTATGAGTATATCTGTCACCACGGATATGTCTCCCTCATGCCGCTTTTCCTTGGCTTGCTGAAGCCCGATCATCCCAAACTTCCAGCAGTCTTGGACCTGATCTCTGACAAGGAGCACCTGTTCTCCGACTATGGACTGCGCAGTCTCAGTGCCAAGAATAATAACTATGGCACCGGTGCTAACTACTGGCGAGGTGCTATCTGGATGAACTTCAACGTCCTAGCTGTGCAACAACTTTGGCGTCTAGGCCAACAAGAGGGTTCTGAGAAAGAGCGCGCCAAGTCCATCGCTACCGACCTGCGAGACCGCGTCGTCAAGACAGTTTTCGACAGCTGGCAGAAGACGGGGTATATTTGGGAGCAATACAGCGACAAGACCGGCGAAGGATCTCATAGTCATCCGTTCGTGGGCTGGACTGCGGGTGTGATTCTACTGATGAGCTTGCGGAACGGGACGGTTAGCACTCTGGCCGAAAGGACAGAAGAAGCTGTAACTTTGCCACTCGGTGTCTCTGTTGGTATTGCAGCGTCTTTCGTCCTTTTCATGTCTTTCGTAGCCACGAGTACGGTGTTTAGAGGAAGTCGTGCAGGCAAGTTCTTGTCGAAAAAGCTGTGGGGAAGAAGACAACATCGGTATGAGGAGATCATGGAGCTAAGAGAGCAGACATGACACAGGCTCTGGGGTGTTTGTATCATTTCTGCGATTGTTCGTAGAGCACTTCAATTATCACGCTCTACCTTAATTGGAGTTTACATAGAATTAGAAAGTGGATGAGCTCTACCAAGCATGAGGCCTGCACCCCGACTCCGCGATAACTTAGGGATGATCGCATATACGAATGCTATCGCTGCTCTTTCCATCAGTTACAGAGGCGGCTAGACCGAGATAACCGGAGCTGTCGATCTCATCGACCCGTCTTCACTGGAATTATGAAACGGCAGAATTACATTCTCGATTAAATATTCAACCTATGAGTGGTGTTGATGATGATCGTCGTCGATGGAGTGACGATACAAATTCCAGGCCCGACCCTGACTTGAAGTCGTAGTATTGTCGCAGTATTTATGCTAGACTTGATGTTATTTACCGCATAGGCCGCAGCAAGATCGCCATGATATACTTCGGGTCAACATGTGAACTTGGAGGCAGGATTGCCTCGGTGACTAGACTCGATACTGGAGTATATCACACTTTCAACAATGAAACATCCGCATAACAGAGCTGTGGCTGTCTTTTTAAAAGTCTAAACGTCCTCCAAGCTAGTCGATCCACTCAATTATTACAGCTCCACAGCCCTTCGTTGCATAACGCGGAGGGTGGAAAAGTCACAAAGAGAACCATATCATTTGACCGTGTGAGATGGATCGGGTTAAACTTTCTAACAGTTAGATTTAAGTATACTGTACTTGGCATAGATACCGGGTCGGCGCCTTTTCCATCAATATAGTTGAGATTGAATATTTCAGACGAAGATTCAAAAGGCCATTACAATTCTGATTTTTTTTAAAATATTCAAAGAATCTCTAGAAAAGTGTAGAGAAAAGAAGGTAGACAGAGCACAACAACGAGGCTTATACACCCATCTACAGCATCGTAACGACTTCCCGGAGCAGCAGAACACGTGTATGCTCTTACTAATTTTTTAGCATTTAGAGTTTATGCAAGTGTTTAGGGGAACTTTTATAATCAATAGGACTTTGCATGGGGATACTGACCTGCTGACTCTTATGTAGTCGTAGTCGACATCTAATTTTAGTGGAAGAATTACATGATACACTGTATTTAAGCTTTTTGAACTGATCATGTCAATTCCTAGAGTGGCGTAGAGAAAGAGAGAAGCATAAAAGATTACTGAGAGGCTTATATATACTCTGACACCAAGGTGATAAGCTGTTGTGGCTTCTAGCCCCTGAATCCGAACATTATATATGTACCCTCTGCTGGGTCGCGAGAGATCTTCGGAGTCGAGCTACTACATACAGGAAGATGATGGGATCTTTTGAATTGAGAATAGAACTTCTATTACATGGACACCTCTCGTTTCCAGCTTTGACATGGTGTAGGATTAGATATTGCTTGGAAGGATGGCCGCATAGAGTCCCACAACTCCTCTTTAGTAAATTAAATGTCCGGCCCTAAAATGTGTGAAGAACAAAGCATGGTTCGACCCGATAGAGCTTTGTACACTGATAAGGAACATATCCGTGGGAGCCCAGGAATTCCGATCTAGCAGCAACCAACATGTCGACAGGCTCTTGAATTTTGAAGAGTCAGTGGAATTCCTTCCCTCGTCCCGAGGCGCTGGGTCGCTTTCTACATCAGCTCGGAAACAGCGTGCTGTGCATGAACTAGTTGTATTCTGCCTTTCGTATTCGCCGGGCTTATCGTCAGTTTTAGAGTTCAGTTAGCATACCACGCGAACTCTAGTATTTTAGATAACGGAGCTTGTGGTTGAGTTGTACGAAGATCCAAAGCGCTCGAGTTGATATTATATGTTTCCGAGGACATTGTTCAAGTCCTCCACAGACTTTGGAGCGAGAACTAGAGCATTTGTGGTCAAGGTTGGCTGATTTCCTCCTTTTCGCCTTCGCAATGACGGTCACCCTTTTGAACTGATATGGCATGCGCATTGGCTCGGCTATGTTTTAAAGATCGCGGTAATACCCACTAGTGTAGGGAAGAAGAAAGACAGGTAAACTTGCGCAGTGGGGTTATATATCCATGAACGCCATTGATCAGCTATCCGGGGGGATTTTGAACCGAGAAACAGACCGCATGTCGTCAAGCTTTACGCTCTTGAAGATTTTCAAAACACGTTCCTTTATACCCGTAGTCCAAATTATTTCTCGACTTGAGACTTTTACATTGTCGTTTCTATAGGAAGATGGTCCTTCTGCTGCTAATTCGTAGCTTTTAGACTGCTTTCTCAAGTGATACGGCATGAACGTGGGCTCTGAACTATTTTAAAGGATCAAAGCCACACTCGAGGTAGTATAGAGAAAAAGGAATCAAAGTATAGAGTTGTAGGAGGGCTTATATATCCAGAATGTCATTGATCAGCTGCTCCGGAAATTTTACTTAGTGAACCATACCGCATGTAGTCGAGCTCTGCGAGTTCAAGGATTTTCGAAATCCGTTCCTTCATATAGACGGGTTCAGTCTCCCTCTGAACCAAGTAATAATGTAATCATTTTTACGTTCGTCATGCCGGTAGACGGATTGCCGTTTTGGAAGTAAGATAGCATATGGTAGAACACGTCCCGCTTTTAATGGCCTAAGCCACACTGTAAGTTGTGTAGAGAATGGTCCACGTTAAGGGCTGTGGGCGGTTTTTATACCTTAGAGTACATAGAATAACGCTTCTACGGATCTTGAATCGGGAATCGGACCGCATGCAATCTCTTTATGTCAACTGGTTGAGTCCACCTCTGGACCCAGTATAATTTACATGGTTAATCAATCTTGTCCTTTCGACATTCGCAGTCCATGGACCGCGTTTTAAAGTATAAAGGCAATTCAAGAACGCGTAGTGATTTCAGAAATTGATGCCATGCTATAAATTTTAAGGGAAGGAGACTGAACGCGGAGGGCCATAGTGAGGTTTATATACCCAATACCTAACACCGACATCTTCTGGAACTTCGCGAATTTTTAGTTGTCTCCGAGAGGAGCGTGCCCCTTGAAGATGAATGGTTTTAAAAGGAATAAGTGTACTATATGAGAAGACCGCTGAATAGTTTCAAATATTCGAAGAATGCGCCGGACATAGACAATATCATCGTCGTCTTTTCGCATCTAGAGGGCGAGAGTGATTTTAAAAGACGACAAAGCATGGCCACTAGTGTTTCGAAATTTTGATAACTATATGCAATCTATAATCACTGTAATATAGAGAAGAAGTGGACTCTAAGGGCTATAGAGCGATTTATGTACCTGACACCCACATTGTCGAGTATCTTGGTACTTTTCAATCTACTAATAAAAAGCATATCCACTATGTCTTCCGTGTTAGATATAGTTTTAATGGATATCTCTCATGCAACCGCTCCCAGACGCTTTGAAATTTTAAAGAATGTGTCAAATGAGAATGATTTTGTGGTTGTCTTGCTACATAAGTGGTGAGAACGAGGGATTATGGAAGCTGAAATATCATAGGCGGCGCTCGTGGAGATTTTAGTAGAGAGACACGCTCTTCAGGCTCAGTAGCGTGTAGAGAAGAAGTAGGGACTCCAAGTCAAGGAAGGGTTTTATCTACCACCGGGCATCAAGTCGGAGCTTCGAAGTCAATCAATCAACAATAATGGTCATGTTCGTCCACACTTCCAACTTTGATACGTAAGTTTGGTGGCACCCATATGACTGGTTTTCGTATTCTTTCAAGTTCTATAAGATTTGCCTGATTATTTGCTGGCTTGAAGTCGTCCTTACGCATCGATAGGGAGGGCATGGGGGCTTTTAAAGAGATTGTAGCATGCGTCGCTCATCTCGTAGATTCTAATAGTGGTATACAATACCCATTTAACTGTATAGAGACGGATTATAGCTCCCGGTCTAGGAAGATTAATGCACCCAACTATCACACATCACTTGTCTGTACGTGATCTTGTTGACGAGCAAGAAGCATGTTTTACATTTGATAAGGTTTTGAGAGAGTGAGAAACGACTTAGATCATAAGGAGCAGACATATTGGATTTTGAAAGAAGAGGTAATATGCCAGTAGCCAGTCACGTTTTCAATAGCTAAAGAAAGCTACGCTCACTGTGGTGGAGAGATCAAGTAGGACGCTATAGTAAATTGAGTCGTTATACCTCACCACAAATACATTGGTGCATAGCTTTTCCGTTTCAATGAGCAGGAAGCACGACTGGTACGCCTCAAAGTTTACAAAGAGTAGAGAGGGAATTAGACCATTGAAAGATTTGCTAAGGATTTCAAAGACAAAATGACATAGCAGGTATCAGTTTCCGATTCTGGTGAATGAAAGAAAGCTACGCTTAGTGTTGTCCAGAAAAGTATAAAAACCCAGGGTTGGAGGAGGTTTACATATGCCGAAGCCCAAATTACGACAAGCGCAGAGCATTCTTTTCAATTGACAAGGTTTAGATGGAGCCAGAAAGGTATTATATCATAGTAAAGATAGGTTAGTAACTTTAGAAACTGGGGTAACATCCGGTGTCGCTATCCTGCTTTTTAGTAGCTGAAGAGGGCTACGATTCGTGATGTGTAGAAGAGTATAGGTAATTAGGGGTTGGAGGGGGTTTATATACGCCTATCACGAGTTCTAACGAGCGCAGAATATGCGGCTTGATCTTTGTAATTTGGAATGAGTCGAGGACAACTTCCAACATGTTAAGTGTTCAAGATACCTTCTGAACACGAGTCTACAGACGACACATGGGAATTAGTATCACAAGATTATCTCCTCATAAGAAGCTCTTAGTTCTGGTTTAAGAAGCGGAGTCCACATGTTGCTGCCATGTTGTACTTTTAGAGTAATGGAGTACCCTCAGAGTTGTGTAGAGGAGACGTTTAACTTGTTAGACCGTAGCGAGGCTTGAATACCAGTACCCACATAAAATCACATCCATCAGGAGTATAGACTTTCTTATCTCTTTTGGAAATAAGTCTTGCAGACTATGCGACATAACTATCAGACAAAGACGTTAAATTTCATGAAGGCTGAGTTAGACGCTTTTGAAATGCCCAATCTGCATAGAGATGTTTGATGTTGGGCTTGAAAGATTCAAACTCCCGCTTCGCTATGTAGAGAAGAGCGTCATATGCGTGGATTTGCAGACGGGTTATATACCCCGCCACATGTCCGCAAGCTTCGGGTTTTCTGGGTTCAACCATCGTTGAACATGTTTGCCATATCTTACGACTCAGGAAAATTGGGCGCGATCTGGATCATGCTAACCCTCCAACATGCTCTCCAAAACTTAGCCCCACATAACTTGCAATACTAAGGTCGCAAGGTCTTCTTTTCCATACAACGTGATCTTGCTTTTTTATTTTCCAGTAAGGAATCGGTTTTTGAAGTCCACATAATGTTCGCAAAGGACATGTCGCAGGCCAGTCTTCCCATCTAATTATTCAAACAGATATTCTTCCTAATGAGCGGCGTTTGTTGCTTGTTCTAGAATAGGACATCCGCATGTATTCTTCATTGTTTCCTTTAATAAATAGAAATTATAAGGCTTAAGTAGTGTAGAGAATAAGCAAACATCTACTCGAGATAAAGGAAGTTTATATACCCAGCACTAACATATCCCCGTATCTTCACAGATTTTCGAGTCTTCGATGGTGAGAATAGGTAGCGAGCGGACATTGCATGCCACCTGTAGTCTTTCTGTCTGAGTTGCTAAATAGATATATCCTTTGTGAAAATAGCAGGAGTAGTCTTCTTTAGATTACGGAGCTCGCATCATCTCATCTTCGTCTTCTTTTTAATAGATTAGAACTACCTCTAAATTGTAGAGAGAAGAAGTAAGCATCAACCTGAATCGAAGACGGTTTACATACACCAGCACCGTCATGCGAACAAATCTCTGCTGCTTCTAAAGTCCGCTAGTGTGATAGTAGCGAGCAGATAGCACATGCCATTTCTAGCTTTTTAGTTCTAATAAAGGTTTATTAGACCGCATATTATAAGCAAGCTCGCTAGAGAGATATAACCTCCATGTAGACTGCTGCCACATCTCTTTAGAATGTCGAGTTCGCATGTCTTCTTAATCATCTCTTTTTCAACAGACTAGAGCTTCTAAGTTGTGTAGAGAAGAAAGGAAATAAAGTAGGTAAAGAGGTAGGTTTATATACCTAGCGCTAACATGCGAACATATCTCTACTGCTTCTAAAGTCCGCAGTTATAAGAATAGCAACCGCGTATCACATAAATGTTTAAACCTTTAGCTTTCGAACCAGCTTCGTAGAATGCGCATTGTGGGTAAGGTTATAAGATATTCTTTTCATAGATAGAGTTGTCATCTCATTCTAGTATATATCGGGTAAAGTAGAGAGAAAGAAGGATGGATGGGGGCTTAGGAATCCACCACCAATATGCGAGCACATCTCTACTGCTTCTAAAGTCCGCAGGTGTGATAGTAGTAACTAGATATCACATCAATTCCTTAAATACTGCGTTTTCGACATCGGCTTCGTAGACAATACGTTATAAGAAAGCTCGCGAGAAATTCTACGGCATGTTTGAGCGCTCTGATGCTTTTCAGTGCCGGGTCCACATAAAAGTGTGGTCCGCCTTGTTTTCGAGACTCAGGTTCACATTCGGAGTTGTGTAGAGTGCTTTTAAAAGATCCAATCACCGCTCTATAGTGTAGAGAAGTAAGAAAAGAAAGCGAAGGAGGGGCGGAGGAGGTTTATATACCCACTATCGACATACGCTAAAACCTGTTGTCTTTGATGTACCGCATTGGTTCCTCATTCGGAGAGTTTTCAAACACCGGGTTCGTAGACCGTACGTGGCAAGACGGGAGGAGGGTTTATATACCCACCACCACCAAGCAATTATACATCTACCCTCTCGGACATAGTAGCGACTGTGTCTCGCATTGGAATTTCGCTTGGGCAGTTCATAAACACAAGTCTCATAGACTGCTTTATAAGCAAGTTTGTAAGATATGTTCTTTATGGACACGCCGAACGTTTACTTTTAGATGTTAGGGTCTACTTCATGCGTTGAGTGCAATGCCGTTTTAGAATGCGGAGCTCGCATTGGTTTGAGGCTACCATCTTTTAAGTAGACAAAAACCACCGATGAGTTGTGTAGGGAAGAAGTTAATGTTGTACATGAAATCTTACATTTTCGGATTTTGAGTTCGATATTTTTCATACATGTTGTCCTATGTTGCCTTAAGGTATAGTATCCTACACGGAAAGATAGAATCCTCGGATTTTAAATACTCGAACTCTCATGTCTGCTCTTAAACGTCGCTTCGAGACCTAACATTTCAGAAAAACTTATGGAGTACACTATTCACGTTAACTACTCTCATAAACCTGTACACGTGGCTCTTTTCTATCAATCTCGCACAAAAACTTATTAAGCGTACGACTTTGGTCGCTACTGTTTTTATAGCCATCCTCGAACAAATACATCTGATATCGCGCATCAGATCATTGCCTTCGCGATTCTGAACGCTACAGTTTTCATGCATCTCAAGGCGTGACACCTTTGTATGTGATATCGCATATAAGAGAAACAGGATCTTCGATTTAAAACGCGACAACTCTCATGCCTGCGCTCCCACGTCGCTTTAAGATATGATCTCGCGCATAAGTCTACAGTATACCCTATTCTCAACGCGAAACCTTTCATGATGGTTATCATCTGCGCTTTCAAATAGAATACCGCACATACCACCAAAACATCTCCACTCCTAACAGAAGCCTTCCCAGAACAAATGTTAATCACACGCATTCCGGGATAGCTTCCCGCGTTCTAGAAGAGCTACATGCGGCTCCTCCCCCTGCTTTTTTTTAGTATTCATAAGCAGCCCGCGACTCTCTGTAAAGAGGGAGAAAATCACTGTTGGCTTTTTTTTTTAGGGAATTGCTATGTGACGGCTCTTCCTGTTCACTTTAGTGCGAGATTTTTGGAGGAGAAGTACATTATCAACGATAGGGAGTGGTTTTTAGAACACTTGGAGATATTCTGCGGCTGTCTGTAGAGAAGAAAGGAACGTAGAGGGGAGGATAAGCTTGGTAGGTACGATTTTCATACTTGTCCACTTCTAGCGCTTTTTTAATATTGCCGCACATCAAAGTTATTCATCAAGTTTAATAAGAAGTTTTAGGAATAGATGTATGAAGTGTGCGCGCATAATTCGGTGTTAGAATTTCTTTGGAGTATATACACATAATCTACTTCCTAGTTCTTTTTTCAAACGTGCTTGTGACCGATCCGCGACTATCCGTGAAGAAGCAGAATAATCTAAAACAGAGAATAAAAGACAAGTTCAGCAGCCACAACTTCCAATATCTACTCGTAAACGACGCTTTAAAACCTAGTATCACACCTGAAGTGCTTGAATGTCCAGTTTTGCTAAATAATCGTGAGCATGGATGCGTGATGTGTGTACACATGTCTCCAAGCCTTTTTCTATCTTGCAGTGACTACATCGTATAGAACTAGATCGTATTGTATTTTAGACTGTTCGTAAGCAGCCCGCGACTGTCTGTGAAAGGAAGACGTGCAAGCCAGGATAAAAAATAAAGTCCAGTAGCTACACCTCCCCCAATTATCCTCTCAGAACTTTCTTTTCGATAAATACCGCACATCAAAAGGTTGCGTGTCGAGTTCAATATCGACTTTTAAGAACAGATGTGTGACGAGCGCAGGCATGAATGGTAGAAGTGGAGGCTTTAGAGTATACGCATATCGAGTTTGCATGGATGCTTTTTTTTAAAGAGTGCGTGTGGATGGTGTGAGACTGTGTGTGTGTGTGTGTGTGTGTGTGTGTGAAGAAGAGGAATGGGTCTGGAAGGGGGTAGGGGTTTATATACATGCAGTGCGTAGAGCGACGGGCATGTGTGCGCGGAGGTTAGAAGGGTGTGCCGGATGCGCGTGTGTTTAGTGGGTGTCTGGGATGGTAACATGCATGTGCGCATGAACGCATACTTTTGATATACACTATGAACAGCATTCACACTAACCCCTCGACTTCGCATCAGCTCCCAGCCAACCTCGTCAGCGCATCCCCCTCGACCCTCAACCCGACCCAAGCATCCTTCCTCTTCGCCCCCAGACTCTCATAAAACTCCAAACTCGGCGTATTCCAGGTCAAGCAACTCCACTCCAGCCTCGAACCCCCCAGACCCACAACCTCAGCCGCTAGCTTCTTGATCAGCGCTTTCCCGTACCCTCGCTTCCTGTACTTCGGCTTCACGAACAGGTCCTCCAAGTATATACCCGGCACGGCAGTCCAGGTGCTGTAGTTGTAGAAGTAGAGCGCCATGCCTGCGACTTCGCCTTCGGGGGCGGTGATGAGGAAGGTCTTTGCGTAGCCGGGGGTGAAGGAAGAGGGGTTGTTTGGGTCGGCGTGGGAGAGGGTCTTTGTGAGGAGGTCTTCGGTGGCTTTGACGAGGTCGGTGGATTTTTCGTAGTCGGCGAGTTCGTGGATGAGGCCGTAGATGGTGGGTACATCTTGAAGAATTGTTAGTGGGGTTCTGCGTGGATTGCGGGGTAGCTGCTTGCCTTCGCGGGTTGCGTGCCGTATGGTCGCGCCGTCGGATGCCATTGTGCGGGTCTGTTAGGAGGGTTGAAGGAATTGAGGTTTGTTGGAGACTTTAAGGATGTGGTTGAGTGTTGTGGATGGCGCGCCCTACACGCCCTATGACGGAGAAAAGCAGGTCGGGATGGCGCGACTATACCGTCGGAATGGCGAGCGCCTCCAATTGGCCGGAGGAGAAGGCGCGTTCAGGGGTCCTCGCAACTGATGACCGCGGACTGCTCCTCGGCATCGGCGTTCCATCTAAGAAGAAAGCAATGCTCAAGTTGCGTTGGCCCTCTTCTTCCTAGGAACCTTTCCAAGGGAATCGACACCTGCGAAAAGCACCTCGTCAGCTGGGAGAGTGTATGCTCGGAGGTTCTGGCTTCTGCGCGAGCCCCAGATGGCGCTCCATTTCTGATATTCTTCGTTCCACACCAGCTTGCAGCTAAGACACAGGATCTTCCCGTACATGCGTCGCATGAAGTGGGGTGTGATGGCATGCGGACGAGACAATCCTCCAGGCTTGAGGGCTCTACTCGGTTTCGCCAGCACCAGTCCCTGATCTATGGCTGATTGTGAAGCCAAGGTGGCCTGTGATGAGAGGTTCCCAACAGGAGTGCGACGCTTGATCGAGGCTTCACACCTCTTCTGCCCCGTTGCATATGCCCGCAACTCGTCCCATTCGTGCTCGGGCAGAGGAGGGAGGAGTTTTGTCATCGTCTCAGCGTACCACCTTCGCACTATGTTCCGCGCTCTGCTCATCGGCATTGCGCGTTGCCACGCATTCTTCGACGGCGCTATAACCTTGTCCGACTTCATCGATCGGCCAATGCTAATACCGCTCATCCTTTGTGTGACTATCGTGGACCGGAGCTTCGAGTAGCGGTCCGAGATGGAGATGGATATCTCGCTGTCCGAGATCTTCGCCGGGGCATCGAAGAACTGGAGGAAGCGTTTGTTGCTGTAATAGAGCTTCTGCAACGGGCTGGATTCGTCCAGGGAGTCACGGCCGTCGGGCGAGGAGTCAGGCTGGAGGAGCTTGTCGAGGAGGGCATATCGCCTCGGCCCGATGCGTCCATAAGTGAGCATCAAGATCTTCTGCAAGCACGCGTAGTGGCCTTGGTTCGCTCGTTGCAGATAATTGAGCCCCTTGCGCGCCTTCCTCTGCATCAACCGCGTGCGCTCTTCGATCACGGACGGCTTCCGCCTTCTGCCGCCCCCGTGAAAGTATCGCTCCTGATTCTGCACTGCGGCTGTAGACGTGGCATTCTGGGCGGGCTGGTGGACCTTGAAGCGATGGACGATGTAGCGGCGGAGGAAGGTGCGAGCGTGCGCGTCGGGCAGGTACGTGGCCGCGCGGAGGAGGGCGCGCAGCAGGTGTGTCGACTTGAGACGGGATGCCGCATGCTGCGCTGCAGGAAGACGCAGCGGCATAGAGTGACTGCGAACTGGACGGATGCCGCTGGATATGCGCGATCCAATAAATTTCGGTGACAGCTGAGGCGCGTTGATTGGCCGCGTCTCGCTTCCCGTCACGGGCTTCGAACGCGCACGCGCTTTCGACTCCGCTTCACGACGTGCCATTCACCGCCGCCCATCCACCCACCCACCCCTCGCTCTCGCTCTCGCTCCACGCGCCGCCAGCCTCGGGTCCCCTTTGTCGCGACTCCGTCCTGAGTGCCTTTCGCAGTGTGCTCGCGCAAGACGAGAATTGCGCCCCGCGACGTTGCCCGCTCTCTACCACGGACCCCTCGCGCCTCGGCCATGACCTTCGCTGCTTGACCGCGAAATCCCCACTGCGAGACTCCATCCGCCGCGCCGCTGACATAATGCAAGTCGCGCGGTCGTCGATAGCATCCTCCTTCCCCTCGGGCTCCCTGTCGCAGCCGACCATGTACGCCAACTCGTCGCACGGAATGATGGCGGCCCCGTCCTTCAACCGATCCTTCTCCGACGCCAATGGCTACCAGCAGGCCGCCATGGAGAAGCCGCAGATCTATACCGTGCGTGTGGTGCTCCGCTGCGACAGTCGTTGCTAATGAATGTATAGGCCGTCTATTCTGGCGTCTCTGTCTACGAAATGGAAGTGAACCGCGTCGCCGTAATGCGAAGACGCTCCGACGGCTGGCTCAACGCAACCCAGATCCTTAAGGTGGCTGGCGTCGACAAGGGCAAGCGCACCAAGGTGCTGGAGAAAGAAATATTGACCGGCGAGCACGAGAAGGTGCAGGGCGGATACGGCAAGTACCAGGGCACCTGGATCAGCTATCGCAGAGGGAGGGAGTTCTGCCGCCAGTACGGTGTCGAGGACATCCTTCGACCTCTGCTCGACTACGACATCAGCGCCGACGGCAACGCGGGACCTGGCATCGAGACGCCCACAAAAGAACAAGCCATGGCAGCAAACAGGAAGCGCTTCTACACGCAGAGCATGGACGGCCGCGGTGCGAACCAGAGCGTCGGTGGCACCTTCTTCTCTAACATAGGGTCCACAGCCACCAGCGCCATTGCTGCCATGAACAAGGTCGCAAGGCTGAATTCTCCCGCACCGCGCGCGAGTTCCTCTCAAGGTCGGCGATCCATGGGCCGTCCCTCACAAGGACCGATCGGGAGCCAGGACTCATTCCGCCAGAGCAGCCAGCAGAGCGTCCCCAGTCTTGCCTCCGAGCGCAGTTTCGGCGCAAACGGCCATACCGACTCTGCCTATGGTACAGGAATGGACGACTTCCAGGAGCCGCCCAGGAAGAAGATGCGCGCGTCGCAGGAGGATTCCTTCTCCCAGCCCAACGGTGCCGAGCTATCAATGCGCGATCATGGCTCACCCACCGAACCCAACGAGTCGTTCTACCAAATCAGCCACCATGTCCAGACAGCCGACGGCGAAGTTCCTACCGCGCTCCCACCTCTACCCCCTCCAAGCGGTAGAGCGGCCGAGGAGAAGCAGGCGTTGCTGACAGACTTGTTCGCCGATCAGTCAAGGACCGACTTCACCAATCATCCCGCCCTGCAGCTTTCAGGGACGGATCTCGATATGCCCATCGACAACAGCTCCAACACAGCACTGCATTGGGCGGCCACACTTGCGCGAGTCTCATTGATGCGCCTGCTTGTCTCAAGAGGAGCGAACATGTTCCGTGGCAACGCTGCTGGCCAGACACCCCTCATGAGTGCAGTTTCGGTGAACAACAGCCTCGACCACAGCTGCTTCCCCGAGACGCTCGAAATACTGGCTCCGCTGATCGAACTACGTGACGCCCAAGGACGCACCATCCTCCACCACATTGCGGTCACATGTGCCATAAAAGGCCGCGCAGCTTCCAGCAAGTATTACCTCGAGGCGCTTCTCGAATATCTCGTTCGCAGCAACATCCGGGACGTCCAAGCGAACTCCTTCGATGTGAACAGCAACTACCCCAAACCAATAGGACTGATGAGGTTTATGCAAGAGATGGTGAATGCGCGCGACAAGGCTGGCAACACGGCACTCAATCTTGCTGCGAGAATAGGAAATCGCAATATCATCTCACAGCTAATGGAGGTTCAAGCAGATCCATCGATAGCGAACCACAAGGGTGTGCGACCAATCGACTTTGGTGTGGGTAGCGATGCAGATCTCGACGCTAGAGGACAAGCCGACAGCCCTAGCAAGAACAAGGCGCCGCTGAGCAAGGTGGAGGAGACAGCAAGGGAGATCCAGCCTCGTAGGTAATTTCTGTTCAAGCTCAAGTGCGACTGCTAATAGGTACCAGTGATGAGTGGCATCCTTCAGAGCGCTAGCATGCAATTCACGCAAGAAGCACGAATCAAGCAGGACACGATAGACCGTACTAACGAGACCATCGCCCAGCTCTCAGCACTCCAGAAGACAGAACAAGCGCGGTTGGAGAATCTCCGTGCTCGCATCCGAGCGAGGCAAGATCGCTCGAAACGCAGCGCCAAGCTCAAGACGTGGCTCGATCTGGAGCGCAAAGCACTCAGCTACAGCGCACCGAAAGAGGAGCTGCAGAAGAAGCGACTGGTCGGAGACGCAGACATCCAAGGTGCCGGCATCGAAGTCCGTGGCGAGCATCTCCCCGCCGAACTCCGCGCCGCCGAGGACATGCTCATGCGCAAGGCGTCCGATGGCCCTGCCTATCTTTCCACGCCGCTCCCCGTTGACCTGACGAGTGTCGGCTATACTCACGCCGCTCTACTGTCCAACTTGCCGAGTATCCAGACCCTGAGACATCGCTTGGAGGTGTACGCGCTCAATAACCAGAACCTCGCCAGTCGCAATCGCCAGTTGAAAGAGAAGGATGGTCAGCTCGAGCAGATGTACCGCAAAGTCGTCAGTCTGTGTACTAAGGTCGATGAAGACAAGATCGATGCCGTCCTCGAAGGACTCGTGCAAGCGCTCGACAGCGACCCGCTTGATGGTGTCGAGGTCGGACGCGTCAAGGAGTTCCTGCGGAAAGTGGAGGGTGTGGAGGGATGAGTGTAAGGTGAGTGAGGTTTGAATGCTTCCTTGCTATCATGACCGGTGAATATGCTATCGTTATATGTGTTATCTATGCTATGGGGGGTTTACGATTTGATATCATGGTGGCAGCGATGCTATGCTATGCTGTTTGTTTCACTTGGCTTTCAAAGGGCGATCGATCGAAGGACGCCTCGGCGGCATGTCGCAGCGGGTTCGTTCATGTTCGGTTTTTGCTACGCTTGATGTAGGCATGCATGCATGCATGGAGATGGAGATGGGGCGTGGATCCACGTGCAAGGGTCTATCTAGTCTATTCGAATTGTGGATATTTCACAAGCGTTCGATCTATATCTTCTAATGAAATGAAAGTCTTGATATCATTTCTACCTATCTTCATCTTCACTCTTCAGATCCAGATCCAGATCCAATTCTATCCTCATCCTCAGTCTTTCCTGCCCTTTTCGTTTCACACCCACTACCAAGCTTCCTCGTCCCTAGTCCTCATCTCCAACTCCCTCCCTCCCTCAATCTTCTTCTCACGCCTTCCACCGCAACACCGTCAACGAATGCCGCCGAAACACAAACTCCCCCCTGCCATCCCACCGCCCCTCCTCAATCCCGACCCTCTCCTCTTTTTCCGTATTTACGACATCCACGGATGCGCCGGTGACGGTGTAAGTTTCTACCTCAACGTCCCCCTCTTTAGCACCTCCTACACCATTCCCCACGCCGTTGATCGACACGCTGAAATCCTTACTCTCATGTACATTGACAACCGCCAAACTGACCCACCCCCCTCCCTTTCCCCCTTCCTTACCCTCAGAAATCGTAGCACTGCAATCCAAAAACGGCGTCTCAATAACGCCGCGTATCCACCGGGGGTTCGTGGGGCCCTCGTATTCTGGGCACGAGACGTTGAGGGCGAGCGTGTGGCCGCGCATGTAGCGGCTGTAAAGCAGGAGCGGGTAGAATGTTGTTTGCTTTACGAGCGAGGAAGGGGTGGTTAGGAGCGGGGAGATTACGTTGAGGGATTGTGCGATATTCGCCATGCCCATCACAGCGGCTTGGCGGATAAACGCGTTCAGGAAGACGGCGACGGCGAGCGCGTCACTCAATGTGTACTTCTCCTCCGCACCTTGTTCACCTGCGTGAGGAGGTTAGAGGGGTGGTGTTGTGGTTGGGGGGAGGTGGTGGGGATTGTTGGATGAAGGATGGGGATGGGAAATGGAGATGTGGGAAAGGCGTACCAGGAGCGCGGACAGGATCCCAGACGTTCCATTCGTCGAAACATATCGTTTGGCGCGGGACTGTTGGGGGGACGTTGTTTTCGATGCGTGCGAGATCGATGAGCGCGGATGTCATTTGGATGGCTCGTTCAGCTGCTCGCGGTGCGGTGGCATTCACGATATGCTTCTTATCCGCTGTATACAAATGTATACTATGCATATCGATCAAGCTCTTCGTCCGATCGCCTCCTAAGCCATGCACATCGAACTTCACGCACTCTTTGAGCACGTAGTAGTCCCAGGAGCTGAAGCCGGTCTCGCCACAGAGCACGAGGATGATGCTGGGATCGAGCAGTTTCATGGCTTTCGCCCATTGGTAGGCGCGTTTGGCGTAGTCTTCTTTGGTGAATTGCTCGACTTGCCAGGGGCCCCAGCATTCGTTTCCTAGGGCCCAGTATTTGACCTAGAAGATCATGAGATTCGACTCGTAGAATTGGCACTCTAGCACAGTAGGGTTGCACAAGCAAAAGAGAGGGAAGGATTGAGCTTACGTTGTACGGTTTCTCGCGACCATTCTTGCGCCGCAGATTCGCGTAATGCGTGTCGAGGTCGGAGTTGCAGTACTCCAGCCATCCGAGCGCTTCATCGAGCGTCCCGGTGCCGAAGTTGAGACAGAAGTAGGGTTCTGTGCCGACGACCTCGCACCATTTGAGGAATTCGTCGGTGCCGAATTGGTTGCTTTCTACGCCTAGCCAGGCGAGCTCTGGTCTGCGATGATTATTAGCCACAATTCCTGAGTTCTACACTCTTTCAGTTTGGGCGTTATGAAGGAAAGATCGTCCGTCAAATTGGCAATGTTTTGGAAGTGAAGATAGAAGAAGATCAAAAAGTGCCTGGACAGACCTTGAAGATGCGGAAAGGGCTCTCTCCTACCTCTTCGGTCTCTGTTCTTTTGGACCTACGCCGTCGAGCCAGTGATATGTTGCGACGAAATTTCCGCCTGGATACCGTACAACAGGCACGTTGAGCTCTTTGAAAGCTTCGATTACGTCTTTGCGGAAGCCGTTCTCATCTGAGAGTGGGTTTCCAGGGTCGTAGATGCCGCCGTATATGCAGCGGCCCATGTGCCTGGTTTCCGGTCAGTACAGATCTCTGATGTACTTCTGCAAGCTGATGTACTCTGTGAAGCCTCCATAGATGTTGTCGTTGATCTTCGCGATCTTATGGTCGGGGTTAATCGTTATTGAAGGAGTTTCGTCGTCCCGAATCTTCGTGAACGTCGCCATCTTGCATCAACTCTCAATTTCTGCTCGTGTTCTTCTTCCTGGATTCGATATGGAGAATCAACATCCCATGTGACAGTGCCGTGTCGTCGCAGCTAACATGCGATGGTTCGCTCTACCTCATCCGACACTAACCCCTCCCACACTAGCACGCCACTCCCGCATTGGCGGAGAATTTGTGGATCTGCAAAGTCTCCGCCTTTAACCATCCACACAAACACTACCCGCGCCTCTAAACTCCTCTGAGTCGTCCATCCGACAAGGCTCGATGGTGCGGAGCAGCTGCCAACGGCTGGCGTTATATTTCCACCAACCGCTCGGTCGATTGCCGTCCGAGGGTGTCACTGAAAATTCCCGGGCCGCGGTTCGTGGATGAAAGAGCTGGGATGGAATTATGCGGGAGCGGAGACTGGAGGGATCTGGGGAAGGCGTGGCAGGTGGTTGGTCGGTGGACCGAAAGTCGTGTGAGGGTGTACGACCGGTATATTGGGGTATAAAGATGTGTGGGGCCCAGGTCGCCAGCTGGGCAAGGTTTTGGAGCTGTGTAGCTGTTGAATATCGACAATCATGGCTCTCCCACCGAAGTGGTATCAGGTACGTCCGCTGAATAGAACGGATTTGAGCTTCTGAGAGCTTCAATTGACGATGATGACAGTTTCTCGTCTCGGTCTTCGCGTCGCTTGGATCTGCGCTCTACGGTTACGATCTAGGTGTCATCGCGCAGGTCATCGCCTGCAAGTCTTTTGCGCTCGAGTTCAACAACCCTTCGGACAATGAGATGTAAGTTCATACGGTACTCGCAGTATGCGTTTGCTGATCAAGAGCAGTGGAGCTGTCGTATCAGTCTTCACGGGTGGCGCCTTCTTCGGTGCAGCTGCCGGTGGTCCATTGGGCGACAGATTCGGTCGAAAATGGACAATCATGATCGGAGCCCTCATCTTCTGTCTCGGTGGTGGCTTACAGACGGGTGCCCGAAACCTGTCGTATCTTTACGCAGGACGCGCTATTGCCGGTATCGGGTGAGTTTGGACTGCGATTGATATTGGCGACTATTTGCTAATTTCGCGACAGTGTCGGCGTCTTGGTCATGATCATTCCTCTCTACCAGGCTGAATTGGCTCATCCGAGCATTCGAGGTCGTATCACCGCTCTTCAGCAATTCATGCTAGGCATCGGAGCTTTGGCTGCAGCTTGGATCTCATACGGTATGCGGCAAACGGTCGTGTCTCCCCGAACTTGATCTAATGCTTGACAGGAACATACGTCGGCTTTTCTGACACGAACAATGCCCAATGGCGTGTAAGTCTGGGTATCCAGATTGTCCCAGCGGCCACCCTCGCGGCTCTGATCCTGCTGTTCCCCGAATCGCCACGTTGGTTGATTGATCACGGCCGGCCTGATGAAGGGCTCAAAACACTTGCGCATCTTCATGCACACGACGACATCAACGATCCTTGGGTTCGCGCCGAGTTCGATCAGATTCAGGACGCCATTACGTTCGAGCACGAACATGAGGCCAAATCATACTCTGAACTCTTCACGGACAGGTCCTGCTTCCGGCGTCTCTTTCTTGCATGCTCCATCCAGGCATCTGTTCAGATGACCGGTGTGTCTGCCATTCAATACTACTCGGTGACAATATATGGACAGATGGGCATCCAGGGTGACGAGACTCTCAAGTATCAAGCCATCTCATCGGTCATTGCACTCGTTGCTCAATTCTGCTGCATCATGCTTATCGACATCACTGGCCGTCGCTGGCCGCTCATTCTCGGCAATCTTGGGAACATGGTGACCTTCATCATCGCTACTATCTTGCTGGCCAAATTCCCACCCGGCGGCAGTGGAAACCAAGCGGCAGCTTGGGGCTTCATTGCAATCACCTGGATCTACAACTTCTCCTTCAGCGCAACCTGCGGTCCGTTGTCTTGGATCATTCCAGCCGAAATCTTCGACACCAAGACGCGTTCCAAGGGTGTCTCGATTGCGACGATGACATCGTTTGCTTTCAATACTATGATCGGACAGGTCACTAAGCCAGCTATGACGCAGGTGAAATACCGATTCTACATACTGTTCGTCGTAAGTCTATCTGCCTTCTGATCTTCTGTAGAATTGTGTCTAACCGCTGCAATAGGTCGCCAACTTGACAAACGCAATCTTCTTCTGGGCCATCCTCCCAGAGACTGCCAAGCGCCCTCTCGAAGAAATGAACTATCTCTTCACTAACGCACCAATGTTCGTTCCAGGCATCAAGAAGGGCGAGTACGAGACTCACGATCTCGAGCACCGCGTTGAGGAGGTCGAGGCGAAGCAGGGATATGGCACCCATGCTGAAGAGAGGATCTAAGCCGGATCATTCCATCTAGTGTCAAACACCCTTGTCACAGGTCCCAAATTCTATAACCCATCTAGGCAGTGTGCTGAAAATTTATGGATGACTGCTGCCCCGGCGATCTTGCGCTCCCTGTACCATCAAGTCGTGAGATCGGACCCAATCATGAGCGAAACAATTCTTCGTGATTGATTACTTCCTCAAAAATTGGCTTGCCGTCGCGAATTCCTGTCAAACCAAGTTTGAACCACAAACTACGGACTCTTTGATTCCCCCAAAACCCATAGATCACCCTGTGCGACCCCAACAGCCCGATAGAGTAGTTCGATCTCGGCTGCAGTGCCACGTGAGCGCAACATCACTGCCCCATCTCGTGCTCCGCAGGTGCTCCGCAAAACAGCCTACAACCTCCTCTTTCAGGCAAGAACGGCAAAAAGCGTGGAAGACGGTGTCTCGCGTATCTGCATAAGCACGACGCGAGCGATGCTGATAGCCGTGATGAGCGTGTTTCAGGTCTGCACGGATGGGGGCGGGGATGAGGTACAGGAGTGGAGCTGTGGGCGAGGTGGTATTGAGGAGTACAGGGCGGGAAGCTGCTGTACAAAGTTTGAGTTGGAGGTTTTGGGGTGGATGCAGTATGGTATCCTGCACGTGCAGGTGGGTAATATACTGCATTAGGTAAGAGGGAGAAAGTCGTCGATCGCGGTACCTGCAAGTCTGTTTTAATCAGGATTAGCGCATGCTGAACCTTCTGTATAGAGTAAGTTTTGAGAGTCCGTTGATTATGGAGAGAGATCTTAGGTCACGTGCAGATTGGTAATGTACCTCGTCGGGCAGTCTTCTCAACGGTCGTCGATTGCAAGTACCTGCGGGTGACTTTCAGTCAAGATTAGCGCTTACTAGAGCTTCCCTTTAGAGCAGGTTTCGAGTGCCCGTTGATTGCGCATATGCAAGTGACTCTGCATGTAGAAGGCATGTGTTACACAGCGTTTTCGTGGCGGGGCCGCATGCTGAAGTTGCTGGATTGGGCAAGTTTTGCGTAAGGTGTTGATCATAGCATTTGATGTATGCACTTAGGGTCCTGCACTACCACATGAGGTAAGAATTGAGCTAGACGCTGAACTTGCTGTATTGGGAAGATTATAGGAATAGTGTGGATCTTTTCACTTGGTCTCTGTGTAAAGTGAGACAGAGCCGCGCGCTGCTGCGAGGGCTGTGGGTCTCCACATTTGGGGCACTGTACTACATGAGAGAAGAGTTGACTCCATCACCAGAAAATGCGTTTGTGTAGGTAGGTTAGGAAAGACGTCGACTGTATATGTTGATGTTTGACATGAGGGAAATACCGGGCATTGATGCAAGAGTACATGAGACGGAAGGAATTTTGAGGCTCTTCGTGTTGCAGATAAGTAATGCAAGAAACTCTCATTGCCTAGGAAGCCGTGAATGACCATGAGAGATATTATTATTTAGAGACCATTATTATAGCGTACATTGCACATGCCACAGGCTTACTTGGGACGACGTTGCACATACTCTGGCAAGTCATTGCCGTGTAACACAGAACCGGGGATCTCATACATAGGTGGAGACTGGCTCAGAGGTGGACCTTTATTTAGGTCGGCCCCTTCATCGCCCTGTACCTCTGCGAGTCCTCTTTCGTGTCCTGATAGCGCAGTCTCGGGTCTTACATCTCCCACGTCATGATATGGTTGTGCTCCATCACTACTCGTTGGTTCCGTTCGTGAGCGTGTCTGTCTCCTTGATATGAGCCAGAATACACACAACACAGCTAGGGTGAGAGGAATGCCGACACCAAGCCCCACCCCGAGACCAATACCAAGATTGTTGTTCTTTCCAGTGGTCGATGTGATTATAGAAGACGTGGGCTGAGGCGGTGTTTCCGTAACGGAGCTCGCTGTACTCGGGGTGGAGGAGCTGACAATGCTCGACTTTGAGGTATTCGACGTTGAAGCATTCGAGGTTGGAATTGCCGAAGAAGTTACGCTTGGGGGCGATGAGACGGCCGTCGACAGAACTGGAGAGGAAGTCACGAGTGAAGAGGTACCAAATCCCGGAGGCGCATTGATATCCCCAATTTCAGGTAGTGTGAATAATATCGTCGAATCAGTGCAATCACAGCCTGTGGTACTCTCGCCAGGGCAGCAGTATTGATTGTCACCACACGAGTGAACGCCGTCACCTCCTGCTGCGTGGGGACGATGAGTCAGTTTGTAACTGAGGAATGCTTGATACTTTCTTATGAAGAAGACTTACAACTAATACAGTTCGTGGGACAAGTCGAAACGGAACTATTGGCCCAGTCTTGAACCGTACAGCCCCCGATGAAGTACAAAGAATAGTCCGCTGTAGGATCGTCCGAGACGCAAAGTCCATTTCCGGTGCATTTATCGTCTGTTGCACAGCATTGGGCTAGTGTACCATCCAACGAGCATGGCACCAAATCATGGGTACCGCTCGCTCGTCCTTGCGTTGTGGCCACGTTCCCCGCAGAGTCATAGCAGACGGACATTTGCCCACCTTAAGTCCAACGAACGTCGTGAACCGTGTCTTAGACGAAGATGCGACACTGGAACAGACAAAGACGGAGAGGCGAAGGTCAGGTTGAGAAACGAAGAAGCAAGGCGGGGGACCCGTCTAAATACTGACAACCCCACAAGACAAACAGTACCACGATAACGGTGCATTGGCTCTGCTTATCTTTCCCTTTCCGGTACCTTGAACCTCCCCATTCGTCCACTGGTCGGGGGTGGCGTTTCCATACAGAGCTCTAGTTTGCTGATCATTTCAGCCTTGTCGTTGGGATGCTAGCCTTGTGGGGGCGGGGGGACACATCTTCAATCTTTCGCGGTATATCGGTGACATCAAGACGAAAGTACCGAGTTAGAGATGGTTTGGAAAAAGTGCTCTCCGAAGTCTGGAAATCCTGACCGGCTTGTAAAACCACTAATAAGCTCTCGATACAATCATAATGAGACTATCCTCACCGACTCCGAGAAAGTGCTCTCCGAAGGGAACGAAGAAGATCAAGAATACTTCATAGCAGAATTAAACATCATCGAGTAGCATGAACAAAGACTAGCGTGAGAAATCCGGGTGCTCGGTTCCGTCTCTTGCGTATAGCTCCTGAGGCTCTGTTGACGGGTGAGGAAGTTCGTGGATTGGGGGCGGCCGAGACTGAGAATATAACTTGTTGGAGTCCGTCCACGGTTTATTGTAATGCCCTGTTGTTTGCCCGTAATAATCTTGTTGGCGTTGACCTGCATGTCTCTTTCCGAAGAACCAAACCAGGGCTATTACGGCTGCGATCAACGGGATACCAACACCCAATCCGACACCGAGACCGATCCTAAGGTTATTGTTGTTGCTCCCCGTATATGATGATGCCGACGGAGATGTTGGCGAGTTTGGAAATGCGGAGGTCGTTGTACCGAACGTGGATGAAGTGGCTACGCTCGTTGTCAACATCGTCGAGGTTTCGATCGATGACGACGTCGTTCCCGAGGACGAAGACTGCACTGTCTCGGGGTGTTTCACAATCCCCAGTGCGGGGAGCGTGAAGAGCTGTGATGAGTCATTGCAATCGCAACCCTCTGTGCCGAAGCAGCAATACTTATTTCCTCCACATGGTTGCACTCCGTTACCCGTTGCTAGATAAGTCCATCGAGTCAGTAGGGAACAGGGTGATATATATAGACAGACGGATGACTTACAGTTAAGGCAAGCCGTAAGACATGTAGAGACTGAGCCGTCGGCCCAGTTTGGATCAGTGCAGCCATTGATAAAGTAAGGTGTCAAATCCGTCGCGGAGTCATTTGTGACACAAAGCCCGTTGTCCGCGCATCCATCGGTTATCCAGCAGCATTGGGCTGGACTACCATCTTGAGAGCATGGTAGATCAGAACTACTTTCCGGATTTCCAGAGGCATCATAGCATATTGCCATCGGTTAAGTAAGATTCCGCGAATAAAGTAATCCGGATCGAACTTTGTGAGAGTTAGAAGGGTATTATGGGTTCAGAACGACGGAAAAAGGGAAGTATGTGGGATCAAAGTGGCGGAAGACCAGGAAGACTGACCGTTTTAAACGGCCGGATATATGTGACTCGCACGGGCAACTCGTATACTTTGTATTTGGTGCTATCGAAGATGAGTATTGCGGATTGGCTCCTCGGTAACCAGTGGCGCTTCCTCCGACGTTCTGTTTCGTTGGTATTGGAGCCTAGCCTCCCCCCCGCAAGCAGCCTTGGGGGCCAAAGCCGCATGCCGTGACCCGCATATTAATCTTATTGGACAACTGCGAGCTGTATCTGGCAAGCTGGACGCCTCGCAGAAGAAGGCAAAAAGCTAAAGACAAATCGACGAAGCGAGAATTGAAAGAAGATAAATCGACGCCGCCTTAAGTAGTGGCTTGCATGTCGACCTTTCGGAGGATAGCACTATCATCCCTGGGCAGGTCATTGTTCGTCCAGCCTACCATCCAAATAAACATTCAATGCGGATACTTTATCTGATAAGACTTCTTTGAAGATACTCATTTCCCTCCACAGTTCTTGCTCTACAACAGGCTTAGAAATGAATCGAAACTCGCCCTCCACAGAATAGTGACTCTACAAAATTCGGCGAGAACCGACTCCTTCCATCCACCCTCTTCTGTGCGCCAGTCGCACAACACAAGCCAGTTCAAGCACGATTTTGAACAAATACGGGATCGACTTTCTATAACTTCTAGCTAGTGTAAGAGCTTTGGGTTTTCATTACCCTCTCGTGTGTACAACTCGTAGGGTTCATTTGCGCCTCGTGTGTCCATCTCCTGGGGCGGTGCTTCTGAGTGAGGCATCTTCGTCATGGAAGGCGATTGTCCCTGCATGGGAGACATATTCGGCTCGTCTCTCTGGTCGTTATATACTTCTGTTTGTCCTGTGTAATAACCTTGATACCCTTTGTCCTGCTGTCTCTTTGATAGAAACCATAATAGACCCAATACAGCTGCGATCAGAGGAATGCCGACCCCGAGCCCCACGCCGAGGCCGATTCCAAGATTGTTGCCGCCACCGGATTGTGAGGATGCGGAATCGGATAGTTGAGAAGCTTCAGCTCTGGAGCTTGTCGTCATCGAGACGGATGTCGGGGCCGAAGAGGGGACCATGTTCGATGAAAGCGAAGTCGCTGTCCGAGATGACGAAGTGGTCACACTCGAGCTCGAGATTATGACGCCTCCGGGTGGAACCACGAATCCCAGCGCATGAAGCGAAAAGGTCTGCGAAGAATTCGTGCAGTCGCAGCCGTTAAATCCATAGCAGCAGTAGGAGTTTCCTCCACACGGCTGCACACCATTTCCGACATCTACACAGCCCGTCGAGTCAACAAACATCACCTGGAGAGAGTGGCTGGGAATCCTTGTGGTAAACTTACAGTTATACTCGCATATCTTGAGACAGGTGTCAGGAGACCAGTCTTGAGCCGTACAGCCTTCGACCAAGTAGGGCGTTGGATTCTCCGAAGTTGCATTCGCGACACAAAGCCCATTATCGGCGCAGCCATCGGCTACGTTGCAGCATTGAGCTGGGTCGCCGTTCTGTGAACACGGCTTGTAATCGCTATTTAGCGTATTCCCGTTCAAATCATAGCATTTGGCCATTCGATCGGCGCACACCGGTGAATACAGTCGAAGACAAAATGAGCGCTTCAGAGAGAGAAGAAGGCGTGGTGATGGAGGAGTGGGGCGAGAGATGTCTGAATCGTGAGAACCCGAGACGGCGCAAAGTCTTGATAACAGCCATCTGTAGTGATAATTTACCGCACCGCAAACCCGGAACACTATTATCCTCATATCGGTAGCAGGCGCTTCCGTTTCGCCAATGGGCGTTGCTGGTTCTAATTCACCCCTGCTCCATGCCACGAGCGTGCATATCTTGAGGGAGGCGTAGCAGCGCTTTGACCATCACCCAATCTCCTTTGACATATTCTTCCCGCTCTTGCGTTTTGAAAGGGATGGAAATAAAGACGGAAGCATGTCCCAACAGTTTGTACTCCCGAGATGGGGATGTAGGTAGCGTATTACAATTCTTGAAGTGCTGTGCATGTTCGAACGAGGTCCTACCAAAATGGTGTTTAGTAGACGAAGCGCTTCTACATGGGAATCTAACCACATCTATACCCCTACTTCGCGGCTCGGCTGTCTGGATTCAAACATCAACGCCAAATGTTTTTCCGCAGACTAGTAACTCAAAGAAGGTCGGCTGTTGTTGCAACATGTCATCAACCCTACGATTGGCGCCAGTTGACCAGCATAAAAGCGTTCGGACAGGCTTCGGTAGGAATTTGAGGTCGTACATTCTTGGGCTCCAGTGAGTGATGGTCCAGTACAGGCTCTGTAATGATGAAGTGAGATGTTGGTATATATCCTTCATGTCCGACACCAGTAATGTAACTAGATGGTTGGAGCTAGGGCTGTCCGTAGTGGATTGTTGTGCTGTTCGGTAGCTTGAAATGTGAGCATCAAGTCTAGGTCGTTGAGCTTGGTTTCTTTGAATATGATACAGGGTCCTCCGAATCGACTCGTGTGTCTCTATATGCTTGAGATATGCCTTGGGCCCGATGATCCCATGAAGCTCTTCGATGCCAGTCAAGATGTCGTTCGCGAACGTCAATTTCTTAAGGGTGTTTCCAGGGTCTTTGTGTATGGAGTGTAGTCGCGCACGCTCTCTACGCAAATATGCAACCTGCAACCTTGCATCTGGCGTGTTTCCTAGGCTTCCTCGAGTTCTCGTGAGGTTCTCGTAGTGCATTAGTTGACTGTCCATCCACATGCTCGCTTCCTCCAGTTCGTCATTGATGTGTGCTGCATGGCCATCAATGAGAGCAACAATGTCTGATCGCCGTCTGATGCGTGGGTGTAAGGCATGGCGATGGTCAAGCTTCAAGGAGTCTACGGCGTCTGCCATCATCTTCTTGCACGCCTTGCTTTCCCGTAGCTCCTGCATCTCTGTTAGCGCGAAGGATCTTTGGCTTTAAGAGGAGATGATCAATGAATACTCTTACATCATGATCTGCACAAAGCTCATACTTGGCTATCTCTGTGCTCGCCCATGCCAACCTGTTGCCATAGTACTGGCCGATCCATGTTCCAACTCCAAAGACGATCGTAACAACAAAGGTGAGGAAGGTAACCGTATGTATAACGCTCCAGTTGCTCCTTCGAACAATAGATGTTCCTGGGATTGGTAGGGATGCAGAATCCGTGGAGGTCGACGAGGAAGTCGCGGCTGGGGACGTCGTTGGCGACGCGTTACTGAGCTCTACAGTTTGGCCTTCATGCCCCGCTGACTCGACAAGGTTGCTATGTGGGACAACCGCGAGGCTATCGGCATCGCCTTCGATCTCCTCTAGCTCTACTGATGGTCGGAGATTGGAGTCGCCAGCACCAGGCTGACTCTGGAAGGGTAGCGATGATCCTGCAGTCCTCCGTCGTCGAGATCTCACGAGCTCAGGCAATTTCTGCAACCATGACATCGATATAACGGATGAAATTGCACCTGAAAGAAAGTGAAAATGTGAAGACGGCGGTGACCGTGACCCCACTGCTTTCAAAGTCTTGAAGATAGCGTTGCTCGCAGGCGGATCTCTTGGCACACGCGGCTCAGCCACCACAAGTCTGCCTCTTGCATATCAGCCTTGTCTGCGTCCGATAGACCACACTTACCTCTTCTGGACAACAGACTTTCGAAAAGCAATTCGATGAGAACCGAGTATCCAAGACGGTCCCGATGGCAAATTCTCAAATCGTACAATTTCATATCCCATCCCCGAAATTTTATTTACAGCTCCGACTTCCCCTGATCAACACTCCTTCCCCACTCCGAATCCGACATCCCCATAAAGGCCGCCAGCCTGGCAAGCACCTCATCCAGAAACCCCCAGAAATAGTCCTGATACGTCCAATACACCCACGCAACCAAAACAACCAGCCCCGGCGCAACAATCATAAGCACCAGATACCGCACCATCAACCACCACTGCCTTTCCAACCCCTCTCTTAACTGCTTCCCCTCATCCACGCGCGGAAACCTCGCATCCGGAACTTCGACGTCGAGGAAAGGGCACAGTTCCTGCCAGCCTTGCTCCGGCGTGAATTCTAGAAGCTGGGACGCAGGAACCAAGTCGCGTATCGTTTGATTATGCTTTTCGAAAGCGGCTTTTGCGCGAGGCCCTCCGTAGGCGTTGCCGTTATGCGCTTCGAACAATTTGTGCAAGACGTTCATGACGGGCGCCATCTGCGTGATTCCAATCGAGCGCGCCATATTAAACAGTTCCCACGTGAAGAATATCCACATCGAGTTCTGCATTTCTTTTTCCCAGGCTTCGTACTCCCGCGTTGATAAGATGACCTTTGCGTCGGGGTACGCTTCGATTAGTTCTTTTGCGAAGACGGCGGTTGGTAAGTCGGTCACGGAGTCGTTAGCGCCGAGCAGTTTGTCGAAATCTGGTTTTGTGTAGGCGAGCGAGTTTCCGTGGGGTGAAGGGTGGAGGAGTGTGAGTTCGGTGGCTTCTTGCCAGAGTGCGATGTGGCGCGGTGTAGAGAGCATGTTGCGCATCGTGTACGGATTGTAGCCCAGTTTCCGGAGGGCGAGAGTCAAAGATGTTGTTCCGGTTCTGGGCATGCCGAGGACGAGGACGCGCATGGGTGTTGTGCGCGAGCCCTCTGTGGTGTCGATTTCTCTTCTTTGGGTCGCCATGGTGTTGTCTGGTGTTGAGATGGAAGGGGTGAGGTTGAAGAGAGTATGCTACGATCGGGAATCCTAGATTGTTATATGGGCTGGGGTTGGATGCGGGCACGGGCTGGTTCGACGAATCAGGCTAAACTAACGGCTAGATGGGCCGGGATCCTGGAACCGAGAGGCAAGATCTAGGACGTAGACGGGTAGCGCTACCTTGGCTCGTGTTCGCTGGAGACAAAGAGACTAAGTCGCAAGACTCTTATACAAGTCGAGAGTCGAGTAAGGCTGTCGACAAAAAGTGTTGCGTGGTCAGGTCTATCTGGAGTAGTTGGTTCGAATAGCTCAACCAAACCAAACGTTATGCACAAGCTCCTCATCATCAACGTCGATGTTTACACGATCCTCCCAATAGTCTTCAGTGATAGGTTGTCCAGGGTGTATTATACGGTGATGTTTGGGCAGGTCATTTTGCGCAAATATCTGCCATCATACGTTAGCCGGCAGATACTTCAAATAATGCAAAGAGGTGAGCAGTGATCATGAACCAAAGCGGCGAACAGAGTACAGCAACTTACAAAAGCGTTATGTCTGTCGCCGAGCTTCTTGCCTAACAACTTGTGCATCCAATTACCGATAGGTACTGTACCCTTTCTCTCCGCCTCGTCCAGGTCTGCATCTGGATTTCCAAGGGTTCGATGAAAATTGGCCATTTTCGCCCACCCACGTGCTCGTCGACCCCCTATTTCGGAAAATCCGGGAAGATCGAAGGTGAATACAGCAGCCAGGTGATATGCTCGAGCATAATAGTCTGGAAGCCCTTCTTCTTCTACATGCTGACTAAGCTTCATGGCTTCTTTGGCAAGACGTGGCGCTCTCTTGCTTCTCTTCTTGTCGCCTGTGGGCTCGCTAGCTGCTCGCTCGAGGTCCGAGAGTGCTTCTTTGATATTCCTTCGCCGTCGATCGCTGGCTTTCCTCTCGGCGTCTGCGAGGGTACATGCTTCACAGCTACAGGTAAACCCATATGTGTTGAGCCGGCTCTGTCGACCTGCCTTGATGGAGAGTAGACCGATGTATGAGACAGATAGTTCTTCTCCTGCCGCAATGTTGCGATGAGCATACAGCGTTCGTTTGCCAGTCCTGTGGTTCCAGGCGTATCCAGCGTTCGGCCTGCAAGAATGGTTGATCCGAGAGAATTTCACAAAGAGACCAATGTCTTTGCCCGTGTTGTACGCATTGCTTCGAAAGATGACTTTCAATCTGTCGGCATTGGGATCATGGATCGATTCATCTGGCTTGTAGTATGCAGCTAGGGACATGATGACATCCTGCTCTTCCCTTGGTAGCTCGTCAAATATTGCCCGCGCACGTCGACCGACTTCTATTGTGTCGTAGCCCATGCCTTGGACGAAGGGTGGCGGATGCACCAGGATTGCTGGCGCTTCTTGGAAGATAATATCGCCAACATCGAGGTCACGGGTTGCGAAGACGCCGAGGCCTTTGCCAGGGCTCTCCTTGATGACCCAGCTCTCTGCCGGACCCTCGCATAACGGCTCTTGTTGAAGCAAATGGAGGTTGTTCCTATAGTGCGCTGGCGCGTCGCAACCTAACGAGGTCGAACCAAATAATGGCAATGATACAAACAAGAGCAGAGAGCTAGTTGAAAGCATTATGGCATTGAAAACGACGTAAAATGAGAATACTACCTTCTCGGGGCTCCGAGTCGATTCTAGGCATCGATATATAAGTGGTTTGGTTTCCTGTCAGCGGCACAGTCGATGAAACTGAGACGTGTTTCATCCTTAATTGGAACGCCGAGACAGACGCACTGGATGCCTCACAATGAAGGTAGTCCTCGAGCCATTCATTTTGCATAGATCGATAATCCAGTTGAACAGGCCGGTTACTCGCACTAGAAGTTCGCAGAGGAGAGACTTGGCTGGTATTGCGAGATGGCGGAACGATTGCGCCTTCCTCCGTTGGCATTTCGAGAGCAAAATCCGGCCGACTCCAATGGTGGCAAGACACTTTCATCACGTCTCAGGCATTATATCCGAACGACAGCTAGAAGAAGCACCCAAGAGAGATGAGAGAGCAGCTTCGTAAGTTGTTTCCATCATTTCTCCCACCAGCCCCCATTCAGAGGCGACGAAACCGCGGAAGCCGTCCGCGTTGAACCGTGCGCACTGCCGAAATCGCAACCCCAGCTGTTCCCGCGAGGGGCATTCCACTCAACTCCAACCAGCGCGATGGCTGCAGCGGGGGAGCGTCATGGTGGGGCGGTATCGCGTTCCGCTACCCACGTCTATCGACGTCCCGATGTGTTGTTATCCCGAGGTGATCTCAGAGGGGCTCTGCCTTTGTGTTGTTGCCCCTCGCGCCTTCTTCAACCTCCGAATTGACCCTATAATCCACTTCCTGTCCTAATAGCGGCCCAAGGGTTTCGACGGCAACGACATCATGTATGTCTAAACGCAGATCATCGTCGAGTTATATTGTTACTAATGGCATCGCAGGGTCTACACAGCTTCATTCGCCTTCTTTGAGGCCATCTGGGAAGCAGGCGTGACGCACGTCTTCGTGAACCTAGGCTCGGACCACCCATCTATCATCGAGGCTATCGTGAAGGGTCAAAATGAGAAGAAGGGACAGTTTCCGAAGATCATCACCTGTCCTAATGAGGTGCGTGGAATTGTTGGGTTGGCAAGAGTCAATGCGGTATTCTGACTCCCACAGATGGTTGCACTCTCCATGGCCGACGGCTACGCTCGATTGACCGGCAAACCCCAATGCGTTATCGTTCACGTCGATGTCGGAACACAAGGTCTCGCAGCAGCCATACACAACGCGTCAACCGGTCGCGCGCCGGTGCTGATCTTCGCCGGCTTGTCGCCGTTCACAATCGAGGGCGAGATGCGTGGCAGTAGAACGGAATACATCCATTGGATACAAGATGTGCCGGACCAGAAGCAGATCGTGGCTCAGTACTGTCGATATACAGGCGAGATCAAGTCAGGCAAGAACGTCAAGGTGGGTTTGAGACAAACAAAGTGCAGGAATGGTGCTAACATGATGTAGCAAATGGTCAATCGCGCCCTGTCCTTCGCAACGAGCGACCCCAAAGGCCCCGTCTACCTCTGCGGCGCACGAGAACAGATGGAAGAGGACCTCACCCCATACAACCTCAAGCAGGAATTCTGGCATCCAGTCGAACCTGCCGCGTTACCAGCGAGTGGAGTGAAGACGATAGCAGAGGCGTTGGTGAATGCGCAAGCACCTCTAGTGATAGCCGGTTATACAGGGCGAAATCATGCTTCGGTGCAAGAGCTGGTCAACCTAGCAGACAATGTCAAAGGACTGCGCGTGCTGGATACAGGAGGAAGCGATATGTGCTTCCCTGCGAGTCACCCCGGTTGGCTGGGTCTACGATACGGCGGTATCGACCCAAGTACCAAGACCGCGGACGTCATTGTTGTCATAGACTGCGATGTGCCATGGATCAATACGCAGATAAAACCACAAGAGACGGCCAAAATCTTCCATATCGACGTTGATCCGCTCAAGCAGCAGATGCCAGTTTTCTACATCGATGCTCTCCAGCGATATCGAGCAGACTCATATACGTCTTTAGCCCAGCTCAACGCTTATATCAAGGACCATCTTCAGGACAAGATCTCGAGCAGCCTCTTCACAGATCGATGGACGGCCCTGCACGAGTCCCACAAGAAGAAGCTGGAGACCATCGCCAACGAAGCTATAGTCGACAAGAACGGCCACTTTGGAACGCCATATCTGACCCAGCAACTGAAGAAGCTTTGCCCTGCAGACACCATCTGGGCAATTGAGGCCGTAACACAATCAGCTTTCGTTGCCGATCAAATACAAGCTACGCTCCCGGGCTCGTGGATCAATTGCGGCGGTGGCGGCCTCGGTTGGTCTGGTGGAGGTGCCTTAGGCATCAAGTTGGCTACTGACGCAGAGGGGAAAAAGCAATTCGTCTGCCAGATTGTTGGTGACGGTACTTTCTTGTTCTCGGTTCCTGGCTCCGTATACTGGATCGCGCGACGGTACAACATCCCGATTCTGACCATCGTCCTGAACAACAAGGGCTGGAACGCGCCACGGAAGTCGATGTTGCTCGTGCATCCGGATGGCGAGGGCTCCAAGGTGTCGAACGAGGAACTGAATATCAGCTTTGCTCCCACGCCCGACTACTCTGGCATTGCAAAGGCTGCGGCTGGTGGTGATATATGGGCAGCACATGCAAGCACAGCGGATGACCTGGCGAGGCTGCTGCCCGAGGCTATCAAGTCGGTTATTGAAGGAAGGGCGGCAGTACTAGATGCGCATCTTGAGGGGCCCGAGGGCAAGTATGGAGGTGGGAAGGCGGCACTTGTAGGGTAGTACACTTATACCAGAGTCATTGACATATGATAGACATGAATAGTCGAAGGAATCATCTTTGCCATTCCTCTGCAGTCATCAATGACACGGACTGCTCTGACAGGAGCATCTGAGTCGAAGGAACTATCTTTGTCATTGTCCTTCAGTCATGGATGGCCCAATCTGCTATGACAGAGGCACCATATGTGTCAGATGCCAAAGGTATGAATACCATCTTGATAGCTCCAACACTCCTTCAACTTCACCAACACACGTTCATCATCATTATTCAAACCACCAAAAGCTTTTCATTTCATTGAGCACATTCCAAAGCATGCACCATACCCGTCTTCCAACTTCCAGATTCTAAATATCACACTAGCATCGATACAACATGTGCACCACCTACTGGCTAGTATGCAAAAAGTGCAATTATGAACGCGAGGCGCTGTACCGTTGTAGAAAAGCATTATTGTTCTTCGGTGAATGTGGTGCCACGCGCGGGCAGAAAGAGCGCGATGTGGAATCGAAATGTGGCGAGCATGACAAAGAGCCAATATTTAGTAAAGATAGCGAGCATAGGTAGTGGTAACTAGGGAGGCTGAGTGGTCTTGGTTCGGGGAGGTGGGCAAGGATGGCAGGGGGACAAGCAAGATGGAGTTGGTGGGGTTGTACGTTTTCTTTCTATCACTCTTTAGTATGGTGGGTGGTAGTAGATGGGATTGGAGTTAATGGATCGTTAACTAGTCATAAGAAGGATACAACGCCTTACCGATGTGTATCTGCCATGGAGTTATAGCTATAGCTCTATGCATGTGCGATCCAAGTGCGTGCACCTACGATTCGGCGCTACAATAGGTACGAGCACTGGTCTTAGCTGAACTTATATAGCTGATCTATGCCTGTATCTACAGAGCTAGTGCAAGGCGTTGTAGGCTGCTTGCTTTTCGGAATCTGTACATGTAATTTTGGGAAGTGTTAGGCGGTTTTGGATGGTGTCGCGCTTCTTGCGGTATACTAGCGTTTCTTTGGTATGGATTTATGAGAAGCGGCGATGAAATGAAGTCTTCTGCTTGGAGTTCTGGATAGGTGAGAAGTGTACATGTTATGTGTGATGTTGTGGCGTTCGCGTAGAGAGTGTGAAGCGTGGTTCGTAGCGTTTATAAGTTGTGCCTTGTTGAATACTCTGTCATTGGGAGAATTCATGGCACAACATCCAAGTAATTGTTGTTATAATAGGTTATTTAATGTATTGGTGCGAAATGTGAAAACCATTGAGTACTTCTGCCGGGCTGCTTTTGAGCAGGCTATGAGCTTCCTCCACAGCGCTCATGAACTCTCGCATCGTCAAGCCTCTTCCATCACCCCCGTGCCGTACCACATTTCGGATCGGTAACTGATAACCATACACATAATCGACAATTTTGATTTCCAATTTCTCGACTGCCGGTCGGCAAAGCGCCATTACTCCCCAAACATCTTGCGCGATCCTGTACCACTGCACCCAGTCTTGCAGTGCGGCCACCGTCTCGTCTGTCATCGAGAGACAAATCCTGGGCCGAGGCAGCGCTGCGTCCTCGAACGAGGGTTGCCTGCAGTTCCATGTTACCGAGCCCATAAAGCACGTGGTGGATGAAATATCAGGCATGCGTGTCGTGAGCCTTGTCGCGAATAGCGGGACTAAGAGAGGGTTGAGGCCCCATCGCTCGAGAGAACGACCCATGGACTGCTTCATCGCGTCATGATCATGCTTGTCGAGGTCCTCTTGAAACACGCGAGAGTACCTGTCTGCAGGCGCAGGAAGCTTGTATACGTGGCGGGTTGGTTCTTCCGCAGAATTCAACCAGGCAAGTTCGCGCAGATTGGCAGAAGTCGCGATGAGGTCGCGCCAAGTTCGGCATACTGCTTGTGCGGAGACAATCTGAAGTGGTGACAGACTGGAAAGAATGTATTCCAACAGCTCTATAATGAAGAGAGCGCTGGGTGCTGCGGAAGTCATCGTGATGAGTGTTGTTGTGGTTGTATACCCCGCTATTCTTGAGAGGAAGACGTGTTTGGACGAGGTGGCACAGGCGCTATCCCAAAAATTCTCAACGTGAGTCTCATGTCAATTTGAATTCTGTACACGGTCAATACTCTAATTGTGCCCTCCAAGCAGGATCTGTAACCTCTTCCAGCTCACCAAGATCACGTCTAATGTACAATGCGGATACGTGCTCGCCTTGCCTTTGAAAAAACTCGAAGCTTGTCCGACAATGACGCTCGAAACAACGCCCATTCCTTCTATTACCTTGCACCTGCGAAAGGAATGCGTTGCTCGATGTTCGTAAGTGAGGGCATACATATAAGTCAAGGAACATCTGTTGCCCCGATAGGCTATGAGGGTCGACGAAGCGAGTATGACCTTGTATGCTGGCGAGCTTGATATCGTATGATAGGACGTGCCTGACTTTGCTAATATTGTTCCAGTCCTGGATGGCTTCTAAGCGAACGGTAATCATTGAAGTGCTATGTGGTCTGTTGCAAAATGGCCAGGGCAGCTGGTTCCGTTCCGCATCTTCAATATAGTCCCGCAAACTGTTGAATGTCATCCGACGATGCTCGCAGACATGCAGACATCCCTCAAGTCCCTTGCAACTACGGACGTTGGGAAAGTATGCTATTTCACGTTCAGTGAAACAGGATCTGGGATGAAGTTTCTTGCAAGCACCGCAGATGAGCTCAGTGCGACCGGCTGTTCCATGGTCCTTTTCATCTTTAACGATCCTTCGGAAATCGTCTTCCCTCAGCCTGCGTTGGTATTCCTCCATACCGGCTTCCGAGATTTGCGATCTAGCTAGACGGATAAGGCTAGGAAAGTTGGAATGCCATCTGCTGGAAGATCTAAAGCATAATATATCAGCGCCATCTAGGTACTCGGCGATCATGAGTTTGAGCTCTGGGATGAGGGTGCAGAAGGGTCTCTTAACGTTTACATCGTCCATCATGGATTGTTACGTTCGATGATCGTATTGATACCTTCACCTTGCTGTCTGGGACTGTAGTCGTACGACAATCTTGCAGTAAGAAGCACGAAAGGAGTGGCCGACATAATGAACGGTCCATATGGAATATATAGCTCAGTGAAGTGGATTATGGAAGTCTTGCAATCATAACGCCAACTCATGGACTGGTGATGCGCTGCTGCGTTGGCGCACGATGGATACTGCAAACGCTCCGCACCTCCAGACAATAGAAAACAGCATCCAGGTCTCGATTGACGTTGGCGTTAGTTATGCGAGACAGCATGTCTAGCGAACAGACGCACATGTTTACTCAAGACTAGTCAGCACTGCGCATTACTATGCTTAAAGTGCTGCAATCATTTGAACGAGATCCCACTTGAGTGGTGTCTGGTAGACGAAGCGCTCCTACGGCATATTTCAACGCTACCTGTACCCCTACTCCAGGAGACTAATAATCTACGAGAATATCAGTCATCAAAAGGAAAGTCGCTATTCGAGACCAACCAATTTTGCAAAGTTAAAGTTGAAGAGTTTGCGCTGTTCTCGAAAAGAAATTGGCTGTGTCGGCAAGACTTGCAGCTCTCGATGCGGGCGAAGGCACTTCGACCATGGATATCAAGTCAGAGAATATAAGCGACAACCACAGTCTGCATCAAACTTTATTTCGTCGAAAGGGATGTAATAAACCCAGACCAAAGGCTATATTGGCTTGCTATCTTTCATGCTCTCTACCCTGTTCGACTCTTTACCCTCATTGCCCATAGAGTCTCCTCATAGGCTTACTCTCTTCGACGAATTTAAACCCATACGATCGAAAGTGCTTGACACAGGAGTTGATTTTCAGTGCGACCATGAGTCCAAACATCGATTCGAGCCGCGCTAGGTACGCCATCACATATTGGTTATTGAAAGCCCAGACCGTACAAGTTATGGACGCAGAAGAGGCTAGCCAGCAAGTCCGCGAAACTCGTTCCCGCTCGCTCACATCCCTACCGGCCGAGATCCTCTTCGACATCGCAAATCGCTTACCAGCCGCCGAACTCTTGTGCTTCAAAGCAACCTGTAGATATCTGTGGTTCTCTGAAGAGATGGAGAATATTTTGATGGAACGTGAATCAATGGCTGGAAGATACGGTTTTATGCAAAGATTGAAGAAGGATCTATTCACACGTAGTGCCGAGAACGAAATCGCTGACGGCTTGAAAAGTCAAGCAAATCTGGCATGCTCAGTATGTCAGGTTGTCCACCCTAAAGACTGCTTTGACGAGAAGGCGCATGCTGCGAATCCATATACTCGCAGGTGCCTCGGAAGCGCGGGAGAGATCCACATTTGCGAACATGATAAGATGAGCTTCCAGCAAGTAAAAGAGAAAGTCAGGGAAATGTATAGGGGAGAATCCCAGATCCGAGGAGGGTGTTTTCAATATTTGGATTTTCCACTGTCACCGTGCGTCGTACTACAGCCAATGCTTCTCGACGACCCAACTGGCCGATCGAAATGCGAATATTTGCTCCGGGAGATGTTCCTCGTCAGCAGCACTCCAAACTACATTGAGGTCGGAACACATCAGATACGCAAGAGACTCTTTCGTCTCGACGAATACATCTGTCCTCACCTGCGTACCTCGAGTGAATCCGTCTTGCAGCAGCTCGCTTCCTCTCCGATCAAACCATTATCGCCTAAGTTCTCAGTTGGACGCGAATGCTGCGATCTCTGCTTTCTGGAGAAGAAGAAGAAGAATCTAGGCAGCTGTAAAGCACCTCATTGCAAATCGGTATTCCAGATCTCGAGGTGGCCAGGACGTGGCGAGATCTCCTTGTATGTCAGTCGGAATTTGGGATCGCTCAACGACGCCACAGATCCTCCATGGCTGGCTCAACTCGACCATTGAATTTATGGGTAACTGGCATGTCGGCAATTATCAAGAGGCATGATAGCACACAAGCGTATCATACAAAGTAGCCTATGAGATTCTTCTTTGGCACGTTTGCATTGTATCCATGTCAGCTTGAACACATCGGATGCTTGCTGCTCTTCGCTCCATTGGATATTGTTGCCGGTAGCATCGATGTGAGATACGCATCCTAGCGAGAAGATAGGCGCGAAGGGTGGTGTGGTGTTGTTGCAATTCGTGCTCACACAAGTAAGCTCAAGGCTGGAAGAGGCGGCCATGTGTTGTCGCTCGTATTCTTGTCGCGCAGTCTGTGATGTTTGGTGTCCTATAATTGAAGCTATGTTTAGTATATACTTTGACAATAGTAGGTGTTTTCATCTCTCGGATGTTTGATCTTGGGGAAGGGAAAGATGCTTACGAACACAGGGCTGTGTCACGTGATGGTTCAGCCACCCCGGAACCTCCCACGCACATGACGCCATGTGGATGTTCTGGCAACCGATTTCCATTTTGCAATCTACAGCATGGAAACAACACGTTGATGGTGCTAAACAGCTAAAATTCTAGCGAGAGTTGTCGTCAAGTAGAAATAACTCCTTGCAGGGACTCACCGGTCGTCTCCACATATTATGGCTGGGGTGCGACGTTACACAGAATTGCAACCCAGCCCTCCCCTTGAGCATCACCCGGACCATAAGTTCTCCTCTACTTCCACTCAAAACCTCATTATACCATCAAATCCAACCTCTCAATCATCAAAAAAATGACCGATATGACCTTGTCCGCCAAAGGTGACACAGTGTCCTTGTCCGATAAGCCATCAGGAAGGACTGTCGAAGACACATCGACCCAGGACACACCTTCGCCGAAGTTCCTAACCCCAGCCACCAGCAATCAAGAAGTCCTTGAACAGAGAGCCAATTTCGGAGATGTTATGGAAGGTCTGCGACCATATATACTCAGCTTGATTTTAACTATCTTGGTGGTCTCCATCGAAAATCGGGCCTTCAAGTACTACGGAAAGCTTATTGATCGCGTCACCGTTGTTCTTACACAGTTTGTGACAAGTACGATCTGCCAAATGCTTGTACACCAAATGTGGACGAAGAATTCCGCTCAGCAGAAGGGTTGGCCACGCAAGCGCGATCTTATTTATGGCATCGCCGTGATGGAAATCCTGTATTGGCTAGAACGGATTAATCATCATTAAAGCCACCGGGGCATGCGATGATTATTTTGGACTCATTCAATGTTGATGGGAACTTTCAAACCCCGGTGTGTGTGTGTGAAGGAAGGTGCCTCAGATCAGAAGGGGGGTTGGCTTGCCAGAGGGACATTTCCGGAAGTGTGCTGGAATGTAGTAGCATCCAAATTGATTGATATTGGCTTGGAGGTACTCAGCCCCGCGCTGGAACTCGTGCGTCTTAAGCCCTTGCAATGCGCTTCCTTGCTTCAGCTCACCGGCTTTCTCCCACTACGTAACAGATCAGGAAGGTACGTCATGGGGGATGTCTCATTGTGCCAGAAATTGGAGTGAGTTACCGTTTTGCTCTAGAGACACGAAGCTGTCTGAATATCCTAAATGGGGTGCAGATGCCGTACTTCGGGATAGGTTCTGTAGGATAACTTGAAATGATTGATTAAGATACTATTTATGGTTTGAAAATGAGTTGGAGTGCTCCTGATACCTGTTTCCAATCTCCTGGAGAAGCAGATACTAGAAAGATACTTAACATCAGTATCATATCACAGAACATCATCTACTCGCACCCCGACTATCATCTCGAGTGCGAAGTACAATCCTTCTCCTTAGACGCATAGGTTGTCCGCATTTCCAGACCTTCACCAACTCTTCTTAATACGCAGAACAAGTTCAATAGCAACGCATCGAACTCAGCTTTTTGCACTTCGCTCGCCTTGATGGATTGCAAACTCTCACCACCCACGCACCCTGCATCTGGTCCAAATACACCTGAAACGTAACACGCTCGGTCCTCAACCAAGATGGAAGATCTATCGGCCGGTAAGGTGTCAACCTTAACCCACAAAGTCTTGAAAACAAACAAAGTCTCAGAAGTCGATGCGAGGGACTCGACACCAGGAAGTCTCAAGAATGGGCTCAGCACATGCACGTACGACTCCGCGCAGACGGTCGACACCACCGATGTCGAACCTCAAGGTCTCGAAAACGGCGACGCGTTCTCTTCTTCCGGTCCACGAATTTCCAGCGACCCATCACTCTACTATGGATCGGGCAGCGACACGACGAGTCAAGTCATTTCACCCAAAAGACACATGTCATATGGCGCGTACTGGGCAATGCAACTGTTTTTATTTCAGGTGTAATATGCGTCGCTTGGATGCTGTCTTTAGTGCTAGCGCCAGTGTACACTTTCTTCGTCTGCAGATGTTAACAAGTATACGAAGGCTATAAGAAGTTGACGAAGGAGCAGAAGGAGGTACTTGGGATGTTGAAGGGGAAGGTGCAGGGGCCTAGAGGTTTATGCAGAGACTTATGACAATATTACCCAGTGCGTTGGTGCGGAGGATACGTGTGTGAGATGGAGGGATCTGATCTGGTTGCCTGATCGTATTGCAATGGACTCATGTACGGTAGTTCCTGTCTGCTAATCCAAGTGTTCTACTCATTCTTCCGCTGCTACTTCGTCCTCGCCGTTGAGTTCTGGGTCGTATTGTAACGGGATCTCGGTCTCAACGCCGCGTTCGTCGACAACGAGCGCACAGTTGCTGCCAATTAGATGCCACTCTTTCTTCTCGTACGTCGTTGGCTCACTCGCGATAATCGTGTGCTTCCCAATCTTCTCATCTTCTCCGTAGATTGCGTACTCGTTGACCAGGTTGGCTGCGTCTGGATGACCAGGATATTTACCGTTTAGCGTCCGCCCGGCAAACTCTGACCAGTATAGCGAAGGGGGCTGTTGTGTCGCGTGGTTCCTGAAGCGGATCGCTAGCATCTTCGTTCCATCGGTGGTGCAGAAATTGAGACTGTTGGGTTTTCGATCCGAGCCATTGACCTGCTTCTGAAGCGTCATGACCTGGGTTACGGTCTTGGTCATAGCTCCGAGCATATCATCGAGTGGATAGGTATCATCCCATGACTTCTTTTCTCTGTGCTGCGTCAGGTTCGTCATGTACAACGCAGCTGCATGTTCCGAGTCGGTCGATCCGAAGATGTTGCAATACGCGTCGAAGGACATGAGATCCGTCATATCGCGTCTTATGGTCGAGAATTTGTCGATCACGCCGTTGTGCATGAACGTGTGTCGTCCGAACACGAAAGGGTGGGAGTTAACCTGCGTGACGACACTTCCGCTACTTGCTCGTATGTGCGCTAAGACGCATTTCGTCTCTGTGTTCTCGCAGAGTGCTCGGAAGTTGAAGTCGTTGATGGGCGGTGATTGCGACTTGTAGAGCGCTGGCCGAGGGCCATTAACGTGCTTGACGTATGCTCCTGCTGCTTCCGTGTACCAAGCGACGCCCAGCCCATCCATGTTCAACAACGAATTGCGCATCCTGACCAGAGCGTCGGAGCTATGATCAAGGTCTTTCTCTTTGTGATGTGGGAGTAGCCCTGGCAGGTAATGTTCAGAACATTGTTTGCTGATGCTGTTGGCCGGCGTGATAAGAACGTCGGACAAGAGGCAGGGCTCAGCCGGCGATATGTAGGCGAACCAACGACACATCCTCCGTCTCTTTCTAAAGGCAAAATCGAAGACGGGATCTGATGTGATGAATTCTTTGATGAAATGGGTCAGATCCTATCAAGTGAGTAAGTTGTAGGTTAGGGATAGGGAAACGAGGACTGGTATGGGCAAATGAGCGCGTGAACAACCTCGAGCACGGCTTCTCTACCCCAAACCAAGCAAGAACGAGATGATCGTTGGAAGAGGGATAGCTCTGGACGTGCGACATGTAAGACACGAAGTAGATCCGAAAGAATGATGCGACGCGACGCTGTGATATGTAGTATTGGCGCGTTCTCTGAGCGGGGTAAGAGTAGCCAAGCGGGGCAGAAAGGTCGCAGAAGGCTCCGTACATCCAGGAGCATTGTATCTGTAGTTCCCATCGCGTTTCAAGCGTCTAAATATCCTTAAATCTGCATTCGGGGAAATTTCTACTAGATGAGTTTGACGACTTTCTTGGTGCCGTGCGTCTGCACCAGCTGGGCGGCTGAAGGCACGCTGGCGAAGCCAGCTTAATACCACCAACAGCGCATACGACGTAGATAACGACAAAAGAGAGAGAATCAACGAGGCAAAAAGCCTTTCTAAGTTCTTCAAGGTAACCTAAAGATACACTCCTTACCGCGCTGTGCCAAACGACTCATCGCACTCGTCACGACCGAGAAGGTGCAGCGAGGCTAGTATAGGTGGAAACGCTGATGCTCTCTCGTCATCGTCAAGCGAGGGCTGTTTTGAAGATACATGTAGAAGCCGTCAATAGTGGTAGGACAAAAGGATCCTAACCATTCACAGATGCGCACCAAGATTTAGCATTCGGGGTACAATGACAGCTGATGGACTCAAGATACACAGCAGCCGAGCGATGCTGTCCTATTAGCTCCGTACCTCGCACCACATCGTCGCACCTACGCCCAACTCCGGTGAAAATCCCCGAATCCGACTCGGGCATATGCTTTCCCAGCGACAACGCAAAGCACTCTAGCTTGATCTATCCTAGAGAAGTGTGGTAACTATAAAAAGTACGAGAACATAATAATTGAAGTTAAACAAATGATTAGATGTTACCTATTTAGTTAAAAATAAAGGGTTCAAGAGAGTTGGATGGTAGATACTTGGAATTAGCTGGTGGATTTTGGGCCTTTACTAAACCATGTTAAATCTCTTCAAAATGTTATGGTAAGCGTAATAACTTGCTCACTTACCTAGAATGATACGCATCTATATCTTGAGGTTCTCAAGATACTTCAAGGCGATTTCGACACCCTCGTCGACCTTACTGGCGTCTATTCCAGTTCCCATGCTTGTCGGACCCTTACCACCGGCCTTCCCTCCTACAGCTCCAGCAACCACGGCTGCCCATTCGCTTGCCACTAGTCCAGAAGAGGAATGCTTCGGAGCGACAAAACAACCGTGAGCAACACGCCCAGTATCGTTGTCGACACTAATCAGATAAATGCTCTTGTCCAGGTTTTTGGAGGTGAGATACTTGATAGCATCAGCGATAGCTTTCGCGGTAGAATTGAAAGGAAGTTGGGCAACAAAAGAGGTGCTCGTCTTGTTGAGTTCGAAATGAGCCTCGACAAGCTCGATGACGGCATCAACACGAGCTTTCTGCACCTTCTTCTGCTCCTTGTTGACTTCCTTGACAATCTTTTCGAGGCGCTTCATCAATGCTTTTTTTGTCAAGATCGATATACTCAAATTCGTGAGCTTCGCTTGGGCATCCTTCGCGAGCTTTTCCTTCTCCGGTGAAAAGGCCGAATTTTCGAGCGGAATAAGTTCGTCTACTTCGAACCTATTTGCTAATCGTCGAGCCTCTAAGGCGCTTTGACCAGTGATGGCTACGATTCGCCGAATACCCTTAGCGAGACCGGACTCGTCTAGCACAACGAGCTCCTTGATGGTGCCGGTTCGATCCACATGAGTGCCACCACATAACTCAATGCTGAAGAATAAGCAGTCGGTGGGATCGGGAACTAATTCGTCAATACGTATACCAATGGACACTACTCGGACAGGGTCAGGGTAGACTTCTCCAGGGATGGCTCGCACTCCTAGGATGGCTCGAGCGGTTGACAGGTCGATGTATGACGCGAACACTTCCTCGTCAAACTTGATATCCATGTTCGCACCTTCTTCGATCGCTTGAAGTTCCTCGTCTGTAATGCTAGTCCTATGCGCAAAGTCAAAACGCAACCTCTCTGGGGTAATGACTGATCCTTTTTGCGTAATGTGATCGCCTAAAACATCTCGAAGGCCGAAGTTCAGAATATGGGTCCCGGTGTGGTTCATCTGAATTGCTTCACGATGTGCCTCATCGTACTGGGCAACGACCTCATCGCCTACAGTCAGACTGCCATGTTGCATAGAGCCGGTGTGCAGGATGAATCCTCCATAGGACTGCACGTTCTGCACTGTCATCTCAGCAGTGTTGTCGATGACCAAGCGGCCAATATCAAACGTTTGCCCACCAGATTCAGCGTAGAAATTGGTTTTGTCAAGGATGACACCAAACTGCTCCTCGGACTCGGATATCTCAGACGTGCTCGTCAGAAACCGCTTGCCGTAGTATAGGGCCTTGACAGAAGCCTTGATGGTGCCCTTCCGGTATTTTGCAGTATCGTCTGTTTTCGGAAGATCGTGAAGTTTCTCCAGAGTAGCGATTTGGTGGACGTCAAGCGTGGGCAAGCTGAAAGTGATCTTTTTGTCATCGCCCTTGCTCGCCTCGCGAGCCATCTCTTGAGCGCGGGCAACTTCTTCGTCGTTGATGCGAAGTCCCTTCTCTTCCGCCATTAGTTTAGTCAAATCCATCGGAAACCCGTAGGTATCGTACAAGCGCCACACGCAAGATCCGGGCAGCTCCTTGGAATCTTTGCATTGCTCAGCAAACTTGTTGAACATGGCCTCGCCGCGGACTAGATTGACAGCAAACGACTTTTCTTCCTCGTCCAGGATATCCTTGACCATTTGCTCTTTCTCCCGAACTTCTGGAAAGATATCTTCCATCTGCATGATGACGGTCGGCACGATGCTAGAAAAGAACGAACCAAGCTGGGCTTGGAGATACTTCTTGGCGTACCGAAGACCACGGCGTAAGATGCGACGAATGACATACCCTTGGCCAACGTTGTTCGGAATAGCTCCATCTGTAATAGCTATCACACAAGTGCGGATGTGATCGGCAACCACGCGGTATGCAGTGTCCACGCCGTCAACGTCATCCTCGGAGCCAAACATTCCCATGTAAGGCCGGGTTCCCGTAACCTCCTGGATGCGCTGGAACAGAGGAAAGAAGATATCGGTATCGTAATTCGAAGATTTGTTCTGCAGTATCGAGACTAGACGTTCGAACCCTAGACCGGTGTCGATATTCTGGCGTGGGAGTAGTGTCAAGGTCTTATCTGCTTCTCGGTTGAATTGCATAAAGACGACGTTCCATATCTCGATAATGTTCGGATCGTCTTGATTGACCAAATGCGCTGCATTTCGACCACCAATCTTATCATAGTGAAGCTCGATACTGGGGCCGCAAGGACCGGTCTCGCCCATCTCCCAGAAATTATCTTTCATATTCCCTTTGATGATGTGGTCGTCTAGAACACCCATGGCGCGCCACAAGTTCTTCGCTTCGTCGTCTGAGTCAAGCGCATAGCGAGCATCGCCTTCGAAGTAGGTGACGTAAAGTCTATCAGGGTCTAGGCCGTAGATCTGTGTAAGTAGCTCCCAGGCGTATTCGATAGCTTCCTTCTTGAAATAGTCGCCGAAGGACCAGTTGCCTAACATCTCGAAGAATGTGTGATGATAGCTATCCTTGCCGACATCATCAAGATCGTTATGCTTCCCACCAGCCCGGATACACTTCTGTGAGCCTGTAGACCGTCTTAATTGACTGAAAATCGAGCTTTTAGGATCCAAAGTTCCTTCGAAGACGGATTTATATTGGCACATGCCAGAGTTGACGAAAAGCAAAGAGGGATCGTCGTGAGGAACGACGGAAGACGAAGGAATGAAAGTGTGACCTTTCTGTTTGAAAAAGTCGAGAAAGGTATCCCGCACCTTTTTGGCAGGCCATTCGTGGGGGTTTGCCTCCATCAGACGTAAGGATTGATGATGATAGTAGTAGGGGTGATGTTTTCTGTTAGGGAATTGGTCTGGAAGGGAACAAATGCCATCTTAAAGATCGGATTGTTGCGACATTGTGGATGTACAAAGTGTCTATCGCCTGACCTCATGCTATGAACAAAGCGCTGATTTTGTTTGCGGTCAATTTGCGGTCACGTGGTACACTGACACAAGCTCTATGCCCAAACCTCGGAAATTGTTTTACATGGTGGTGCTTCAATCGAAGAACTCGCTGTGATCGTTCTGGTATGATACTACTTCAAATTCCCCAGAGTGGAATCGAATCATGTAAGATATTGTTTAACTTACCTCGAGGGCCCCGTGGCTCGTGTTTCGTGTTAGTCGCAAAGAGAAATTTGTAATCTTTTGAGGCACTCTTCTCTCCCATTTGACTGTTGCGATAGCCATGGAAATCCTAACACGCGCCACTAAGCCTCATGCTTCACTATGCAGTCAGGAGATACTCTGTGTATTGGTTTTACAGGATGTTTTGTACAGTCACAATGTCTAAACAATTTTGCCAAACTTAGAGCATTTAAGGCGCTCTGTCGTACTTGTGTCGATACAACAACATTATCGAGTTTTCAGCAGTGACTACACAGACAATCATCACATCATGGAAAACTTCAATGTCAACAAGCTGATGGAGAGCATCTCGCAGCTATACCCAATTCAGCCGAATCAATTCCAAGCAATGGTCGATGAAATTCAAAATGCTAACATTCCCTACAAGGTGCACTACGATGACTACCAGTCTGGTGGCTGGTTCACCGCGGTACTCTACGCGCCGGACGCGAAGGATGAGGGTAACGAGGGCACTGTACGCGACGGTGTAGCGAAGCCTACGACTGTAGCTGAGAACCTCCCCTGCACACGACAGTTCCTTGACGGTTTGGGACTCGAGTATTTCACGGTTCGGATCGCGCGTACTGATCCTGACGCTTGGCTGTGGGAGCATCGCGACTATATCGAGCTGAACGAAGACAAGAAACGACTGCGGCTTCATATCCCGTTGGTGAGTAATCCCAGAGCCATCATGCAGTTCTCGCAATGCTCGGTACATTTGGCGCCTGGTTGGCTCTGGAAGCTTGATCCAATGGTCAGCCACGCCATATCTAACACTAGCCAAGAATCGCGCACGCACATTATTCTCGACTGCTATGTCAACGAGACTCTTCGTGAGATGCTGGATGGCGAGATTCTCGAGGCTAAGAATATGCGACTTCTGCCTCACCTAGATGCAGCAACTCGCAAAGAACTTCTTATAGAGGCGCACGATCTCTTCGCAAGCCAAGGCATGGAGAAAGCAGAGATGCATCTACTGAAGACCTTTCACCGCTACGATCTCGGTGAGGACACTAGCTACGACCTCCTCATTGACCTCTATCGCGAGATGGGATTCCGCGCACGCGAGAATTTCTGGATTGAGGCCCAGACCGGACGTGTCTATCACCGCGAGAAGATCGACTCGAATCCCTCAGCAGTCTGCTCGCTCGGCACAGTGTTCCCGAATCCACATGCTTCGGTCAGTTCTTTAGCCCAGTCCAGCATCCTTCTCGAAGTTCTTCAAGTGTGCCGCCAGTATCATGGACTTGAGAAGGCGTATGTGCGCGGCTCACTTGCCCGTGGTGATGCTGATCGGCATTCTGACATCGACCTCCTCTGCGTAGTAGCGCCCGAGCACTTCGCATCTTTCATCCAGCAGGTAGATGACGGCATCAAGCAGAAGTATGATGCTGCAGCCGACTCCTGGGTCGATACCATCGTGAAAGATTTCGGTGGAGTTGGGTTCGTGTATCTGCTGCAAACTAACAAGGGTCTGTACCAGTTAGATCTCTACGTCGCTTGCCAGGGACACCCGTCACTACAGAATCTGGATGACGTTCCGGCCAAGCAATTAGTCTTCTGCAAGCATGGCAAAGATAAGAGCAACTCCCGTGTCGAGTTCTCGCACTTCCGCCTGCATAGCGAAGCTGTCCTGCAGGACATCAGACGCATCAATGACGTTGAATCGTCCGTGAGCCCAACCATCACAGAGCTGTGCATTCTGGCCTTCATGATTAAGAAATGCTTGGAACGCGGCGATAACTTCCTTGCAGACAATGAGTACAACATGTGGAAAAGGCAGTTTCTGCAACTGGTACGTCAAAGGTTCGACACAGAGCATCGCGACTACGGCTTCTATCATGTGAAGCGACTGATCACTAAAGGTGAAGATGGTGCTCGTCTGTACGAAGATCTTTGCAAGCTCTATTGCTTGTCGCTGTCTAAGGAGTGTCTCGTGGTTGCACACCACTACGCAATGGCTTTCGCCGAGACACATTTCCCCGAAGAATATGCACAGCAGCAAAAGATTGTCCGCGCTATTTGTGGTCATATCCACAATTAGGTCATAGCCTTAGTAGAGCGACATTATCCGAGGGATTATATAATTATTGAATATACCTAATCTACGATAACTTATCCTGATCACCAACAAAAGCGCTGTAAAGTACTAAATAATGAAAATAGGTACCTAGTATTCAACCCTTCCTACAGACTAATCCAACGCTGAATCTAGGAGAGAGATTATTCTGATTATTTTTCATTGAAATTATTTTTGCAGTTATTCCCTGGAGTTTCTGGAGCGATTTGAAAAAGCCTTTGTAGGTAGTAGCGTACGCTATAAGGCGGAGCTAGGGGGCTTAGTATAAGTATCACGTGTGCGAAATGGTGAATCTGGGTTTCGAAACCCTGGAAGCTTTTGGTGGCATTCTAGTCTGCCTCGTAAGGGCTCCACTATCATTTGCAACCAAAACGCCAACACGTCGCTCCTAGTCCGCAGACTGCATGGCGAGGCAGATACGCGACTCTCTTGATACATCGGCCATCGTCCCGGTCAACGAATCTGGAATACCACGTGAGATGCCGATACCCTGCTCTTGCAAAGGTCTTCGAAGGTCTCGCGCTCATTAGCTACAGCCATTCCCGGCGGCTAGAGACGAGCTAATGAGAGGGCTTACGTTTAGAGAACTTCCAAGCTTGCCCAGCATGCTGTGTCTTGTCACTCGGTCTAGGCGACGTCGGTCAAGAGGCGCTTCGAAATTTTACGACGCCAGGCTGTAACGATGGGCGAAATTCTTCTTAGCGTGTTAACTAGATTGTCGGCGGCCAAAGATGGCAAATTTTTCCAGGAGCTGATTCGAGCGCAACCGGCGGGGTTGGAGGCTGGGGTTTGGTGACGGATCTAGTCCGGCTGCCGAACACCCATGCCCAGCAACGCTAAAGCTCTCGCCTAACCTCATCCGGCGAGCCACCTCCGGGCGCCTCACAAGCCCGCCCACGCCAATTCACGCAAGATCCCCACACCCATCTCACACGGCTGGGATGTGCAAAGCTTTCCTTAGAGCTCCTAACCCAGTAGTTGTATAAAGCCTTGAGTACGTCCCTGGCAAGGCCGAGCAGGGGCTCTCTGACCTCACCTTCATTTCTCTCGCCCTGCTAACTGACCGTGGTTGAAGTGCTTGTTTACCCGCTTCAGTATCCTCACGCGACACTACGACAACACCTAAGACTTTCGTCTTCTTCCTAAGCGACGTGCGACTCACAGTCCTACGCGACAACATCAGCCATTGCAGCCATGGGCGCCGACGAGGAGCCCAAGTCGTACGACAACTATGTCCAGGAAAGCGCCAGTGAAATCAATGGTCACGTATCCGACAATGCTGACGACTTGCAACGGCACCTAGGCAATCGCCAGATTCAGCTCATTGCCATTGGAGGCTCTATCGGTACTGCCCTCTTCGTCTCCATCGGCGGCGCTCTCAACAAGGGTGGGCCTGGTGGCCTGCTTCTGGCCTACTTCTTCTACAGTTGTATGCTCGGTCTTGTCAACAACTGCATGGCAGAAATGGTGACCCAGTTCCCGGTGTCTGGAGGATTCATCCGAATGGCCGGCAAGTGGGTCGATGAAGCTCTTGGTTTCACTGCTGGCTGGAACTTCTTCATCTACGAAGCCCTTCTCATACCCTTTGAGATCACAGCTCTCAACCTGGTTCTGAGCTTCTGGCGCGATGACATCCCGGTTGCCGCGGTTTGCGCTGTCTGCATCGTTTTATACGCGTGAGACTCACCTTCCCTGTCCCAGAGCAACATCCCTTTGCAAGAAGTTCAGAACTAAACATGATTTCTAGTCTATGCAACGTACTTGCCGTAAAGGCCTATGGAGAGGCCGAGTTCTGGTTGAGTGGAGGAAAGGTCTTCCTGATCCTTATCCTCTTTTCCTTCACCTTCATCACCATGGTTGGCGGTAATCCCCAACACGATGCCTACGGGTTCCGGTACTGGAACAAGCCAGGCGCGTTCGCCGAGTACCTTTCAACTGGGAGTCTTGGTCGCTTTGAGGGATTCCTTGGGGCTCTCTGGGCCGCAACCTTCTGTATTGTTGGTCCCGAGTACATCTCAATGGTCAGCGGAGAAGCAAAACGCCCAAGGGTATACATCAAGAACGCCTTCAAGACTGTCTACTGGCGGTTTGGTTTCTTCTTTATTCTGGGTGCGCTCTGCGCTGGCATTGTCATTCCGTACAATGATGAGACTTTGGTAGGGATCCTTAAAGGACATTCTGGAGGCAGTGGCACTGCTGCCGCGTCTCCCTATGTCATCGCGATGAAGAATCTTGCTATCCCGGTTCTGCCTCACGTCACAAACGCCCTCCTAGTCACCAGCATATTCTCAGCCGGCAATACCTACACTTACTGTGCTTCTCGAAGCCTGTATTCACTCGCTATCGAAGGCCGTGCACCTAAGATCCTTCGGAAGTGCACAAAGAACGGTGTGCCGATCTACTGCTTTCTTGTCACGATGATATTCCCATTCCTCTCCTTTCTCCAGGTGTCCGACGGTTCTGCAAAGGTCCTTACGTGGCTGGTCAACCTTATCACTGCTGGTGGTGCCATCAACTTCATCATCATGTGCATTACCTACATTGCCTTCCACAAAGCATGCAAAGCGCAAGGTCTGGACCGCAGGACTCTCCCCTACTACGCATACTTTCAGCCTTACTCCGCCTGGATTGCTCTCGTCTTCCTGACGGTTGTAGTCTTTGTCTATGGTTACTCGGTTTTCTTACCTGGAGCCTTCACCGTTGAGGGATTCTTCACCTACTATACCATGGTGGGTATTGCGCCTATCCTGTTCGTATTCTGGAAGTTAGTCAAGCGTACAAAGGTTGTGGCTTCTAAGGAGGTCGACCTCGTTTGGGACGCGCCCTTGATTGATGCCTACGAAGCCTCCTTCATTACCCCTCCAATTGGTTTCTGGACGGAGATACTTCAACTCGTTGGTCTGAAGCGTCATGTGCCCGTCGACAAGAGGTCAGTTTAGATGACGAATCATCTCAAAATAATTACGGGTAAGAGCCATATACGTAGACTAGGCGGCAAGACCTTAGCGCAGTACATTTCAGAAACGATGGACGGCCATTCATGTCGACCGTCTCTGCACGACCCAATGAATCACTCATTCTCCTATATTGGCAGTGCTGCCGTACTCCGTTCAACCTCAGCTCTCTACAGTACGATGGCGCCTCTGCTTCTTCCATGCGCCAAGCAGAGGTTTCTACAGGAACAATATCAAATCTAGGTCCGAAGGCGCCGCATCCGTTCCTTGCACTTCTCCATACGCGCCATGATGCCAGACACTGCTTTTTCCTTCGCGCCAATCAGCTACAACGTGCCCTGCTATGCCATACGCGACACCAGGATGAGCTAATGGATTTCGTCTCTTCAACACGATCAAGAGATAGAGGGCACTCGAGGACCATGTGCTCCAAGCCAGAGAGCAATTCCACTGTGACTTGCCAAGGTGCAGTTGCGCAGCGGAGGCGCCGGCCCAAGCGCGCCGCTCAACCTTCTGAAGGCGCCACCGCCCACTGTGACAGTCCTTGCCAATAGTGTACTGCGCACAAGATACTCAATTGCACGTTGATACCATGGTTAAGTCTACGGGCTCTTACTAGTGTGGGAGCTGTCGCTAAGGTGTTCCTCTTATCTGAGGTAGTTAAGGGTAGCTAACTTTGTATTCAGTGAGATTTACATCGATCAAGTAGTATATATGGAGAGCGAAGGTACCTCTGCACGCATCGTTGTAAGATTTCGCCACCTCCTATGCGTTTTATGCATCGCATTATTGACAGCCTTACGAGGTTATTCTTCTCCCTCTTCGTTCACATGTTTCTTCGCATGTAGACAAGCCTTCGATAGCCTCCCACTTTTACATGGCTCACTTCAAAATAATATCTGGATATTAGTCCCACGATAAGATCTCACCGGACGCCATTGCCACAAGAGGCAAGATTTCGCAACGCTTACTTACGAGATTAATCCCACGCGGTAGTCAGCATCATATATCTCTGTGGTACCGAGGTGGGTTGACCCACCGTGAACCAAGACAAGGGCTTTGCTCTGATAGCCACCTTTGTTGAAAATGACTACAAGTCTCGCAACTCCCATATAGGAAAGTCTCCACCGCGGGCGTTTGCGCTACCCCCCAAGCCCTCGTCAGCGCCTGTGGTTCTTCCGTACCCGACCCCTCGAGCACTGACCGCCCGTATCACCCCCGGTGCCCCGTGACAAAGAACATGAGACACTTTTCGGAGGAGTCAGCCCCCACCAGCCGTCTCACTTTTGTACCTTTCTTTCTTGAATCATGACGGCGATAGGCAACTCCACTAAAGGACTGCCTATCAGCCAGCCATCTATAGCCTGTGGCGGGTGGCACACGTTGTTGCATTACCTCCCGGGCAGAAATCCGCCTGCCATTGTTGCGATTATCAAACGCGTCGTAAAAGCGCGTGGGCTTGATGGAATCAGCATGCGCGTTGGTAGGATTATCTGGCATAATCTTGCGAGTACGTGGATGCATTATTTGATCAGATATCTATTGATTTGAGAAAGTTATGGTGCTGGAAAGTAGATGGGTGGGTGGCTGACAGATTAGAAAAGTGTCTCGTTACGGCACCGGGGGGTGGAGAGGCCAGAGGGCTGAGTAAGGGTAGAAGCCATGCCATCTTACCGAATTGATTGGTTAAGCCAAAACGTGACGGGAATACTTGCCGGAGAACGAAGTACGATTAGCTATACGAAGTCTTACGAGTATGATTTGATATGCGAAGTCTTACGAGTACGATTAGATATACGAAGTCTTACAATTATATTAGATTATAAGTTCGTATTGATTTGGAATAAAGTCTTGCGATCATATCAGACCATAAGTTTGTGTTAATTTGGAATATAGTCTTACGATCATATCAGATCATAAGTTTGTGTCATTTTGGAATCCTGGCAGACACCGCCTTGTCTCTTAGCATCAAGTTGGATACGGCTTAATTTTTACAAATATGTCACGAAGTGTTTCTGACGAACAAAGTACAAACAGATATTAAAAGGACTGTCACCGACCTTGATGCCCCGAACAGACAAAGTCTTCGACATCCACAACGCCAATCATAGACTCAAGGCAACACAATCCACCATGAGTGGATTTCTCGCCCTCGTCTCAGCGGCGATCATCGCCCTCACCCAGACAGCATCAAGTGCTCCTACTGGAAGCTCGAACACCACGTCCACCAAGCTATGCGTCCAGCTCCAGATTCCCGTCCCAGTGGTGGCCGACCAGTACCATTATGACCAGCCTCAGGTCGACAGCAACATCGATGCCATTGATTGGACGGTCAACGTCACCACATGGGACATGGCAGACTGGAATGCGCGCCAAAGGGGAACCGTCCACGTCAACCAGATATTCAACATTAGCGCGCAGTTGTGCGTCCCATCGAAGAACACCAGCAAAGCCGACGTCCTGCATATAGCCACTGCAGGCCAAGGCTTTGACAGAAGGTTAGGGCTCTGAACAAGACGAATTAGTGATTGGCAGCTGACTGATGCATCCCTGATAAAGATATTACGACGTGGAAATCCAACCAGAGGAGTACTCCTACGTGGACGCCGCCATCGGCAAGGGATATTCAGTCCTAGCCTACGACCGCATCGGCACCGGTGGGTCCGAGAAACCTGACGCATACGACATTGTTCAGATCCCTACAGACATCGAGGTCCTCGCCGGCCTGACCAAGATAGCCCGGAGCGGGGATCTCATAAGCTCGTCCCAGGTGTCGGCTGCCACTACGGGTGGGGAGCCCGCAATCCAGGATTACCAGGCCACCAAGGTCGTGCACGTAGGCCATGCGTACGGCTCGTACATAACGTCTATTATGTTCGCGAACCCGACGTACGCGATCCTCAGTGATGGCGCTCTCATGACGGGCTTGTACTTCAATTTCGCGATGGAAAACAACTCGCTCACCGTCCTCAACTACAATCACGCCTTCCCCAAGGAGAACGACCCCGTCCGCTTCGCCGAGTGGGGCTCTGGGTACTTCGTCCTCGACAACAAGCAAACTCTTCAGAAGCTTTTTTTCCAAAAGGCGACCCTCGATCCGGCGCTGCTTGACTACACCGAGGCCATTAAACAGCCTGAGAGTGTAGGCACGGTCAGTATCCCTGTGTGAACTTTGGCCCCCTCCCCTCTCTCCCTTCCACTCCCCTTCCGGCAAATTGGGCTTCTAGACAGCTATGTTACTCCCGAGCACCTGCATTTTCTTCTAATAAATATCCATTCGTCTAATTTCTGCCTGTCTCGGTTAAGAGCTGACCCAAATCCTTAGTATTCATCTGAGGGCAACAGTACACTCACACCCGCGACCGACTTCACAGGCCCGATTATGGTGAGTCTGAGATAGGACTGCCTTGTGCTTCTACTAGGAGGCTCTAATTCCCTTCTCCCCCCCCTGGGCAAGTTTCTCAAGAGATGGAAAACCAACTAACCCATCCCTTTGCATAGTTCTTCACCGGCGAGTTCGACAATTATGTTTGCAACGGCGATTGCAACGGCGTCTTTGATGAGCACTTTACCAATTATTTGTATCCGAACGCAACGGCCCTGGCCCACTATTTGCAGCCGGGAGCTGGGCATGCTACGGGACTTTCAACGAATGCTTCTGCTGGTTATGAGGTTATGTTGCAGTACCTGGACTCTCAGGGTCTGTGATACATCAGCGCGCCCAGAGGGAGGGGGCCTGATCAAGCTCGAGATGATCACACGAAGAAGGCTTTACCAGTATCATCCTGATATTACTATCATTCTTACAATCATTTTATATCCCCCTTGCATAGCTAGAATCAATTCAAATTTGAGACCATTTTAGTCAGGACGGGTATTAACTGCAGAGAAGAGGAGTGACCCGATCTTCCGCTGGTATAAGTTGATCTCTACCGGAGACGCCGTACCTTCTCGAGGCTTCAACTCGACTCGAGTCATTGGTGAATTGTAATGGACACCCTTTTCAGTTGCCAGTTGGGCGATTTTGTCAATGTAAGAGGCTTGTGATAACCATATCTTTCGTTGTTTTCGGTTCCGGAGGATCTCTATGCCTAGGGACTAGCGCAGGTCTGCGCCTCCGGTAATGGTAAACTTCTTCTTTAAGGCATCGATGGCCTGCTGGGCGGCGGACTTACTTTGCTTGCGGTAAGGTAGGCGAGGATGATATTGTCAACGTAGAAGAAGACAAACGACCCATCCTTACCCATGCAGCAAGTTATATGCGGCACTGTTGAAAAACCGAGCTTCAATACCTGGGCGGTAAAGTGGTGCTGCCAGAGAAGTGGCGATATGCGCAAGCCATACAAGGCCTTCTTCAGTTGTAGTATGGTGCCCTGTTTCTTGTATCCAGGTGGCATCCTCATGAGCACTGGCCGGTCGATGGCGGCGTGCGGAAAGGCGTTTGATACGTCGTACGGTTTGAGCTCTAGGTCAAACCGAGCTGCAATGGCGAGGTCTCTTGTGCCGTAACGTTGAGCTGTTGATTGCCTCTCGCTACTAGCCTGGCCTTACACTTCAGGAATCCGTGCTGCTCATCAAGCTTGTATGTATAGACCCACATGGAGTCCAGAATCTGGTGACCGGTCTCCCTGGCCTTTCTGGCGGGGACTTCAGTCCAGGATTGTGTTTCCTTATGGCTCTCAAGGTGTGTTGCCTCGGCCTCTTTGAACTTGCGATACATTGGATGATTTGATTTTAGGCCGTTGGCTTTGAGAGGCGGAGGCAGCTGGCTGAGGTGAGGCTTCTGGCCCTTTCTGATCATACGCTCGAGCTTTGCCCTGTCCAATGATCTCCCATTTATTGCCTGAACGTTGCCTGCCTTAGTGTCTGCCATGAAGGCGGCTGCCCAGGGCTCTTGAATTGACTCATTGTGTTGCCTAGCGTGGAACGCGGCATCATCGGACTGCTTGTTAGCTCCGGCATCGGATTGCTTCTCCGTCGCGGCTCTTGCCTGGCGTTGCTGGAGAGCTGCGGTATCTGCCATGAGCTGGGCCAATAAGACCGCTGGTGGTGGTGATTGGGGGGGGAGTCGGATAAACCGTAACCCTGCTCCGCTTTGAGCGAGGAGGCAGTTCCTGTGATTCGGATATAGCGGTAAAAAGACGTAAGATCGCAACCCAAGAACAAGCGAAGGCGCCTAAAAAAGCGACCGGAATAGAGAAACAGACTTCGAAGAATCAGGCTATGGCAGCAAATTTGTCTGAAAGTGCTTGTGGATCGGATCGCAATGGGTCGAATCAGGCTGGGCAGGTTTTGAGGATTTCGAAGAGTGGGCGCAAAATCGCCCGCCCACGGCGGTTATCAGACTAAAAAATATCATAATCAATTTCTTGAGGTTCTACTCTATAGGGATTCAGAATTTATACAAATTGATTATTCTGTTGTGGAGTAAGACCATTTTAAAACCGGGCGCTTGATTTTTGATGGGTGGTCAAGATGCCGGGAATTACGTTACCTAACGGAGCTTATGTAATGCACATAGATCGCGGATCTAAGAATCTCCGGTGCCAAGAATCACTGGCTTAGAGGCGTCCATTTTTGGAGGCAAAAGCCCTCAGATATGGAGGCGCCTAAGCCAACACAACATCGTTTGTGGAAAGTCTCTACTAACCGGCGTTTACGCGGCCCTTAAGCGGGTGTCAGTCTTCCGTCGCCGACGGTCGTAATCAGACCATCATATACCGTATCATATCTCATGTTATACCTCCAGATCAAAAAAATTCTTCTTTTATATAGTTTATGCACTATATTAATGTTGTGCTTGTCTAGTTTAGCAAACTTCGAGATATAATCCGCAATGACTAAGCGATTCGATGCGACCTTGCCAAAAGAGGTTTAACGCGAAGCGCAATCGAACGGTCCGTGCTCACGGGCAGCGGTACCCGCCACCCCCAACCTCCACCCCCGCCTCAACCTTTTTTGAGCCTGCCATGTGATTATTGCACCCAACAATTAAAAAAATGATGGGAACCATATCTGTGTTCGCTTCAAAATCCTCAACTTTTGCGCAATCGCTCAACAGCTCGTCACCCGCTCGATTCATCTTCTGCAATGGATAGGCAGTATCCAGAATACCCACAAGTCGACTACCTAAGACCGAAGACATATCACTCTGCTACGCTATCAACTCTCTTATCTTCAACATATAACTCTGCTGCGACACTCACCAGGCCTGCGCCCGCTGCCCTCAAAGCTCTACACGAACCCCGAGAAAAAAGACCCAGCGGTCGACGCACCGGTTCTCGATCTGCCAAACGTTCAATTCCTCACAGCGATGCCACATGTGGCAACAGCTTGTGTGATAGTCCGCATATTGCCGTGGACGAAAGATTGTGTCCGGGACCGCAAGGCCTCGAATTATGCAGCCGATGCTATAAACGCCTCAAGGTCGAGCGCAGGCGAGCTAGAGAAGCACAGCGCGCTGTTACGGATGACTGGAGAAGACCAAAGCCACGTCGTTCAAGAATTGCCGTTGACCAAGATCACGCAAGCCATGAAGTCAAGAATTATGACGAGAAACTAGTCAAGGACTATAGCGAAAAACCACCAAGTCCAGAGCACTCACGCGGAAGAGAGCCCGCCAAGGAACCTTCACCTCTCATCACACCACTATCGGACTTGGAAAGGAGTGAGCAAAGCTCAGATCTCCGCGTTTCCCCATCTGCTTTGAAGGAACACGATCGGAGAACAGCGCGATCACCTCGGAAGCATCGTTCGCATCGCGAAAGAGATGATCAGGGATATGAGCGCAACAACCATGTGCGAGATACGTCGACATACGATGAGGCAGAGTTCTACAAGTATGGCAGGGTTGAAGAAGGTGACGATTATTACTACGACAGACGATGTTGTTGCGGTTTCTGGAGCCGTCGACGTAAATGCGTAGTGATCCTCTCTGCCGTCCTTTCCACCATCGTACTGATCATCATCATTGCGCTTGCGGCCACGCTCTCGCGCAGGAAAGGATTCACGTACACGCCCTCCTTTGCCCAAGTCAACAGCACGTCTGCGTTCGAGTCCGGCGGCGCGACTCGCAAGAGCGTCAACGACACAGGCGACGGCATCGGCGCTGGCTCGGACAGCTATACCTACTACCACGGCACCGCGTCTAATTTTCCCGCCACGTCGCAATGGGTCTCTTTCGTGGACATGTGGACCGCAAACCTAGACACCTTCAAAAACTCCTGCGGCTGGCTCAACAGCGGTCCCAACAACACTCCCAAAACCATCCAAGACATTTACAACGCCATCCAAGATCGAGCCAACGCTTCCCTCGTAGACCATCGCATCATCCTCGCCACAATCATTCAGGAGACGAATGGCTGCCCCCTAAATCCACCCACCACGTCCTCGGGCGGGACGAGGAATCCTGGCTTGATGCAATCTCACGATGGGCATGAGTATGACGCTAAACACTCGCGCCTTTCAATTTTACAGATGGTTCAGGATGGGACGCAGGGGACGAAGCACGGATGGGGACTGGTGGATAATTTGAATACGTATGGGAATCCGTATAAGGCTATGCGAGGCTATAACAGTGGGTATATACCCGAGAGCGGCGATCTTTCTGAGAAAGCCGGTGCTACGGCTTGCTATGTGAGTGATATTGCGAATCGGTTGACTGGGTGGGTCCGCGCTGAGTCGACGTGTTCAGAGGGCTGAGGGCGGCGGGCCGGGGAATGAATGTACGATGCAATGCGCTTGCATTGAATAGATTCTGTTGATCCTTTTTCCCTCATTAAGGCAGATTATTGAATATTAACCTAATTAAGTAGGTCTAATACATCTAGATCTGCGCCCGATACTGTGACTTTCTGTATTATTAGAGACAGTCCGTACATATGTACTCATCGCTCTTCCCACAAGTAGACAACTCACACTCCTTTCAGCCTGCTAGTTCTCCAACGTAGTTTACGAGGAAAGTAATATAGCGTCAACTGAAACATCAATACGATTCACAAGGCTGATTCCTAATATCAGTACGGTCTAAGAGTGCCTCGAGCATTGCTGGTAAGACATTACGAGGCTGTTAGACGCAATGCGACGATCGAGGATGCGTAAGGCTGAACTCGGGTGTGGGGAGCTGTGAGAGCACAGTCGAGGCGGAACTCGCTAAGCCTGCAGGACTGTGATTGATAAAGGTCTTTGTAGTTCGAGAGAACATCCACACTCATTTAGCTAGAAAATCCGAGAATTTGCTAAATTGCTGACTCTATAATGTACCAGTATCCCATTGATGCTTGAGGTATACCCTGAAGTTGGGTACAGATACCGTATCCTGATTCTTAAACCGCTTCAATCGGTCGAACAAGATCTTACCTTAATAATATTCAGGAGACGAACCGCTCTCACGGGGAAATGCAACGACCAGTGTTCGTATCCCTATCCCTACCCTGGGGCTACGTACCCAGTAGCACGGTCCCGCGAGCACGTGACCTTGGAGAAAATAGGTAGGACGTGGCTTGGCTGTGCATCCACAGCCTTGCGCGAACGAAAAACCTGACAATCCGTCCCACATCGGCAAACATACTTCTCACAGCAAGCAACACCCATCAATATGGAGCGCGAGTCGCCGAGCGGCCGTTTCGGCATCAGACAACGGCCGTGCAGCGAGACTTTCTATAGTGCCGATGATGATCGCATCAAAGTCTGGGTTGGGCGTGTACTTTAGTTCGGTTGCAGGCGAGATGGCTTCAAATTGGACTGGGTAACGTTGTGCATGCGAGCGGATGGCGTCGATATGGTCGGAATTGCGCGACGTAGTGAAGACCATATTAACAGTACGAGGAGTGGAGGAGTGATGAAATATACCTTGAATTTAGATGCCTGGTGTGGGTTTGCACGTGCCGCTGGGGATGCCTATTTCGTACCACTCTTGACGATTGACAGTTGAGTCATAAGTCGGGTATTGTCAATCTGTTTTTTAATTTCAGATCGAGTCGTCTAAGAGGGATTCGCGAAATGATAGAGTTGTGTTCTTGCCTTCTTCGCTTCGCGGCATATGCATATTGGGTACTTCAACCCAGCATTTACTGTGGCTGTGCTGACACGTGACACAACTTGCATGCCCCTCAAGTTCGATATCAGGTTACGTTACATATTGAATCACTAGTCTAAAACAGCTAAGTAGCCCATACGTAGAGGAATAACTCTTAATGCTGTTCAATGGGCCTGTGGACGAGCGACATACACTTCCGCACATTGGCATGGATTAAAGACAAGTTTCTTGTTCCAAACGAGTGACTGTTCTTTTCTTATCTAAATTTGTAAGATATTTTATACCGAGCAGCAGCAGCATGGATCGGTAGCGACTGTTAAACTGTCGTGAAGAAATGAGATATCACATTCCGAAACCCTTCTGAAATGACCGTCTTAGAAGCTTTCGCCGAAATGATTTTCCCCCTGAGTCCTGCCCCTCATGGCTTCCATGAAGCACCATGCCCCTAATACTTCACACATTTGCAGTTGCTGCACCCACTCGGCCTCTGATTCGGTTTGTGCGTCCAAACACACCTCTTCTTGTCGCTCATCTTGCACTCGCTGCTCGGACAAGCACTGATTTGGCAACTCTTGCCGGCCTTGCTGGTGGTCGCGCAATAAGCAGCATCCTCGCGCCCTTCAAGAATTGCGAGAGTGTCGGAAGCGTCGGGCTGCGCAGCTGGTTCGGCATCGCGAAGGGCCATGTCAGGCTCAAGATGAGCGTTGGGAAGCGCCGCGATGGGAGAAGCGACAAGGAGACCGATGAGGAGTAGGATGGTGTTGCGTGAGAACATCATGTTGTTTGAAGATCTGAAGTGATTGGTATTTTGGAGATGATGAAGATTGTGTGTTGCAAAGGATGGCGGTGTTTGCGTTGAGTACGGTCTCTGCACCGGTTGACGACGTTCTTATATATCCTTTCCAACCTCTACTACGAACAGTACTCTAGCGTGGTGGAACATTATCCATCAAGGTCACCTTCGAGATTTGGAAGTTGCCTCGTAGTGCCTTAAGAATTGTCTCCATGGTCGACGAAAAATAGTGCTATTGATGCGAAACGTTGCAAAACAAACCTGCCAGGGCAAACAAAAGCGCGCACTTTTGTGTCCAGAGAGCACACATTAGCTACGAATGCGTAATATCCGACTCGAAAAAGATCTCATATGACCACTCAGAGCGTACGCATGGAGGTACATCATCAGCGATCCATTGCGCGTTTCATTTCACAGGTCATCTAGAATCAAGGGATAGGTGAGCATTGTGACCTGCGCTGGTGGCCTTATTCGTAGTTCGTGTCTGGTTGTGACATTCGGTTTCTTGCATGGCCTTTGTTCTTGAAGTAAGCAACGCACTGTAAGGGAGACTTGTATCACGCGAGTCGTGCAGCTACGAGGGTACTTCCCAATGGGGCATCCGTGGCGAAAGAGTAGTTACACCACTACTCGAGTGACACATCGTACACCTTCACAGCTGTTCCGTATCAACGCCGATCCATGTTTGCGATCGACCGATTGTCAACAGACATGCCCAACGCATTCCCCGTTTAGCATTCGAACAAATATAGGAAGTCTTGCTACCATTGATTGTTGTGTATGACACCCGTTCTACGGCTAACTGTCTTCACTCATTGTCGCCAGAAAGCATTGATTTGCTGACAAGCGGAGTATTTCGACTAGTCTCTTCATTCCGATAGTTCTGTATGCCATTAAGTCTGATTCCTGGCAATGTGAATTAGCGATAAGCTCCTTGGTCTTTCTTATGGTTGTGTTCGACTTCCCGAGGAGTACAGAGGTAATACGCATCACCAGATCGTGGAAGGCAAACGGAACGCCTTAGAAGTCGCGACTCACAAAACGGTCATTCGTGACCTTTTAATCTATGTTCCAGATCCCAGAGAGCACAGATATCAGAAGCACTTCAAAATCAATTTACCAAGAAGCTAGGGCCTTACATAGCTATTGAAAGCGCTCTTGCAGCACCGATCCAAAGACTCTCACACCGAATCTAACCCCTAATGCGGGGCTTCTTGTTGGTTACTGTAACATATTGATGATAATCACTGGGTTCGGTTGGATGACGTTAGCTCAGGCATCGTACTGTACTACATAGGAGAAAATATTTACGCGTTGGGCCCTATTACGTTAATACCACCCATCTCCTGAGGTCCATTTACTACGAGAGCAGTACGCACTACAACAATTCGTGGCCCCAGTACTTTGTCGTTTCTGTCTGTAACAATTTAGTCATCGGAGAAATGAATGGTCTTACCTACCCGGAGCCTATTAGCAATACCGCGACGATAGCTAGTTACTATCAGTTTCTAGCGGCGGGAAGAGGTTTCCATGATTTAATTCCTAGAAAAGGTGGTAGGAGAAAAGGAGAACGCGCGCTGCAGCCTGCAACCGTGGCCATCTCAGCAGCTATAAGCGTGCCGACAAAGATAGACTGGGCCAATATGCGCTTGATTTGGACCAATAAAATCCGCAATAGCGTGCATACTGTCCAAGTTTGGTCTTTACTAGAGCAACCCGTCTCTTTAACCACTAGTACATCCAAGTAGATAGCGCTAGTAGGACATTCTGTCGGTACCGATGTACGATGCACGATGCGCAGCTACCGCCGCCAGAGGTGTCATCTTGAGTTGGTAGTAAGTACTTATCTACGGGTCCTTCTTTAGTGCAGTTGCGGGGCATCCATACTCGATATTGCTAATCTATAGAATACTTATAGTCACACCATTACGGTATATGCCGAACGTGAGGTAGGGTAGTTAATATTGAGCTCTATTAGCTATTAGCCGTCAGAGCCCGTCTATACTGGAGAATAAGAGGATGCTTTCATTCGCATCAACTTGTCCATCGCTTCCTCTCAGCCTCTAAATCAACTTTACCATTATCATCGTAGTGTACCGGTCTGATTACATCCAACACTCTTTGCACGTCTGCGTGTAATTCATCACCCCGTTGATGGCCATAGTGGTGGAGTCGTTCGCTCAAGGTGCCATACAGTTTTACTCCAACTCTATTGAACCTCTCATCATTGACCAGTTCCCAGAGCGGGTGACTTGCCCGCCTCACCTTCTTACATTGGTCCCATTGCCTCCGCCAGAATTGCTTCCAGCGCAAGCTGAAGCTTTCCTGCGTCAAACGTGCAGCAGGCAAATGTTCCAGTAGCCAACGGCATAATACAAGAGCCTCGGCAGTTATATATCCCTCTTCGCGCACATTTGAGTAAGCAAATTGCTTGAGAAGCTCCTCCACTTCGCTTCTAAGTGACTGAATCAGCTGCTTGGAGGTTTCGTCGCTTCGTTGAATACGGCAGGCCAATCTTTCTGTCATTTTTCCACATGCCGTGCGGAGATTCTTGAACTCGTTAGATAGTTCAACACTCCTTTGTCTCGCTTGGTTCAGTAGCGGAGACATCAGTTGCAACTCTTCAACACGACGGCTCATCTCCTGAACTTCTAGCTTTGTCTCCTTTATCGCTTCATCACCGTGTACAGCGCCAGATGTTACCCGCTCATCTATTCTCTTGACGTCTTTCTTCGTAGTGCGAATAAGAACGGTATTCCTGGCAAGCCGACGTGACCACTCCCGACGCATCATGATTGAAGTCAAGTTGTGACGAAGTTCTTGTATATTCTTCTCAGGATTTTCCGTTGAAGTGTACAGCCCCAATGATCCACAAAAGCTCCGAATCCTTTCGCAGAAACTTCGCCAGCCTAAGCGTTGCCTCGCATCCTTGTAGCTGCTTCTATAATATGAAGCACCGCACCTGTTAGGGATTCGAGTGAGATGATACACTTCCATGTCGGCGAGCTTAGCAATGTAATGACCGTCGTGATCTATATCTCGTATATCCAGATTGCTCCGACATTTCTCGCGCCCCTCAAAGAAGCGCTTGCGATAAGTATAACGAAGCAACACGAAAAACCACAATCGGGTCAGTCGCAGGAGAGCCGCGGTCATGGTTGTCGGGTTCATCCAGAAGGCCGCCGCTGTTTCGCGAAAGCAGGCGGAATCGCTGCTAATCACTTCCGTGAACTCTGAGCCAACAAACTCTTCAGCCCAGGGATGTCTTTCAACGATAGTCTGTAGCAGAGATTCTTTTCGAAGCGACCCGGCCATACACGGCATGATATGATTAATGAGGGTTTCGCGATCGTGAGGATTGATATGCCAGAAGGCGAGAGGACGATCGTATTTCTCCGACAATTCACTCGGAGAGGTGCGAGGTGGAGATGCAGCGTCTTTCCCGTGGTTGGAGCGAGAACTGAGCGAAAAAAGCATCCTGGACGATTGAATCCACTATCATATGACGTGAAGCAGTGGGTCGGACGTGGAGAGTACCCAGTACAGGAGGGAAGTGCGAGTGAGGCGGGGCACGAATAACCCGCTCGCTCCCTACATGAAGGCCTTTTTTTTTGGAACCCCGCATCACGCATCAACACATTCCAGGGGGAACGGAATGTATTTCTAAGTTAGCAGGGCCGGGTGGGCTAGCCCAAACCGTTGGGTTTGCAGTTACGATGCACGAGTAACTAGATACATGTTGCGACAATCCGCGAGGTTGCGCTTGCGATGTCTGCAGCGACTGGCTTCTTCGAGCCCGTCTCAGTTGGAGCGCGGAAGTCGTGAACGATGTACTGGGAGCCATTCCTGACGGGCTCGCTTGGGCAATTTTTGTTAGACCGCTTCTTGAGTGATCTGCTAGTCTAGGTCACACGGCAGTGGCGGTGAAGAAATTGAGTCGCGTTGCATCCCTCGCTCCTACAGCTCCTACGCTTTATATACTAGAGGCTCTATTATACATAACATTATATTTCAGCTCCTTGCTAGAGCTAGACTTGTCTAATCTTAGGTATCTTATCCAGAAGTACCTTGCTAGGCTATCTCTTTAGCGATAAGATATATTTACATATTTTTATACCTTTATAATACTCCTTAAAAGTATCTAATGACCCGCTTTTTTTCTTTTTTTTAAATAAGTAGTAAGTATAATAAAGTATAATAATAGTAATTTTATACTAAGAGTCTAAGATAAGATATACTTAGATATATATAAGTATACTAGTAGTATAATATAGTGTAAAGGTCTAATCTAGATCTAGAGCTGAATAGGTTATTAGATAGTTTTAAGGAGCACTAATAATAGCTAGAATAATATATAGGTAATATTCAAATTCCCCTCTTCAGATATTTAGATACCCCCTCTTCGAAACCTTTTTAAATCTATGAACTTGTTAATTTGGCTAACCGCCATTATGAGCACGCGTCGATTGGTTCGCTGCGGATAATGGACAATCCGCTGACGTGCCGCAACCCCGCACCTGATAAGCATCGTATCTCAGCGGACGTAGACAGACGATAGGGCCCATCCTTTCACACAACCTCGAAGTCAAGCGCTTCGACGCATGAGCAACATGATGTTACTCCGTATATGGCTTGTACTGTTGACGGTCGGCATTTGCAGGGTAGCTGCGCAAGGTAACCCGCTGTGGACAGCTTCCAGTGTCTTCAAGGCTAACCAGAACCGCAGAACCGCTTCATCCCGCTAAGGTTACGCTCAATAAAGATGACCGCAACTTGACCCCTCTAGTCAATCGTAATGGCTGGGTGAACCCTGAAGATTTGATTTCCATGCCACAGTGCATCGCTCAGCAGGATCAATCCGCTTGGCTGAGTACCATGACGAAATGTACCAGCAAACAATGCACCTCGCACTTCGGAGTAATTTGTACACACCACCAATGGCTCACTCAGCTCAGCTGTCTCAGCACTGGGTTTTCCTCTGATGTTGTCGAGGCCTATCTCTCATATTGCAGCCGATCAGTGCTCGCCAAAGCGCAGCTGTTTAGGTGGATTCATACTATTACCGGTCGAACATGGCTTGTTGATGTCGGCGACGCCAACGAGCTACAAACGCTTTCTCCGGCCTCCTTAGCTAAAGGATATGCGTCTATTGAGGTGACTGACAAGGCACCAAGGTGCCTAACGGACTCGGCTTCTGCTTCATCGATGGAACCGTTCCAACATGTCATGGCATCCTGTGGCTTCACAGCCAACACTGGACATACCGGAAACGCTGCTCGTCAATGGGAATATAGTGAAACCCTACGTTCCATCATCGCTTTGGGTTTTGAAACGGTCGGCTACGACCTCACTCAGAGCAGGATAGAATATGGCGACTACTTTGATAAACGATGCTTCTGCGACGCGTTTAGTCCAGATCTAAATGCGGAACCTTGTTCAGGACCAGGACTAGCCTTAACAAGGGAGCGGCTGTGGCTGAATGCCACTTGTGGGCCGACTTCCTTAGCCGGCGACTGGATGGACGGACTCAAAACAACATCATTCGCTTACATCCCCACCGAAAACTGGCGCTGGCCCAACTGCGTCACTGCCATGCCACAAAACGTGATTGGGCTTACTGATCAATGTATGACCGATGCTTGCGAGCTCGACTCCAGTGGCTACTGCAAAATCAAGCGTGCAGTGGACAGGGCCTGCTTCTGCCGTAACATAAGCTACAATACTTGCAAGGGATCATGCCAGATTTTCGAAACCCGGATAGATTATGTAAAGTGGCTCCACGATCTTTGTGGCAGCCAGCAGGGATGGCACGGCCTACCGAAGCATTGGCGTCACTTAGCCGCCCCTACTCCTCTCGATATGATACCATGGCGATGGAGCATCAAACCGACCAGAAATTCGAGTCCTACCTCTGTCGACCGTTCGAAATCTTCGAAACTAACGCAGACATGTGCTTCTACCGAGTCGAAGCTTGGGAGCCTTGTTTTGATCAACACAGGCACTCTGCTGGCTCTGTATCTTGTCCCAAGAACAGGTACAATGCTACCCGCATATGGCTATCTACAGTACTCGCGATCTTGGTTTCTAGCCGGGCTTACAATCGCCGCTCTTCACCTTATCGCAAATTGGATCAATGCGGTTCTTATCCGGTCAACTCTTGGTTATGAGGATATTCCCATCTTTCAACTGGTGCTCCTTTGGTGCTCCATGCCTCGTTTTACTTGGCTAACCATTCTGATGATTTGCGTTCAACCCTTCAAAGCGACGAGTTCCTCCGCGGTCAAATCTTGCCTGTTTGCAGAATCGATCCTCCAAATTCTATCAGCATTCCATATGATTGCAACCGTCAATTATGGTCGAGAACACAACTTCTACAGCCAAGGTATGGGAAGGCTAGCGACGGTATCATCAGCACAATTCATGTACGCTGGAGCACTCATGTGGCTTGTTGTCATTATTGTAGCGCTGGTCCCCCTCATACAAGCTATAGGTGGAATAAATGTGTCAGCTAGAGGCGCCAGAGTCAGTGTGTCAAAGTCGCAGACAAGCAAACATGCAACGCCGAATTCTATACAAGAGCTGATGGCCCAATTCAATGAGCGTTGGACATGGTTAGAAGAGAAGTTGGTATCTCATTGGATAGACAAGAGCCAAGACCTGGAGGAAACACCATTGACGAGCAGCGAGGGACAAGCTTACACAGTCTACGGCACTCTGCCTGTCAAAGGCCCAGGCAATCAGATCATCAACAGGAGAATGGTCAGGGTATCTTTGATCACAATCATAAGCATGATCTTTCTTTGGGTCGCACAATGGCTCTTTTGGGCCGGCTTCATTGGCCTTAGTCTGGAAGAGTACGTACCCTTCCGCACACGCTCTATATTCAGCCTAGCTAACTACACCAAGGTTTTGTCCCCCTAAGCTTGGAGTTCTTACAGTCATTTGGTTCGCCTCCTCGATGGCTGTCGCTCTTGTTGCGGTGACTCCGTGAATGCACAATCAAAGCGTGTTGCGGTAGAGAAAGCTACTGCAGGGAAGCAAAAAGGTGGACGTTAGCGCAGGAGCTCTGCAACAGTAGCAGAGGCAGAGGCGGGTTCGTCGGCGCCAAAGAACAAAGTACCGAGGATGGCACCATTGTGCGCATGTATTAGGATAGTGTTCCTGAAAGTATAAGGCTTTACGCAGGTTATACATTGAGCAAATCCTCCTCTTCCCATATATATACGTGTCGCTTCGACGTATAGAGTGCTCGCTTATACTGGCAAGAACGCGGCTGTGCTGTTTGCTGCCAATGAACCTGTCGGCGTAGTAATGCCTTGTGCATTTCTAATGCTTCAGTATGTCTCTGCCACTTATCCTTTTGCCAGTGTCATTTCTGAAACTGTAGTCCTACAAGTGCTCGTCTGGACTCTCTGGGGGGCAGAGACCTTGGGCCTCTCGAGGCGGCAGATCCGAATCGATGGTATAATACAGCTTTTCCTTGATTGCACGGCGTTGGGCTGCTGTCGTCGCTGTTGTCGTATGTTTTTTCGCATCTGTATCTTGCTCTTGCAGATGAAGGAGAAAGTTGCTCTATAGGCGCCAAGACTTGCCGTAGCCGAGACATGAAGAAAGCTTGCATGGATAGGCCCATACGTGTGCAGAACGGAGGTTGGTCCTATATCAGTAGTCAAGTAGTCAAAATAGCTACTTTACTTATCTTTAACTACTTCAATACTACAGCTAAAAACAAATTTCGTTGATAAACTAGAAGTTAAATTCAAGAATCCAAAAAGTTTCTTTCATATTTATAATCATTATAATATTTAAACAGTTAAGGGTAGGTGTCTAAATAGCGAATAGGGGTTTCTGTTTCAAGATTACCCGATCAAAAAGAGGAGTAGAACTTTGATAATTTGTAACATCTATCCTACACATCTCCATTACAAAACCTACCATCCACCACCCTCTCCCCTAACACCCAACCTACCAAAACCCACGCTTCTTCTTCTTCTTCCCCCCATCTACATCATTTCCACTCCCCACACCCCCACCCATCTCACTCTTCCTAACCATCCCCAACCTCGCCTCATCCGACCACCCCTCACCCATCCCATACCCACCCTTCACCCCCTGTCTCTCACTCTTCTTCCCATGCACAGCAGCATGCCGCTTCACATCTACACTAGGGGTATAATGCTCCGGCTGCTCGCGCGCGCCGGCGTAGAAAAACGCCGAGTCCCCTGATTTGCTGCGGGACGGTTGTTGGTGGGAGGTGGAAGGTCGGACTTTTGAAGAGAATTCCCAGGGTTGTTCGAATTTGGAGGTGCCGAGGGGGCTGACGTTGTATTTTGAGCGGTAGGGGTCGGGCGGTGGGGCGGGTCGGGAGTAGGATGGGATGGCAGATTGCTGCTGCTGTTGTTGCTGGTGTTTGTGTGGTTGCTGGACGGGGCGGTGTTGGGACTTACTAGCTGAGGAGTGCCCGTAGATGTAGGCATCGTCGGATTTGAACATGTTGTTGTAGGACATTCTGACGGCTTTGGGAAGAGGTTTTATTTGGGTAAGGGGAATTGATCACCAGGCGGAATCGCGGTCTTTTGAAGTTTGCTGTGAAGCGTGCGCATTGTGGAAGTTTGACATTGTGAATCTGAGGTGTAAAGGTGAGACATGTTGGATGAAAGAAACGGCCCGAATGTACAATGGGAGACAATGGAATTGTAGAGAAGAAGAGGTCTTGTAAGCGAATTTGAATGCAAGACATAGGTATCGAATGAAAGCAAACCAAGATCGAAGTACTTGTTGGACGCATTCGCACCTTGACGACGCTAATACACTTTGTTCACTCCCTTGACTCTCTCCGTATTGGCCCGAGCATCGACACCAAGCCAATCTCTCATTTGTGGATTCAGTGTCTCTTTCGTCTTCTCACTCAGTCCTGCAGCCCAGTTGACCTGACCTCTCAGGAATGCAGCATTGTACGCCCCGAACATGAGCGCTCGATCCTGGTCTTTCGTGATGTTCTTGCCGCTCGTGTGCCAGATCCGTCCCTCCATGCAGACGATGGAGCCTGCTTTTGCTTCAAAGGGCTTGAGCATTTCCTCTGCGTTATCGGGGACGTCGTCACGTGTCTGCCATTTGTGAGACCCAGGGATGAAAAGCGTTGCGCCGTTCTCGAAGGTTGTGTCCGTTAAGCACCTATATTCGGTATTAGCGGTCGAAGACCGAAAGAGTGGAGTAAATAGCCACCAGATCACATTCAAGCCCCAGGGTTTCATCCAAGGATCTGGACACTGAAGACTCAGATCAGAATGCAGGCCCATACTACCGCTCCCCGGCCTCGCGATATTCGCCGTGAAGTTCGAGATCAAGAACTGCTCGCCTAGCAGCGACTGCACCATCGATACAGCAGTTGGATGTGCGATCAGGTCCCGAAACACCTCGTCCAGCTCCATAAGGTAGAACACGCGGACGTTGTTTTCATTCGGGTCTAGACGCGGAAGGTACGTGTCGTTGCCACGTTTGCGACTCTCCTCGGCAGCCGCCCAAAGTCGTTCCAGAACTTTACCAGCCCTCTCTTTCGACAAGACGTCCGGCACTACGCACCATCCCTCTGCGTTGAGCTGTTTCTGGAACCCAGATAGGTCCCTTCCTTCTGCTCCTGGAAATTTGTCTGATGCCATCGTCCGAAGATTGTGTAGGTATCTCTCTTCGTGCGAGATCGTAACGCGCACGCCAGAAAATCGTGCGGCGGGTCAGCCCTACCCGGAATCGCTGCCATCTTATGTTCGAGGCTGGAGGGTGTGGTCTGAGTCGCAATATGTGAGTTGTCTTGACATTGCAGGATTACCGAGGTGGGGTGAGGCTACACGTCGTTGATAGTCGCTAGCACATGGTGGACTACCCCGCACTGCAATGGAAGATCTGGGGAAGCGTCCCCTGATGTTCGCATATGCGAAGCAGCGCGGGTGATGCTTTTCCGAGTATGGCAATTTGGTAGGATATATACTAGATCTCTAGATCTATATAGTTTTGGTAGTTGATATAGGTACCTGCAAAGCCTAATAGTAAGCGAGTCGCTGGGTAAGCTGTCGAGCCAGCCAGTAGAACCAACAGTGGAACGCTGAACACCTCCCAGAGAAATGATGCAGATATCAGGAGCGCTTCGAACCTTGATTACTACACACGAGGGGTTATGCCTAATCATCTAAAGCCCTCCTTCCCGATTCTAACACGGTATCTACATCCCTGCGAATCTCAAGACTGAGGCAAAGAAGCGAGAGAGCGAGGATCAGGGCGAGGCTCTACGAGGTTTATACACTATAAAACAAAACATGCACCAGTAGAATAGCAAGAAGTGAAAACATACCATAATCACGCTATTCCTACGGCTTCTCCTCAGCCTTAGAAAGAACAGCATCAACTTCCTTCTCAGCATCATACCCATACAACCAAGGCTGCACCTCCGGACACGTCCACCGACTCGGAAAACTCCCCTTCACCTCCTTCCCCAACCATCTCTCAAACAGCTCATCCCTCTCCCTCTGCTCCTCCCCATCCCGTAAATGAAAATCCCTCCGCTGCTTAAACGTCTCCCTCTGAATCGCCTCGCCCCTCGCTTTCCGCAACTCCTGGAATAGCTGTAGCGTCTGGGGCAATTGGGTTTTGGCAGCGTAGTGCGGAGGGGAGAGGAGGAGGCCGAGGACCGCGCCGTCTTCGATGGAGCTGTTTGCGCCTTGGGCGAGGTAGGGGAGCATGGGGTGGCAGGAGTCGCCGATGAGGACTGTGTTGGATTGGGCGTTTATCCAGGACGGGAGCGTGGGGCGGTGCATGAGCTTCCATTTATCGACTTTGTCGACGCATTCAAGAAGTTGCGTGAGTCTGAACAGTGCGATTAGCCGTCCGAGTCAAGTCTAGTCTAGGCAATAATGCGAAGTGAGGGAAATCTGGTAGAAGGGGAGGAGGGGTTGTGAATGCGTTGGATGGAAGGACTTACACCGGATCCCACCCCTCAAACAACCCCCTCATCTCCTCCAAACTGCCCTCCGTCCTCGCGACGCTCTCGGGTAAATCATCAGGCACGAGCAACACCACATTATACACACTCCCGCCCCGCATGCTATACGCAACCACATGCGCATCCGGCCCGATCCAGAACCGCACCGCCGGCTCCTGCACCATCTTCCGCAACTTCTCGTCTTGAATCTGCTCGATATTGAGCACGATCCGGAACGCCAAATCTCCTGTTGGGAGCGGCGCGTCGCGGACACCGAGCAAGGCGGATCGACATGTCGACCATAGTCCGTCTGCACCGACGATGAGATCTGCTTCTATCGTTCCGCCGTTTTCGAGCGAGATACTGACGCACGGTGGTCCTTCTTCGTCGCCGACTCCAGCTTCAAAATCTAAACCGATAACTCTTTTATTCAGTAACACCTGCACACCCAGCTCTTTCGCTCTCTTAACAAGCGCCTGCTGCAGATCCACACGATGGCAGTCTGCAAACGGCGCTCCGTACTTTCGTCTGATATTCTCGTCGAAACGGTCTTCGTGCGCTAAGAGCTTTCCTTTGTAGCTGATGACAGAGCAGGTTCTGGGTTCGGTCGGGCCGCTGATGTTCTGGTATACGCCCCATTTGTGCAGAAGGCGGGTTGCGTTGGGGGTTAGTTGGAGGCCGGCGCCGATCTAATCTACTCGTTAGTAGGGGAGAAGAGGTCGGTGCTGCTTGTTAGTACTGGGGGGATAAAGGAGGGCGGGTGGGCGGGCTGTATAAGAAGGAGGGGAGGAGCGGGCGGGCTGTATAAGAAGGAGGGGAGGAGCGGGCGGGGGCTGTATAAGAAAGAGGAGAGCAGCGGGCGGGCTGTATAAGAAGAAAGGAGGAGATGTTAACTACCTACTTCAGCGAGTTCCCTCGCACTCTCTAGCACCGTAACCGTATGCCCAGAGAGCGCGCATTGAATGGACGCTGCGAGCCCGCTGAGGCCTGCGCCGATAATTACGATATCGAGCTGTGATGGCATCGTTGCCCTCCGATCTTCCTTCTCCTCAAAGATTGCCTACTTCGAAACTGAGAAGGAACTCAGAACTCGAAGGCAGAGCTCGAAACCGGAATTCGAACTTCGGAAGGAAGTGCGAGTCTGCAAAGCTGGAAACGTCGTGTCCGAACAGCAGAGTAAAGGTAGCTGGAGTTATATATCTCCAACCAAATGATGCCATCAAAGTTACAATCTGCATGTAGACCCGTGGTCTCGGTCCTCAGTGGAGCCGCGTGCGACCCTGACCCGATCCCAGTACTAACAGTACAGTATACTCGTATCTGAGTGCCTTGAGAAGCTCGTACATGCACTGTCCCGACGGACACAGAAGTGACACCGCGTGCTTCCGGTCCGATTCAGCGCATTGCCTCTCCTCTCATCTCGCGAGGAACGAAAAGCAGATACCGGATGTGGGGATGCGGGGTGTCTCGCACACCGGGGAAGCATCGCGGGAAGGAAGCTCGAAGACGCCAGCCGAAAGGGGCAAGGAGCTTGGTTTGGCACTGCAGCACAACAACAGCATATATATCTATCTTGACTGGTGGTGAACGTGAAATAGATGTGATTGATATCCATATTCAAAGCAGACAGACTATCCACAAGCCTCAGGACAAAGACACCGCACCCACCGAGGTATCTGGCAGAGCGCCTCAACGCCGTCCTCATTGCACAATGCTGGCCCGAGTTCCACAACTCGCGAGGCTAGGAAGGAATATGAACCACAAGCCGATGCCGGAACGCCGTGTTCGTAAACAAATCAAAACGTAAATAGACCCATATCGTCAGATCCAACCCTTCGTATTGCTATCATATATCAACATATCGCGATTCCTTCCTCCGAAATCCTCTATTTCTTGAGCGCGGCATCGTAGAGACTGACGAGCAGCCCGACGGCAGAGCTGATCAGAAGCCCGTGGTATCCACCAGGCGCGTTGTAGCGCACCGTGTTGACAGTCTCGCTGGAGAAGGGTCCCCAGCTCGGGTTCGCCTTCTCAAATCCGTCAGCACCGATCACGTTGAGTGGCAGAGCAGCGGAGTAGGCCGAGTACGTCAAGACAGCCTTCACGATGTTGAAGGTGAACGGGTCCACATGGTACTGTCCGCGCGCCGACCTGTGGTGCGTGTTCGATCGCAGCGTCAGGTTGAAGAAGTACGAGAAGACGAGCGGGAGGAACCAGCTCGTCAGCGACCACAATGTAGCAGGCGCCCAGTATCCGCTCGTCAGCACCAAGCTGAGATTGGGCAGAGGAATGTCGCCGTTGTAGTTGAGCTGCGCCGGGGGCTTGTACTGGTACGGCACCAGCGTGTTCCACTCGAACCCAACGCCCTCGACAGCCAAGAGAAGAATCTGGATGACCGTGACGGAGCTCGCGTTCTCGCGGAGAAAGTCGATCCCGGTATCAATGTATTCTTTCCACAAGTCGCTGGCCTTCGCTTTCGCGGCTTGGAAGGACTGATCGGCAGCTTCGGCGAGCTGAGATGGCGAGGCGGGGTATTCGACATTCGACAGGCGCGACGTTACTCGCGACACAGCTCGCGGCGTGCGCGTCACAAGGCCTCTCTCGGGCGTTGGCTCGTCACTGAAGCATGTTGTCAGCTACGCGCGACGCGTCTGTCATCACAACCACGTACGAGTCTGGAAGCTTGGAAACCGTCTGGCGTCGTCGCGTCTTCGTGACGGGCAGCGATTCGGACGGCGAGCCCTTCTCGCGCTTCACGGGCGAACCAGTGCGCTTGTAGAAGTCGCGAAATTCGGGCAGCTTGGCGAAGCGGGCCTCGTCGGCTTCGAGATGGTCGAACAGCTGCTCTACGAGGTCGTCCTTGAGCAGATTCTCGGCACTGTTCGCATTGCGCGTCAGTACTGCAAAACGTGCGCGACCAGATTGTGAACTCACTCAGCGAGTCCGGCGCGGTTGGCAAGCTCCAACAGCTCGCCTTTGCGCTTGCGCTGGAGGAAAGTCGTGGACATGGTGTATGGTACGAAACGAGTCGCGTAACTACAGCGATCCAGAAAATGTATACAGAATGGGGGTAGGCACGGTGGCGGAGGAGATGTCTGGGTGGGCGCGCGATGGCGGTGGGTGAGCTCGGGAAAATAGGATGGCTGGGCGAGCTCGATGTAAACAGAGATGGCGGGAGAGCTGCACGTGATGATGCTCAGCGCTAACCGCAGCGATTGGCTAGCGAAAGATGTCATTCTCGGAGCGCATCAATTGGCTGCATGGAGATCGACTTGCTCTGCTGTGAATGAGTGCGCTTCTAGTTTGGAGGTTGAACTTGTCGCTGTCTTGTCTGCTGTCGCTCGCTGTCTCTCGGTCCGCCCTCTGGTGCCTGCGTCGAGTCGAGTCGGCGCCATCAGGGCTTCGCCTGGCTTGCGGCTCATCCCGGTCTTGGCCGAAATTTTGTGAGCCGGCCAAACTCCAAACTCAGCATTGCATCACGCACACATCCTGTCGCTCTTTGATACTGCTCTTCAGCGCTCGCAGCGTACTATTTGCATCTTCGATTTCTCTTTCCTCTCCAAGCGATCGCAGCCCTCGCTGTTTCCGGACGCCCATGGTTCTTGCCCGCGTGGCCGACTTCTTCACGCCTGCGCCAACACGTTCGAGTTTCGTCGACGATGGAGGGAGGCGGAGTTCGTATGCGATGGATCCAGTGGAGGAATATGTGCCCATCGGAAGCACAGCGGCCGTGGAGGAGGAGGTAGACCATGAGGCAGCGCGCCCGCCGTACATCCATGTATGTCGCGAGACGTCGGCAGCGTTGTGCATGGCCATGTAAGAGACTGACGAAGGTTGATAGGCAATGTTGGCTGGTGGTATAGGAGGTACAACTGGCGACATGTTGATGCACTCGCTGGACACGGTCAAGACGCGGCAACAGGGCGATCCGCACATGCCGCCAAAGTACACGTCCATGGGCAACACATACTACACCATCTTCAGGCAAGAGGGCATAAGGAGGGGGCTGTATGGGGGTGTGAAGCCGGCCTTTCTGGGCTCTTTCTCGGGGACAGTGACCTTCTTCGGCACGTACGAGTGGAGCAAGCGGTGGATGATAGACGCTGGCATCCCGCCCTCCATCTCGTACTTTACAGCTGGTATGGCCGTCTTTGTCCGCCAACACTCGGGCATCAGCTAACAGCCATGTGTAGGTCTCATAGCAGATCTTGCCGCCGCACCAGTCTACGTCCCCTCCGAAGTCCTCAAGACGCGCCTCCAGCTCCAGGGCCGATACAACAATCCCCACTTTAACTCCGGTTACAACTACCGCGGAACCATTGATGCCGCCCGCACAATTGCAAGAACGGAGGGCTTCGGCGCGCTCTTCTACGGCTACAAAGCGACACTTTGGCGCGACCTACCCTTCTCTGCTCTACAATTCGCATTCTACGAGGAGGAAAGGGGTTGGGCGAAGAAGTACATGGGGTCAAACAACATCGGGCTGCCGCTGGAGATCGCAACAGCCGCAACCGCTGGAGGCATGGCAGGCGTAATGACGTGTCCATTGGACGTCGTAAAGACGAGGATACAAACACAGCACCACGACGCTCCGTCACCCTCCGGTTCGACGAAGCTACCACACGCGCATTCCTCACCCTCCTCCCAAGCCTTGAAACACTCCTCCCACAAGCCCGGCAAACCGCCTCCTCCCCAGAGCCGATTAATCTCCACATCCTCTCCCTCAACCGCTCTGCGCAATCACAGCGCCGCAACCCTCGATACCTCCTCCGTCATCACCGGCCTCCGCATCATCTACAAGACGGAAGGGATAGCAGGATGGTTCAGAGGCGTCGGTCCGCGCTTTGTCTGGACGTCTGTGCAATCTGGCACGATGCTTGTCTTGTACCAGACGCTGTTGCGTTGGTTCGAACAGCATCCGCTGGTGAAGACTGGAGAGAATTATGTATAACTCTGTCTGTATGAATATTGTTTGTATAAGTAGCATAGGATAGAAGCATGAGTGGCGTTTGGCTTAGTTGGTACAGTGGACTGTGTGTATATGGCGATACCTTCAAGGACATAGATTTAGAATTTTAGAAATCTTTCAGCTCTGTGAAAGCACACTGTGCCTCTGCATAACTCATATTCGAAAACACTCTATCAACATACCTTGAAAGATGCAACACGTGCTTGCTGCCGTTTACGCTTCGTGGGGGGGGGGGGGGGCTGGTGAGCGTTTGTTCGCACGATTCAGCATCCGCCGCCCAGCATGCTGAGGAAGCGTATATAAACTTGACTACCTTCACTACTACACTTCTTCACTACTACACTTCTGTCACTACTACACCTCTTCCCTACTACACTTCTTCACTACTACACCTCTTCCCTACTACACTTCTGGGCTTTTGATCTTTTAAAAACATCATCCTAGAAGTACTATGGAAGTACTATACAAGTACTATAAAACAGTACTTGATTAAAAAAAAGCGGACGAGGATCTGATGTGCGGAAAGCTTTCCTCACAACCTCCCAAGCTTCAAAGATTTCTTCTAGATGAGGTATGAAGTAGTATCAATTTTTTTTTTAAGAAGGTAGCGGTCGAGGATGATGTGCGCGAAAACCTTTTAACAACCTTAAGCTTTAAATGTACCCACCGGAGAGTGTATGAAATAGTGTCTTATCATTAGAAAGTAGCATTCAGCGATTTTATGTACGAATTCTTCTCATCATCTGGGACATATGGGGTATATAAACACCCTCCCCTCCACACTTAATTGCTTCTCTACTACACTTTAGGGGTTCAGATCTTTTCAATAGGGACTAAAGGCGATATATAAAGTAGTACTTCTCTATTAAAAGGAAGTAGGGAATAGAGTCATGCACGTAGGTATCAAAAAGCAGCGGTCTACGACTCAATGCACGAAACTGTTCTTAGAGTTTTAAACGGGTATATAAACCCGTCTCCGACTGGACGTTCGACTCCTTCTTCATACTTTCCGGGCTTTAGTTCGTACAAAAAGGTACCCAAAAGCCACACATGAAGGAGCACATTTTCATCAAAAAGCCGCGTATGACGGACACATGCGGAGACTATCTTTATAGTCTTAAGTAGACATTAGATAAGGGTAAATAAGCTCGACCGCTTCGCTGCGATGGGTTCGTCTTCTCCACTACACTTCAGGGGTTCGGATTTTTTAAAAGGCTCATCATGATCGTTGCATGAAGTAATACTATTTTATCAAAGGTGGACATGGACGACACCATACGCGACAGGGGTTCACTAGCTCAAACACTACTCAGATGAGGGGAAATAAATCCAACGGCTGCGCTATATGAGTACCTCGTGACAGTTCTCGGCTACGGTCTCTGGAAACTACCTGATGGCCTATGTATGAAGTAGTAGCTCATTTTTTATAGAATGTGGTCACGAACATTCTCGTGCGGGACACTACTCTCAGAAATTCGGAACACTCTTCACGGAAGACGCATGTGAAACCGCAAGATCAGTTGAACGCACCGATCCGTCACTGTATGACCTCTCCTCTGTACTACTCGACGGCGGGTCTTCTAAAAAACCATATGTATAGATGCCATAAAGTATCAACTTTGTACTAAAAGCCGGAAAAGCCTACCTTATGCGGAAAAACTAGTTTCGACATTTCAAAAGCCGTCTCGTTCTATAAGTATGTAAAAGCGGGAGTCTCTTTAAAGATCACAATATATCCCGTACATGAGTGCTTCACCACACTTCTCAGTCGCAGATGTTTCAAATTCCTCAATAAGTTCACAACATGAAGCAGTGCGTTTTGTCACAAATATGGTGCTCGCAGATCTCATGTGGGAGACTGATCTTAGACTTTTAGATTACGTTTCACGGAGGCATGTGAAGTGCGATTTACTCTGCAACTAGTATTTAAAAACACCAACACTGCACGCTTATGAGACACGTTTTCGGCAACCTCTACGATGCGATTAAGAGCTATAGGATACTAGATCCAGTTTCGCTGCTCTGACCTCTTCTTCTACACCCTGCTCGGCCTCAGAAACATTGAAAAAAGCTCTCCGGGAGTGGCATGAAGTAGCATCTCTGCTTCAGAACTGGAGTCATCAGCGCCTCATGCGGAGACTATCTCCTATTCTCGACTATCTAAAACTCGGTTCACTGAAGGTATACGTAGAAGTAAGAGTGTTTTTGAAAGCCGTTCTGTACTGAGTTTATGAGATATATACTACATACTCGTTTGTAGGAGGTGGACCGTGGGTACTATATAAGCTAGTCTGCTTCGCCGCGATGAGTCCTTCTCTACACTACTCGGCTTCTTATCTATGAAAACAACAGAACTACGACGTATGCAGTCGTATCCCTTCTTCAAAATTGGGGCTATCCGCGTCTCTTGTGGAGACTAACATTAAAAATTTTAAGATCCAGCTCGCCTCACAGTTATGTACAGATATAACTTTAATTAGAACTGGTCCGATCTTGTGCGCATGAGAAACGTATCCGGTAATCATTGAGAGCACTGCTAAGAAGCGTACGATGGATACTATATAAACCTGATTGAATCGCTGGGATGACTTCTCTATACTACTTAGCTTCAGCTCTCCTAAAAGCCATTGATGTACGTTTCATGAAGCAGCGTCTTCTCGGTAAAAAGCCATCAGAGACTCATATGGAGACTAATCTTAAACTTCCAAAGTCAAGCTCGACATGTACTCATGTACAAGTAGAGATTCATTTAGAAACGGCAAAGGATTGTGTGCATGAGATATATCTTTAGCAACCATTTTCAGATCTGCTGGGAAGCGTATGCTGGGTACTATATAAACCCGCCTTTTTTTGCTACAAAGACTTCTCTACACTATTCGGCTTTAGATCTTCAAAACATAGTTATATACAGTTATGAAGTAGTATTATTATTATTCTAAAAGCAGCCCTCAATATCCAATATCCCCATGCGTTAACGATTCTCTACCTTTTCAAATTTGCCATACGGACCCGCAATGTACAGGCGTATACTCCATTAAAAGCAGCCTTGATCACGCTCATGAGATTGGGCTTTAACAACCATCTGCGGCTCGACTGAGAGCTATATAAGTCGCTCCGACTGGGAGGCTCTAACTTCTCTACACTTCTGGGCTCTAGATCTTTGAAACTTACAGCTCGCAAGCGGCATGAAGCAGTGTATTTGGATTAAAAGAAAGAACTCAAGGAACTCATGTGGAGACTATCCTCTTTGAAGTAACTTTACTCTCATGATATGTAAAACTGCAAGGTTCTTCAAAATCGACTTTCCACATTGTACATGATAATCAGTTTCGACACTGATTCCACATGTAAGATAGATTCGTAATATGGAATACATCCTCAATTTCGAAGTCGACCAGAACAGTCTAGGTATATAACCACTACAGCCTTTCAACATACCTCACTCTCTACACAATCTACTCTCTTTTCGCGTAAAAATGGAAACCGGCGAGGTTCGACTCGATGTGAGTTTACAACTCTATTAGAACCCAACCGTCGAGACTTTCATGCCACCACGGTCCTCAATCTCTTTTGAAAACCCATCTTGCAGACCGGCAACGAGCACGTGCAGATTTATTTGAAGACTGGCATCTACTGCGGGCATGAGATACTCAGCGACGTTCTCAACTTCGATGTTGCTAGGAGCAAGTTGAGTATATAAACCCGACTGCTACGCTGCTCCTCGACTCCCTCCTTAGAGTTCGCCACCTCCTAGCTTGGAATTGAAAGAATACAGCATTTGATCGGATGACGGAGTATTTCTTTTAGAAAACAACAACCGAGGTGTTTATGCGGAGATAACTCTCTACCCTTTCGAGGTAGTAATAGCGATGCTGACTGGCGACGCAGGACCGCGAGTTCCTTTGAAGATGGCTAGACGTCGTGCTGATGAGATTCGAATCTGAGCTCAATCTGCGCGGGCATGTAGAGAGCGGGTAGAGTATATAAACTCGTCCTCTATGCCGCTTCTCGACTCTGTCCTTCACATTCTACTACCTCCTAGGTTAGAATGAAAAGCATCTGGGATATGCATTTATGGGGGTCCTTCTTTCAGATAATAGCTCTCGACTACGATATGCGGAGACTACTCTCATCCTTTTCAGAATCGTTTTGATTAGAAAGCTATTTGAGTTCAAGCGCGAGCTCTTTGAAAACGGACCTGCATCGCAGCTATGAGATATATCTTTGAGCACATTTCACGTGCGTATATACAGATCTCGTAGGGTCTATAAAGTTGACTACTACGCCGATACTCGGCTGCTTCCTCACAATTAATTACCCAGATCCCAGCTCAAAATTTAATTCACCAGAAACGGAGGACTATGAGGGAGTATTACTCTATCAGAAAGTCATCGACGAAGCTATGCGTTACTTAGTCCTTACTCAACAAAAGTCGTACAGCCGGTTACATATATAAAAATAGAACAGGAAAACATCGCAGACATGAGAAACACTTTTGACCTCAAGCAATTGGTACTAACAGGGGAGATCGGGATATATAAATATGACTCTTACACCGGTTCTTGACTCTTTCCTCATAGCGCACCACCTGGGATCCCGGCGCGAGATTTAAAATCCTGTTGCACTCCATATACGAGATAGAATCTGTTTATTGAAAGAATCCTAATGTGTGTCGGATGTGTAAAAAAAATCTACTGGGGCCCGTGGCATGCGCGAGTCTGTCTGAAAATATAAGTAAATGAAGTAAATGAGGTATATCTTGAGCGGTGTTTGCACAGATCGCAGAGGAGCTGGGCTATAAAAACCGCGTCCGCTCTGCTGCTCCTCAATTTCCTCTGCACTCATCATTTCGAAATACTATTAAAACCAACGAACAAGTCTGAGATGGAGCAGCTACCTCTTCGCTAAAACCATTTTAAGATGTGTCTTAGCTTAAGGCTCAAGCTCATGTCGCAGAATAATATTAGTACTTTGAAAACGTCGGGTTTTCCCGACATGCGCGACTGCAGCTCATTGAACGAGTATGATCGCCTCAAAAGTCTGAGGGTCCTGCTCGATGGGTGTAGGTGTACGGGTATATTAACCCCGCCCTGTGCGCTGCTCCTCGACCCTTTCCTTACAATCGCTCCCTACCCGAACATGCCTAAAAACGATTGTGAGGGACGTCATGAAGTAGCACCTCCCTATTGAAATCAAAATGCGTCTTACCTAAAATCTATGTCTTCACTTTCCATCCGTACTCCTACCATCATCTATGTATCAAAAAAAGAAGAGTACACCCAATATGCGTAAATTCGACTTGTTCTTAAAAGAACTATGGCTTCGGCCGCATGAGAAGTCTAAGGGTTGCGCTAGACGGGTATAGATGTAGGGTATATAAACCCCGTCTTCTACACTACTCCGCCCTTATGATCCTACACATTCGTCGCTTAATATCAAACAGTCTGGCAAACCTTCATGATGAGTATTTTTGTCGAGATTAAGATAGGATTCGACCCATGTTGTAGACTATTCTACATTCTAAAATTGGAGAGGAGTGTGACTAAGTGCAACGTGTATTAGAAAAAAGTAAACTTCTAGAACATGAAGAAGTCTAAGGGTCTCCGTAGACCAGTTTGTTAGGGGTATTTAAACCTTCCTTCATCCCTCGATTCTTTTTAACAGTTTACTTCCAGCTTTTTATAAAAACCTGGAGAGATACGGTGCATGAGGTACTCACTGAGAAGATTTAACATCTTTGTCAATGTCTTAGACTAAATTAGTATTTCAAAAGCTGTAATCTTTAGGTAGTATGTGCGCTCGGCGACGCATATTAGAAACCCGTCAGCTATGATAACATGAGTAATCTAGCGCGCCAGTTGTTTCTATGAGAGGGAGATGAGGGGTATTCAACCGTGAGTCTTTGACTATACTCTAATTACTCATCTACTTCTAAAGGTACAGCAGAGCAACGCATGAAGCAGACGTGTACTGAAAAATATAAGATGCATGTAGTAGACCATGCTCGACCGGAGAAATCGAAAGAAAGTGGTCTCATTATACATGTACAATGACGGCGAAATTGAGAAACGACGATAGAGGATTTTTATGCGACGCGCGAAAAGCTCGATCGCAAATATTAAGAGCGGGTTGTATGTATAACAGCTATCCTATACATACAACTAGAGTCTTTCTCTATACTCTAACTTCTCATCTACTTCTTAAAACTGCAGGGGGATAGGCGCATGGAGTAGTACTTTCGCCTTTAGGAACTGACCCTGAGATCGCTAATGTTATACCTTGGAAGATTGAAAGCCAGCGATTATATTGCACTTGGGCGATTTCGATAATGATCGGAAAATAGGATGCGCTAGCCCCATGGGATCAAGATTAGGATTAATTTGCCCATGTCAGGGAGAACGAACTGCGGGCATATCATCGCTATATGTCTATCACACGGGTACATTGCCTACACTCTACAGATGTTTGTGTTTTCCAAAAGCACCCAGGAAAGCATACATGAAGTAAAAATTTCGTTCAAAACGATACTGAGCGATTGTTGCTTAGACGGCTGGAACCATACTCGGTGACGAGACATATGCCAAGCGTGACTGCATCCAGAAAGCACCGTCAACAGACACTATGAACCCCCCCAATCTCGCGCCGATCAAAGAGTGTGATTGGGATCTATATAAATCCCTTTAGCTTGCGAGCTTCCCTACACTACTTAGCTCCTCTGTTCTTGAAAACTAACATTCAAGGAGCAGTATGGAGCACTAGTTCTGGATTAAAAACAACGGATGGAACGATCCAAGCTTTAGAAGATCTTCTAATTAGGAAGCTGCACAGACATCATAGGGGTTCCTACAAAATCAGGAAAGAACTCTGTTTCGATACATGGAGCTTTCGCAAGACGCCTACAATCCTCATCTATCTCTACTAGAAGTCATGTGGGAAAACATTAACTATATATATGTCTCGCGATGCGCTTCCCCCTCCTTTACAGTCTCTGCCAAATTATTCAAAATACACCAGCGAGAGGCGGTATAAGGTGGTGCTTTCTAATCTTAAAGAACACTCTATCTTGTTGACGCTAGGGCGAGCTTAAGTTTTTAAAGTTTAAGAAGGAGCTGGCAATGTATCAGAGTGTTGATTTGGAAAGACGACGGGACAGACCGACATAGGACACTCCGTAATTCGATTCTAGAAACCGCGCAGAACACAGAAGATTAAAACAACCCCTACTACTAGTAAATGTAGTCCTATCTTCTACAAACAACGTCCGTTGTCAATTGAAAAGCTCCGAGCATCGACCGAGACAGAGAATTCGGTTCCTCTTGATTAAAAACACTCGCTTAATTGGAGAGGACATACTCCGTCTCGCACCTTCAAAGCACTTCAATCTTAAAACATAACTAATAGGATAGCCATCAAATACAACAGCGCTTTTGGCTAGCCCTTACTGTACTTAACCCGTATCGGAGCTACGTTCGCCATCTTAAAACTGTGGGGTTGAATGAGTATCAAACATGTGTTCTCTTCGCCGGCGATATGAGCTGTTGTAGCAGCCTGGAATCAATAAGAAGGAGTGGTGCGGCATATAAAGTATCCTGCTCTCTCTGTTGTCCACTTTTCATCTCCCAGTACAGTTCCTTATATCAATAGTTTCGAATTCTGGCGGTCGATGTAAGCAATGCTGCTATGTCAAAGCCGCGTGATTGAGGTGTACTTTTTTCACTCTGACGAGTCAGAAGTCGCCCATCGTGAGGATCATATACACTTTCGCATATACTATATCTTCATCCTATCAAGGTAGGTAACTCGGAGGTATATGCTAGGGACGACTAAAATATCTCAACGACCTACCCATACTTCGAGCAATCGTGATCCAGAAACTAGTATACAGCTTAAGCCTGCTGTAATAAACTTCACAAGAACTTCGACGGGAAATGCGAGATGAGATCCTCCAACACCTTTATGGATAGATATCGAAGCCGATAGCACTTGAGATTCGCTTAGTAGCACCGCAATCCCGTAGTATTATGCAGGTAGTAATGCTCTCGAATCATTGTAACGGTTCAAGGCTCCCATTGCGCTAATCTAACCCGCAAATTGTGACAGATTAGGTACGTGTCTTACATCTTCTACTTAGAATTCCATTGTGGTGTACTAACAGACTACAAGAAGCGATGCAAGAGGGTTCAAGGCTATGTTTCATATACTATTTACTAATCTAGTTCAAGAAGAAGCGCCAAATCGCCTGCAGTGAGTACAAAGCCATGTATATTACTTCAGACAATGATGATATCCTCCGGATAGCTCAGACCTTCCTGCAAACGACGTAACATCCTGCGATGGAATAGAGAGACTTGCAGCTCCGATATCATCTGTAAGGTCGCGATGTGTATCCAAAATCTATCTAAGTTCCAGAACCATGGCTTCATCGGATCTAGTTCAAGATCGTTGAGCATCTTGTACGCCGCGGTGACGACATCGGCTATTGATATGTGGATAGCAGTGTAGGGGCCGCCTGGTGGCTGGGCTCCAAGTTGTCGCGCTACCTCAACAAACCGTGCGGTAAATCGCTCCCGGACGTCTGCAACTTGCGGCTCGAGAGATAAGCCAAATTTGGGATAGTATCTGCTCGTGTCAAGCTCTTGGAGCGATTCCTCCAGTGTCCCGAATCTCTCACAGAATATTTCGAAATCATTGACTGCTGACTTCCACATCTCCATCACCTGATCTTCGCCAACGTCGTGATGTATCCAAGTGGAATCCAAATACGCTATCTGAGAATACAAGAAGCGGCTGCTCCCGTGACCAGTATATCCGCGACCAGTATATTGGGTTGGTACGAAATCGGTGCTGGTCATTCCACTGAAATCGAGTACAGTGTTCTCACGGGTGGTAGACTTGAACCTTCCAAGGTCTGTGACGACGTGCTTAACTAACATGGCTAATATCTCTTGCCGTAGGCGAAGCATATTGTGGAAAGTAGAGCTCTCTCCAGGTAAGCGCAGCTGCCAAGTGTAAGAATTACGTATACTGCGCCCGCTTTGGCGCATATAATGGTCGAACTCCTCGAACCAGTCATTGCAAAAGCGCGCCGCACCTTCATCACCGCCATCTTGCGAACTTGCGGCATCGGAACGAAACCGAAGAAAAAAGTTTGTCAGGGTCCAGTTACCAATGATAAGAAAATCATGATTATGCTTGACTGTCGTCGCCACTGCAACTTGACGAGAACAAAGCATACTGTACACATGATCGTCTTGTTGACGCAGAAACACAACACGATCTAGCGCAGGCACAAGGAAGCAGATGGTTTTGTGATCCATCTGCTGGTAACCCCCCCAGTCCGTCTCTTCATCCAGGCGAAACCACGGTCGAGATCGATCGAGTGGCAATTTCAATGGATTATGGGGAATGCAGGTCATTAGAACCTGGTGTCGAGTGACAGTGAAGAGACGGTAAGCGCGAACGACTAGAGTCGCTGGGCTGGCCGTCACGGTTACCTTTAGATCTTCCATGGCGCTCGAAGATTCCTGCTGATGTTGCGCGACCTCCCTGAGAAAATTCTCCTTGTGTGCATAAGTGACTTCTGGGTCCCCGGATGCCGAGCTGATCCCATTACAAGAGAACTCCTCGTTGGAATATATTACTGGCTGTTGATAGCTCTGGAGTGTTGGAGCCTCGCGATATGTAAGGACTGGAATGACTATAATTGGCCCGTAAAGCGTTAGGTACAGTACTGAAGTTTCGCTTTGTGGCTGGTAGTCCCAGTCCGGAACCCAGGAGGGCAAGTTTGGTGTTCTTTTATCCTGTCGGACGAGATCGATTGGAGTCTTGCCGCAACGGTATCCAATCGGGCGGTTTTGCATTCTTCTCACATACATCTCGTCCTCCACTACCGGCCGAAGACACGCCTCTAATAACGCGGAAGACACTTTCGCTAAAAGATACGAAGTAATTCCTGTGTATACATTCTGAACGCTTAGACCGTAATCCACCGGCAGTTCCTTTGACTCGGCGTCGTTCAGAAGCCCAAAAAGAGAGTATACCTTATCGCGTGGATCGCCGCACGAACAGTGTCGCGACATTTTTAAGAGATCAAAAAGGTCAGTTTCCAAACTTCCTCCGATAATCCGAGCCCATTCCGATACTTGGGCTTGCTGTTGAAGGGATGTCCACGTGACCGTTTCCGAGCCGCAGGTCAAAGTGGTGTTGGTGGAAAGTGCTACTTCTTGAATGACCCAGGCTCTTTTGAAATATTTTGCTTGGGACAGCTCCAAAAATCCGATGCTCACACTTTCCTGGGGCACCTCAAAGTGACTGTAACCCAATCCCTGCTCAAAGCCGCCCGCTGTGGGGCCGTCTTTAGGCGACTGATTCGTGAGAGACCTCATCGCCGCCATGATATTGCTATTTCCTTTCCCTAGGTATACTATAACTCTGGAAGCTTGTGCATATACCGAGCCCATCAAGCGCACCTGGTTCTCTCTCTCGACTACGTCCGCTTGGTTGATACAAATAGCGTCTATCCAAAGTAGCCTATTTATGGATTTTCTGAACCGGCGCAGGGCCCGAGAGCAGTTCTTTGTTACAAGCAGCACCTGTAGCTCAGGTCCGAGGTAAATGGGCTCACAAAGGTCTGCATTGCCGTCCTCATCGGCCCAAGTGTACGAGATCGCTTCGAATATAGGCGTCTCTAGATCCTGAAGATGAGCTATCTCCAGGGAACAACACAGAGGGGCGTTATTGTCGCTACTTCCTTGCAGCACAAGCAATCGGATACTATCAGGTCGAGGCAAATGCTGGTAGATGGTCGGAAGGAGTAAGGCTGATCCGAATTTAGAGAGTTGGTCTTCTGTCGTGGGAAGGTCCTCAGAATGCGATGGTTCGCTCGTAGGGGATGTACTGAGCTCGACTGTATCTGGAGTCTTGCTGAGATCCCACCCATCGATATTGTCTCGAATAATGGCTAGTATTCCATCGTTTCTTGGGCTGGATTCATACTCCACGGACGGCGGCCAAGACACCCTAAGCTGAGATAGTGGCGTGTCCGGGGGTGGTGGGGGTGGTGGGATTGGTTTTACTCCTCCCTCTGAGAATCTTGGCAGCCTGGTGCCACATCGCTTGCAGCCTGGCCTCGCATCTTCCCAAAGCACGTCAAGTTGCGTGCAGCTTGGGGAATGCCAGGACATCTTGCACGATTAGACACACTTACCAAAGAAGATTGTTGATACGATCCGCTATCGGGCCGAAGATCGTTGCGATGTGAGGAGATGAGTGTATTCAAGTTGTGGGCTGGAGGCTGGAGGAGGAGCTCAGTAATAGAGCGTTTCTGCTATGTCCAATCATTGCCACATCTACCCACATTCGATCCTTGGCGCGCACATCGCGGAACACTCGAGGTTGGCCTTGGTGCCTAAGGCATCTGCGATCAATGTAGCCTACCCCGGGTCCATCATATTCACGCCAATGCTCTGTATCGACATCATTGCGAGTAGTTGGCTAAGAACCTAATGATCTTCCGGGAATTTGGCCTACTTCCTCGATTGCGAGGTCTCGTGCTGTAAAATGCGGGATTCATTCATAAACGATCAATTTTTCTTCTCATTATAGCCTGCCTGTCAGCTGTATATCATGTAGACAACGCTGCACCCATCGGCGACACGTGCGGCAAGATCTTAAGACCTTTCAAGGCGGTTTACATGGTGCGGTTGAATGTCACGGCGTTGGCAGTGTGAGCTGGCGCACGACATAATCTTGCTCATGCTGCGAGATTTTGCCGCTCTCGAATCCAAAGTTCGTGATGTGGACACGTACAAAAGCTCCTGCGGGCTGGTCAACAAGAGTTCTTCCTGATTTATGCGCGAATTTGCAAGCACCGACATTTCTCGCCTATTAAGACGCTCCCAGACGAGATCATGTCTCCAGACGGCGTATCTCTGGGTGCCACGACTTCTCCTTGGATCAAGCATGGGATTTCAACGCCGATAAACGAGATTATGTGCTTGGGGTTTTTCGTCCACGCCCAGATGGTGCGCAAGTCTCGCGCGACGGGAGCGGAAAAATGGAGAGTAGTGAATGGTGGGGTGGATCAAGGCAGACAGGGTGATTCTCAGTTTTGGTGCCCTGAAAGCCAGCAACAGGGAGGAATACGAGGCTTGAGGACAGGATAGAAAGCACTAGTCCACAGAACCCTGGCGTTCATCCTTAAATGGACGTCATGGAGCGAAGTGCCTGCTCGTTCATTAGACGCCCCCCTCTCATGTACCGTCTAAAATAAAACACCGATGTAATTTCCATCCATCGTGGGTCGTCTCGTGCGAAAGTCGGGAGAAAATGTTTCCTGTTCAAGTTAGCGTCGTTTTTGTAAGGCTTTCTCAGTGGCTGAGCTCTGTGCCACCATCACCATCGACTGCACCGCCAGGAACACCCGCAGCCATCCTACTGAGCTGGCGCTCCTGAGGGGTCCAAGTGGCTATTATTGTGTTCCCGTGAGCATTTAAATGTCCTCTCACGCCAACTATCAAGTATTTCCTTCACTCAAAATCCCACGCATTACTTTCATTCCTATCACTATGTTAACCAAAGTTCTCCTGCAGGCTGCTCTTGGAGCTGCTATAACCTCTGCGATTGCCCTGCCCCACGTTGAGGCACGTGATGTCGAATATGAGAAGGTGGACTGCGTATCACCAGATAATCCGCAGGTCTTCGGGATCCGCATCGAGGACTACGGGGAATTGGACCACAAAGGCCTCAACTCGGCAGTCGCCCAAGGTTGCGCCGATGCCAAAATGAAGATGGACAGCCAACAAAATGTTACGGGTGTTGACGTTTGGATAGATAATGTTCAAGGGCCTTGGGTATGGTTGAGCAATCAGATTCACGGAGTAGTACGGCGTATGTCCAAGCCATCGCTGCAAATTCGGGATCTTTGCTAACTTTATCAGTTCAAATCAATGTTCAAGACACAGATTGGAAGAGCAATGAAGACAAATGGATAATCGATGTAGATAAATGCATCAAACATACGCAGGGGGCTTTCACGACACCGGACAGATGCTATCGCGAATCCGAGCATGATACTTTTGGTGGAGTGTTTCAAGTCAAAGATGGCCCCTACTACAGCATCTGGGCTTATGACCAGAAGATGAAGCCGCCGCAGGCGTAAGGACCATCACACATCTGACTTCGAATTTGGACTTCGAATTTTCTTCCTAGGATAGACGTACGCAACGAAGAAGCCATTTCTCTGCAATCTCTCATGTTTGTGACCATGAAAAATGTTTACCAGGATATAGAGAAGTGTATGAGTGTTGCAGCTTCAAGATCTAATAGCTGACACGAGAGTACTATGAACAATATTGGAAAACTTCTCCAAGCTGTTGCACGGTGTGCGAAAGGCTTGGAAATAAACAGGCCAGATGTCGTCGAACTTAGACTCCTGAACGACTTCACGCAGCTCGCAGAACATGTTTCAGAAAGGTTTCGGCGAACGAGTTAACGAAGGACTGTTGAAGAAAGAAGACAGCAGATACCGGTGACTATATCTGGAGCATGGAACGCGGGCAAAAATTGCGCATATTGGTGGCGCAGGATCCGGCTTAGCATAGGATCTGGGGTGCCGTCCGGCCCTACAGCAATGGTTGATGCAGAGATCCCCGTTGCAAATCGGGGCGCGTGAAGTATATTAGTAGAGGAAAGTGCAAATTGACATTCAGAAGCGTCACATATACGTTGAGCAATGTGCACATATTGATTAGAGGGCTAGAGAATCCACAATCAAATGATGAGATTGCGTACACCGTAACACAGCTAATCGAAGAGAATCCATTTCCTAGCACTTTCGGAGACTTACTCAATTACTCAGCATTTGGGTAGAGTGGCTGAATTCATTAGCACCCGAGTCGAGGTATTTAAAGAGCTTTGCTTACACTTGTTGCAATTTGCTCCAGTATATCTCGCTGAGACATAGCACTGCCATCCAGTCGAATAATCCCAAGCACTACGCACAGTTCAGCTTAGCTTCTGATTAATTTAAGTTGAGGGCCTTACTCGTTTCCACTGATGCTCTCCCCGACCTTGTAACAGCCGAAGTAAATTTGACGGTCGGTGTCGAACGTTGTTACAGCTTTGTAACCGGTACCGGGTCCAGAACGGCAGTTGACATTGTTTCCGAGAATATCGCATGTTTGACCGCGTTTCTCGAGAGTTGCTGGCATAGCGCCCGCATCGGCATCCGCCATTGGCGCGGCCGAGCAGGTAGCGGCGAAGAGGAGTGCGACTATGGACAGCTGGAACTTCATTGTGGTTGAGAAAGATGACGCAAACCCAGATGTCTGACTGAGGGATGACTGTCTTTAGTGCCAGGAATGATAGATCCCTTCAGTCCAACACCCTTTATATACTGATATTCTGTCTCGAATGATCCATTAATTCGCCTCAGCTGAAGTTCATCGTATCTCGCATTCGAATGACTGTTCTATGTAGCACCAGTGGAGTGTACCATCAATGGTGCAGTTCGATATTGAGTTATATTGCAGCTGCTAGCTAAATGTCTTGGGCCAAAAGCTGAATGGCCCAACGCTCGTATTGACCAGGGTGCGAGAACATTTGAGTCGCACCGTTACCAACCGTAATAGTAGAGCTTCACGCGATTGTGAATGGGACGGACACAAACAAAGGGCATGCAGTGTTCTCGAGGGAGGGTACCTGCTCAATGTTGTGCAACTTGGACGAATATGGTGGTGCGATGTCATCCGAACCTATTGACGCGTGCATTGCAAGACCTGTCGGAAGCGAAAAGGGACCATCCCTCGCATCGGGATACAAAGGGGATGGCAACACATAGTGTCTTCTCCTCACGCAACGTAGCACCAACCTCCAGCGGTCTTCCATTCGTACGCCATGTCACGGCGTCTAGACAAACGTAAGACTTTCCCACTTCTGATTTTTTTCACTCATCCTAACGATAGCTTCTCCATACATCGCACCCCACACATAACATTGACCGACAACCTCAAAACGACCATTTCCATCTTGTTCACGTACGATGAGAGGAACGGAGCAACCTCTTAAAATGCAAACGTAGTCGCCGACGCGTGTTGGTTTGAGTCCCAGCCCGAAGTAGCCGCTATCAGTATGAAAGAAGGCTTTCCTTTGAGAGACGGTGGCAAAGCGGACATTGAATCTTTGCACCCTGTTCTTGAGCGTTGAGAGCATGGTTTTGAGGCTATCACTCTTATGGGGCCAATCCTGCATGTCTCTTGTCCAACTGCAGTCGTGCTCGGATAGGAAGTCTCGCCAAAGGCAGATGTAGCTGTCATTCTCGGATGAGTTGGTCGTGTCCATTCCAAATAACTGGAAAAACCGAACGAAATTCTCGTAGTCACTTAAGGTGGGTTTCGAAGATGACCGCCCTACCGTGTCGCCATAAGAATCACCTGCGCGAGAGACCCTTGAAGTCAACCAAGCTGGCCGAATCATCTTAGGCAGGGTGTCCGTGGCCGAGCCCAGAACCGCGGTTCTGCTCGTCTCACCCGTTGTTGGGTCGCGCACCTCGATCGTGCGAAAGAGGTATACTTTTGTATCCTGCGCTGCCTGCGTGTGGCTCGCCTCCAGATGGTCTTGCACACGGTCGAGATAGCCAATGTACGCCATGTAACCCAGCATCATATGTTGCATGTCCAACTGCTGAGATTGATACCTTTCAGCTGAGAGTCCCAAGTGCTGATCGTCCCAGTAGTAGACGAACGTGCGGAAGAGAGTGTCGTGCAGCGGCACTGCGCTCGAGGCGACGGTAGAGGTGCGGCTGAGGGCAAAGTACAGCAAGTGGCATAACGTATCTTCGACATCATTTACTTTCATCTCGTTCGCGCACCCCTCACTTGAGTCTATCTTGCCAAGCATTAGACAGTCAGTCTCCAATGACTTCAAGTCGTCCGAGATCGTCGCACTCGCAAGCTCATCTGCTGATGCCGTATAACTCTTAGGACGAAGCCAGTATGGCGCGTGCTCCGCAATACCCCTTGCATCTCTTCTCAGATCCGGCGCCCACGTTGGCAGACCTTCGAATAGAGGTCTAGCTTCTCTGACAGCGGATCCCGTGAATGCGATTAATCGAAGCGATTGCTCACGCTCTAAAAACGTCTTGACAAGAGCTGCGTAGACTTGAGTAGGTGTTGCATCGTAATTCGGTTCGATGGCAATGTCCGTATCGATCAGAAGACCCAGCCACGCGTAAACCTTGTCCCTAGGGTCCGTTGAGTCGAAGTTCCAACTTTCCTCAAGCATCCCTTGTAGGCCGTACATCGACTCAAGCTGTGAGAGCCCTGCCGGCTGATGCATCCGGACGTGTTGCCACATAATCACTCTAGCGCTGGTACCATCTATAATGTGCTTCAGATACTGCAACGTAGGACTCAATTGGTTCGACTGCACAGCACGTCGCAACACTTCGGTCCAGAGGAGGTATGTGTCGAGAAAGCATCGCCAATCGAGTGGCTTGTCTCCACACAAAAACATGGCTCTCTGGGCCACTGCAGCCTCCTGGATAACCCAGACTCGATTCCACCATGGTCGTTGAAAGAACTTTCCCAATGCGGTCAGGACACCGTCTTGCTGTAGACCGTGAAGTATGAGCTCCTGCTTGAAATTCTCTTGGAGATTGGGGTTCTTTCCAATCTTGGCGGTCGCAAATAGTGTCTCCATCGCTTTATAGCTGTCGATGTCTCTTTCACCAAGCCAAATTATCACGATTGCAGCACTTTGATAGATATCTCTCATCATGCGAATTTTCCTTGACTTCTCCTCATTGTCGTCTTGATTGATGCAAATCGCGTCAATCCAAAGAGTAACAGGGAATGCGTCGTTGCGCATGCGGCGCAGCGCAGTACATAAGTTCCGTGTAGCCTGGAATGGCGTTCCATTGACGCTAATACTTTGCTGTCCATAGGAATCCCCCCAGACATAGGAGAGCGCGAAGTATTCAGGTTCCTTTGCGAGCGGTACTGTTTTTAAATTACATCGGATCGCATCCTCAGTGTCGCTAGCGGGATTTAGCTCGAGGACGCGGATTTCCCTGTTGTTGTGGTTGAGCGGTTCGTGAAATGATGGCATTTCAGCATTTCAAATTAGCCGGAAATTTATAAGGAAGTTTTGCAACTTTGCGCACTCTATAGCCGTTCATTGTGCCGGGAGTCGACGAGACTTTGTAGTGTTATGGAAGAGCTGCACAGCCTCGCGGCAGTGCGACGCCACCAATTTCGTGGTTGGGTCTGTTGCGCTCCCCCAATAGATGACCAGCCACAGACAGCTGCGAGACGGCTTGCATGTCGAGTGTAGAGGGGCCTCGCTATAGCTATATCTCGGAAGCATATAGTGTACCCTATCTGAGAGATGTGTCAATGCTCGTATGAGGTCAGTGGATGCCGTTGTCCTTTCTTCATTCGGACCGTCGTAATATAACATTGGCGGAGACAGTGCGAAGCCGCGATCGAAGAGTTAGCTGCGGAGTCGGAGTGATTGTTGTACACAAATTTTACGGTACTAGCGCGGACGGTGTCGGAAGAAGCGATGCTTATGAACTTTCAACCCTAGAAGATTCAATCAAGACTCCGCTATTTTCTAATCGGAGGCAGCACGATGCGAAATCGAGATCTCCTCCCACAGGGGTGTCGAATAACTTCTATTCCACCTCAGGTTAAAGTGGTAGGGATTGCTCCGTGATTCCATAACCCGCCCCACAAAATGCGATGACTAACTACAGGGCTTCAAAATTAAACCAGCCTTGCATTCATACGGCCCCTGGATGAACAGAGACAGCAGAAAAGTCTTCTCCTATAAGAGCAGAAGCTTGTTTCCACAGTTCGTATGGTGCGACGCGTGAGAGTCTCGTTCATATCTCTTCAATATGCTTTTCGGATCTTTGATCCTCCTCCTTACCGCCGTTGGAGCAATTTCTGCGTATTCAAGTCATTCAAGTTGCCGAGATGTACAAATACCAGTCACTGTTTCCGTTCCACGCTTCATCATTAACACCACGGTCGAAGACAATTGGGATGCTGTCGCGTTGTCATTCAACCTCACGCGTCGTGACTCAGGGCAATCGAGCGATCCACTTCCAATCGTTGGAAAAACATCTCAGTCAGTGCGCAGTGAGTACAAGGTTGGGGTGACGCTGTGCGGTGATGAGAGGCGTCCAGTACTCGTTTTGACACATGGGATCATTGAATCGAAGAAGTTCGTGCTGATCTGGGAACGTTGTTATGAAGCTGGGAATCTGACACCTTGCGGTAGATATTGGCAACCCAGTTTCAAAGGCGCAGAGCGATACAACTTCGTCGATGCTGCTCTTGCCGCTGGCTACTCCGTCCTCAACTATGACCGGATTGGCGTCGGTTCTTCGTCGAAGTAAGTAATCAGCAGAGTCTTTGAATGATGAAACTAACAAAGACCAAATCAGAATCGACGCGCTTCGTGATGCGCAGTTCCAAGTCGAGACGGCAGTCCTCAATTCCCTCATCGCATACGCGCGTCAGTCTATGAAGGCCACAAAAGTTGCCTTGGTCGGTCATAGCTACGGTTCCTACCTCTCAGGCGCAGCCGCAAACCAAACAGCGGTCGACGCCGTCGTCTTGACCGGCTTCAGTGGCTACTTCGATAACTTCGCGCCCTTCATCGCTGGAGCAAGCTTCCGTGTCGCGAAGCTCAAAAACCCGTCTCGCTGGGGTCACCTCGAGCCGGGATACCTGACTTCTTCCGACCTGTACGCGGAGACTTACGGGTACTTCGCTGAACCATATTTCGAGCATCGCGTTGCTGAATGGTCGTACGAGCATCAAGCTGAGCCCTTTGCGATCGGAGAACTGCCAACATTGCTTGCGTCTTTTGACAACTTCAACAACATCTCAGCACCGGTACTCGTAATTCAAGGGCAATTCGACTTGCCGCCCTGCGGCGGGAACTGTCTGGGTCAGCTTGAAAGGACGAAGACAGTGTTCCAGAAGGCTAGGATCATTGAGACTGTGGATGATCTTCCTGCTGGGTAAGTTTGCCCGATCTTTCTTCCGTCACGGCTGTAATAAATGCTGATTCAATACGAGCATAGGCACAACCTGAATCTCCATGCATGTGCGCCGCAAGCGTTTCGGAAGATCTTCGACTTTCTGACGATACAAATGCGTTGAGGGAAGGCTTTTGAGGTATTGCGCGAATCCTGGTACCCTAACCGACGAGGGTAACATCAGTGCATTTTACGGGAGACGAGCACCTGGAAACCGATCACAGGAATGAAGAATGGTGCGTGACGGGATGAAAGAGGTGGTACCCGACGGTCCTGAAGCGGTATCAGCGCAATGTGTTTTCCCAAGAGTATGCAACGCGACGCTTTCATCTGTTTAAAAAATTCTCAAGATTATCTGAATACAAGAATCCTCATACACAGCAGTTGTTCGTGATGTTTAGAAGCGCACAAGATCTTATCCTATAGTAAGCAGCAGGCTGCAGGACCCTTGACATGCCGTTCGCTCTGCTACGACGGGGTTCGGCAAAGAATCGCTCACGACCCACCCTGTAGTCCTTTCAGCGTTCGATACGAGACTCCCTCATTACTCATCAATTCCGGAACTACTAGGTTTCGGGCACTTCGACTAATCATCCCCAGCTGAGTGCCATGTCCTAGGAGTTGTGATGTTGCAAAAATACACTCGAGAACATACACGAGGAATTCGTAATGTGTCACGCGAATGCAATGTGGGGTTGCGACGCGTTGATCCGCCCGGAAAATAATGACGTCATCCGCACCACCACTTCCAAGGTACCACTCTTGACGACGATCTTCTGCGCGAGTTCCCATCTTCGCTACAGCACAAGCAGTGAATCACTGTGGGTACTAGACTTCGCTCTTCGGTGGTCTGATCGAGTTCATAACTGCAGGTCGGCCCGTATAACCATCCGACTTGGCTATCTGATGAGAGTCGGCCGACGGATGGCTCTCGGCCGTACCCAGCGCCACCTGCGTGCAACCAATAGCGTCAACGCCCGTACGCTGCAGCATCACAAAGACGAACTGTGGACGCCCGTACCTCGCACGATGAAGTCAAGTCTTCGGAAGGGTTATTCAAAGAGTATACTGTATATATATTCAGTGTCATCACTCCTTCAAGTCGCTGTCAACATCATCTCTAACCTCAACTCAATTTACCAGAAACGCGGTGAATGCTCCCACCGCTTTCTCTTTCTTACAAACTGCTGCATCTAACGCACAATTTATACAACATCACCTAGCAGCCAATCTGATAGTCTTTGTCCTAGCTTAGTACTCGGCTCTTCTATATCAGTCCGTTGCAAGGATGTCTCAAGCATCTGCACCCTTTAAACCAGCTACCTCTATTCCCGATCTCGCTGGTCGTGTGTTCCTCGTCACAGGAGGTATGTTTCGCGTCCTGTCCTGTTCTAACAATCGCTGACTTGACGATTTAGGCACTACTGGCCTTGGGGCTGGATTCATATCTTTCATCGCAGCCAAAGCACCGGCCAAGATCTTCTTCAGCGGGAGAAACAAAGCCAGAGCCGATGAGCTCGTCTCAAAGATGAAGGCATTATCGCCTTCCACGGAGGTGAACTTCATCGAATGCGACCTCTCGAGCCTAGCTTCAGTTCAACAAGCCGCGAATCAGTTCCTCGACAAGTCAACCCGCCTGGATGTGCTAATGTGCAATGCTGGAGTCATGGCTCTCGACCCTGGTCTCAGCAAGGACGGTTATGAGATTCAGTTCGCGACGAACCACCTCGGCCACGCTCTTCTGATCAAGCTGTTGCTTCCTACCATGCTCAACACGGCGGCACAGCCAGGCTCAGACGTGCGCATCGTCAACATGTCATCGGTCGCGTATAACACAACGCCCAACAACGGTATCGAATTTAGCACGCTGAAGACCACACAAGCAAGCCTAGGACCCTTTTACAAGCCCAACAAGTTCGTGCGCTATGGCCAAAGCAAACTCGCGAACTTGTTGTACCCGATTGAGCTTGCGCGCAGATACCCAAGCATCACGTCTGTCGCAGTACATCCTGGTTTCATTAAGACGGAGCTGCACGCTCAAGAGACCCTCTTCGATCGCATTATCGTGAACGCGGTATCAGGTGGGAAGTGGATCGAGGTCGAAGAGGGGCCGTACTCCCAGACTTGGGCAGCGACTACACCAAAGGAGAATCTCGAAAACGGTGCGTACTATGAGCCTGTTGGTGTCAAGGTGAAGCCGACAACACCCCAAGGTAGAGACAAGGCTTTGGCGAAGAAGCTGTTTGACTGGACTGAGAAAGAGCTGGAAGCCTATGTGTAGATTTAATTTGCGACATTTCTTTTTAGCAAGCGTGCATCAATGTCTAGTTCATGTACAGTTAGGAATTTCGTTATTAGAGATTTGACAGATTATGAAACATTTAGACTATCAGACCAGTTTACGTGATTCCCTCTTACACTGTTCGTGGACACTGTTCGCGAAAATGTCAACACTGTTATTATTCTTAGCTTTGCAACCTGAGTAGTAGAGAGAAATGTTTGGCTTCAACAGCCGCCAAGGATTGAATCTTTAATTCGCCCAGGCGTGGATCGGAACTGATCCTTAAATGTTCTCGATGGGCTCACACACACCGCGAACCAAGACAATTCTAATTATGGATCTGACATTAGAATTAAGAGTTCTAGTGAATGTAGCTCTACTCCTAACCATGTAACTTCCTACAGAGCAACCAAAATTGCTCAGAGGTCAAGCGCGACCTGAATGCCCCAAGCCAAACAAGTAGCAACATGTCCCTAGTGATGCCCATATATATACTCTCAATGTGAAATTTGATGTATACAAGTGATAATTCCTGCAAGCGCCGCTGGCAATCCTATCCCAATGCCGCAACCTAAGGCTATCTTGTCCGATTGTGAGAGCCCTTTGGGCTTGGACTCTTCAGTTGTCTGCGGTTGTGCATCAACTTGGAGAGTGTTTGTTGGGGTGACGTCGTCGGTGACGGAGGTTGAAGCGACGTGTGTACTGGTTGAGTGCTCAGTTGAGACAGCTGTAGGGGTGTATTCAGAGGTGGGGGCATCGCTTGATGTCGGGGTATCCGATGAAGTCGTAGGAGAGATAAATTCGGACGAGGAGCTTTTCGCACCTGTGTCTCCAGGATCGATATTACCGGAACAAGTCTGGAAAGAAAGAGTAGTCAGCCTAAGGTCGGAAAATGGAGATCATGTTGAGCGTCAGAAGCACGACTTCATCTCTTGACACCAAAAGGAGGTCGAAGATCGATAGCCCGAGGCAAAGATTTCACCCCCGGAGTTGAGCAATTGCACATACCGAACCTTTACACTCGCATGTGAGATATCCATTCGCATCTCTAGAACAGGCGTAGCCGGGAAGGCAGTATCGCCCGTTAGCACAGCAGTCGCCGTCCGACGGCATGCATGAAAGGAATGCATAGTCTGTGCTTAAACAACATATCGAGTTCATGCAGTACTGTACATCTGCATCCGTTCATGTTAGCAACCCCCATCGTTTAGAAGAGAACTTGTGAGGATTGTCCTACTGTTACACCACTGAACGCTTTGGCGCGCAAGAAGATTCCTGGGCGCGGGAGATTTGTCCAGAGGCGCATCGGATTGTGGTTCTATCGTCGCTGGTCTCAGGTCGTCATCCATGGCTGCAACGAAGGCACGAAGGAACAGGAACACGAGAAAGCCCGTGACAAGTAAAGATTGGTTCGCCATGCTACTCGAGTTTCGTAGAACGTGTCAAGGCAGTCGCGCTCGCCATCGCGCTGGCACGACGACTCATCTTTATTGTCCTGTCGGGCCATAGGTGGCTACTCAAGCTGAGCCCCTTGTGCCCTGATACGGGACACAATCCCAAAATAGCGATCAATTGCTTAATCGCTGGCCTAGACAGAATGCTATTGGGGGGCTGCGAGAGCCGGAAAGCCATGGCGTTCATTGGAGGCAGGCTGAGTGAAGACGCCCAGGTCGGCGATGGTCGAAGGCAGCAATCATAAATGACATATCAAGCCAGACCGCTAAGAATTTCCGTTTGCGATGAGTGAGACTGAGGACCCTGCAGGGGTTCTTCTGGGCGCGACCAGGCTGAGATTCAGCCTTGTCGGAGGGTTTGAACACCAGAAACTATTTAGGCAGATGGCGTAGAGGTCTACCAAAACTGCTAATATGAAAGACCTAAGTCTCAATCCGTCAAGCAAAGCTGGATTGTTCTTATGGTATATATGTCGTGCCAAGCGTCGCGCTAGATCTCATCTAGTATCAATCTCTGGGTCTCCGGCTCTCCCTGGCGTATGACGCGTCGTTGTGCGTATCGACCGTTGACCAACAGTATACAGCAAACCAGAAAGACCGCAGAAATCTCCTATTACAATACAGCTTACTGTGCGCTACAAGTATACCTATCGACGCATGATAGGGACTCGGCCTTCTTCCCAACTTCAACTTTCGAGCATAGTGTACCTCGTTCATCTGCTGGTCTATTGCATACAGGGAATCGCCACTGCCGAGTCGCTCGTGGTCTCCTACTCGATCACCAGTTTCATAATGCTGATCGATTACTTGTCAATTGGAACCATGTCCAGTTGTTGCGATAGAGCTTTGGATATGTTTGACGTGGAGGAGTAGGATATCTCTTTTGTAAGATTACGCCAGGTGTCAATTGCTACCGTGGTATTAATTGACTCACTAGACATGAAAATTCTGTCAAAGATCTATGATCCTGCTGGAAGAGGTTCTGATTGTCTTAAGACATAAATGGCCATTATTGTATATCGGAACGACCGGTTGATTGGCCAATTCGGATCCCGGTCGATATTCCAAAGTGGTCACTAATTTATGCGGTCATCTTCACAGGTATTAATTTACACATATTGAAGCCCACTTGAAGCTTCTGGAGGTTCATAGCTATAATACCCTCGCTTGATCATTGGATCAGTGTCTCTTGTCTTGACTTTCCACCATTTTGCGCTTGATGGTGAACCCAGTCGTTTCGTTCATCCAAGCTTCTACCTCCGTCTTCAACCAGCTTGCGGGCATTCAAGTCAAGATAAAGCACTGCGTCGCTTTGTGCTTCCCATTGACATCATACAGACCTTCTCCGCGCATGATTCCATGAACATATGTCTCGCCAACGAAACTATGAGAGCCGTTCTTCCTGTCATGTAACAGATATGGAACGCTTCCCCCGAACAGAACGCATACCATGTCACCTTGCTGTGTATACGGAGGGCCCAGCCCAACCCTGCCTGAGGCGGTCCCATAGAGAGTACGAAATCTGCAGGAAGAAGCTACGGCCTGGAGTACCGGGAGAAAATACTCGTTGGATAGGAGCCTGTCATTTTCTTCGTGTCCATTATTAGAGCGGTTCCAGATGATATCAAATATGTGCCTGCAGGACTTTGGGGCCGGACAATGTGTCTTTCTATCAAGTGTCACTTGGTCTGCTAGCATGGTGCGCCACAAGGCCTCGAGGAAGCCTTCTTGTTTGTAAGGGTGTAAGGCTCGCCAGATGTGAGTTAAAGCTGCTCCGATTCTTTCGATCCAAGAACAGATTTCCTCACTCGTGAATTCTACACCCACGAGTCGATCCCCATAAAGACGGCTGACTGATTCTACCAAGATACCATCACACAGGCAGATTGTAAGCTTTGGCGTAAAGCGACAATTTGCCACGGTCGCATGACTAGCAGAAAAGAGGTCTGTGCAGACGCTGTCGTGGTCGCCAGACAGTTCGGTCTTGAATGAGACGAGTCTCGCTGGGATATCGGACCTCTTGTCATTCCAATTTGGTACCCACGAAGGCATGGTTGTCTGCAGATCATGCTTGACGTATGAGAGAAGAGTCAGGGCGCCTGTCGACTCCACAGCTGTTTTGAAGAACTCGGCGAACAGCGTCCCGATTGATAACCGATAGTTAGGGTAAAGCTCTGGGATCGATTTAGATTTCTCTGCTAAACCCAGAAGGGCATAAATGACATCGTGCGGTACCGTGCATGACGACCGTTGACTCGTACTGATGAGTATGCAAAGCTTGATAATACTTGGCACTGCCCATCGTCGCGAATGGTGAAGACCACGGACAAAGAAGATCTGGTCGATAGCCAGAAGGTTGTCAATGACATTCGTGGTGTACACTGCGCGCGTCAATTCCGAGAGCGGATCTATGTGAACAACGTGAAGCAATCTCTTCACCGTTCTACACAGGAAGGATGGAAGTATCCAGTCATAACCGCACCACATGAGTATAGAAAGTGGCCTAGCAGCCGCGAATTCTTGAACGACCCAGAGCCTCGTAAACCAGGGATTCTGGAGGAACTGAAAGAGAGCCTGCCATTGGACCCTTTTTGCGTCGAAATGCTCTTCAAGTGATATGGCTGTCTGAAAATCCGGGAAAACAAAATCCATGGCAACGTCGGATGGATGTGCAAGCTCTTTGAGCAGTTTGATCGCGAGTCTCGTCGTTACGTTGCCCTCTCCGAGCCAGACGAATACGAAACTAGCTGCTGCATAAATCGACAGCATGAGGGAGACTTGATGTCCACGCTCGTCTTTAGACCCTTGATCAATGCAAATGCCATCAGCCCATAGTGGTAGAATGTCTTCCGTTTTCTCAGGATCTCTGCTGGCCATGTTCAAATATATCCTTGCGTAGGCGCGGAGGGCCGAGTCAAGATTTCGAGTGATCCAAATAGCGTGGCCATTCACATATATCTCCCTTTGGTCATCTGCATCACCCCAAACGTAGGATAACGCTATGAATTCCGATGCGGCCTTATCAGGTGTAGCTTTATCGTCAAGGCTGACCTTCTCCAATATGACATGCAATGGCTCTGTATCGGCGATGGCTTGGATACCGCTGTCCTTCTCAGGAAAAGTAAAATGGAGAAGCCGCAACTCGCGCTTCGTTTGATCTAGTTGTAGGCCTGTATAGACCGAATCTAGGTTCCGTTCTGGCATTCGGCATGCAGGCGATGTGCATCCGCGATGAAACGCTAGCGATCGATGAGATTGGTTATCGCCGTCGCGCGAAGCCAATGAAGGCGGCAATTTTCTAGCAAAACCAATATCAGGCTCTAAAAGCAAAGCCGAAAGCGGAAGAAAGGTACGTAGAGGATGCAGTGAGCCAAATAAAACTTCCTAGACTTCAATGGAGGTACCTGCGATGAACCGACGCGAATAAGACACGAGCGGGGTAGGTGCCAGGACACGGCTGCCTAGCCGAAATCGCCTTAAACCTAGGGTGTGTCTCGGAACTTCATTCAATAATGCTTCCTCCGCGTGCCCTTCTCATCCTGTTCGTCTACCTACATGCGTAAGTATCACGACTATTCTCTACTGGTACTCTACTTGTAAAGTGGTCAGGCGCGACAACTGGGCTAGCGGACCTGATGTTGTCAGCCCACACGTGCCCGCTCTGTCAGAACATCCAGGTATCCCTACCATCACAGGCCGACATTCGAGAAGCGGAGAACAATGGCAAGCCTTCTAGCCAAGTGCTTCCTTTCGCGCGATTCGCTGGGCCCGATGTTACCTTTAGGTCGAGATCGTGTTCTCTTTTCGCATGGGCCCTCGAAGGGCTGCGAAGAATCGGTCAAAGCGATGAGCTAGATGACTCGTGGGTGCTCTGTGGAGGCATCATGCTGGAGCATTTGGACAGATATCCCGATGTACCCTTTTTGAGCTTTGAATGGTGGCAGAGTGGACGTCTCAGGGTAGATGCAAGCTTACAATGGCTTGCTGTTATCGCTGAATCCACCAGTATGAGTACGTAAGCTAGCCCAGCATACTACACTGTTCCGTCAGGCTTTAATACAGATGCTAGGCCCCGGGGGCTCGTCGCTTCAAAATCCATTCCAAGACAGCCAATGGACCTTGAACTCCAGTCCGATGCGACGTTCAGCCATTTGAACCAGTGGCTGCACACCTGTCAGAAACGTCATCGGGTTTGCGACAAATCTGCCATCCCTTTCATGCCCTCTTTTGCGATCGATGTCGGGCCCTTCAACTCTGCTGAAGCTCACGTTAGGCTTGTTCGAAGTCCCAGACATGAACGGTATGTTGCACTCAGTTACTGCTGGGGCGGTGATCAAGACTTTAAGGCAACAACATCGAATCTGAGTCAGCTTCTCCGAGAGATCGATGTGTCAAAGCTACCAAAGACAATACAAGATGCCATAACTGTTACAAGGAGGCTCGGCATACGATATCTTTGGGTCGACTCTATCTGCATAATTCAAGACGACGCCAGACATTGTGGTTTGCAGATTGCCCAAATGAGCAAGGTTTATCGGAACGCCTGTGTCACGATATTGGCAGCGCGATCCGCGAGCTGCGTGCAAGGTTTCTTGCACAACATACAAAAACCAGGCGCTTCGGCCTCAGCGTTTCGATTTTGGTTTAGGGATGCAAACTTCAACATCAGTTCAGTTATCGGCTTCTGCGAGCCCGATGACACACAGGTTCGAAACCCCTTAGCCCTCCGCGGTTGGGCTATGCAGGAATTCTTACTCTCCCGTCGAACTATCAAATTTGGCATCGATCATATTAGGTGGACATGTCGACTATCGACATGGTGTCTGCCTTCTACTTTCTGTGACCCGTACGACGACGGCCTCTCTATTGAAAACTGGTGGAACGATAGGCAGATCGAAGAGCTAAAGCTGTGGCAAAAGTTCCGTTCCATAGACCCTGAAGACATTACTGATCTTACGACTTGGACTGGGCTGGTGGAGAACTATACACGCCGTGCTCTTTCCGACAAGAGTGATCGACTCCTCGCTCTGTCTGGCATGGCGACGTACATCGCGAGTCGGCTTAGCTCGCTTTACGTGGCGGGTCTTTGGGTAGAGCAGCTCCCTGAAACCCTGTTGTGGCAATCGACACCCCCATCTCACGTTGCTCAACGGCTTCAACCCTCACCGTCCTGGTCTTGGGCTACTGTTGATGGACCCGTCAGTTTCCAAGACACCATTAACATGGATCCGAGAATCGAGCTGGTTTCCGCGAATGTTGTGCCAGCGCTAGAGGAAGCACCATTCGGCTCTGTGGTCTCCGGGGAGCTGATCATCCGTGGATGGGCAGTTAAATTAGCTTGTCGAGGTGATGGTAGTCTGTTCGAGAAATTCGGATCCAACGAGTATGCCGCTGATGCAGATCCAATCGCTTATTACAGTGCGGACATTTCGACCGAGCTCGAGGCAGACGAATCAGTCTGGTGCCTGCAGGTTGCAGAATACAGCCTTCGAGTGACAGACCAACCCCAGGGACTCGTACTGACTGAACATGAACGCAACACCTTTAGACGAAAAGGTGTCTTCTCCTATATTCCTATCAAAGATGATGCCTCACTAGCGGAGTTCACCACATGTTACGAGAAGCGGACAACCAGCTGGATTCAGCATCGCACGTTCAAAGAGTTTGTGATTATCTAGCCTTTCACGTTACGGCGTCATCATGCGTTCAGTACTTGGACACATGAGGCCAAACTTCCTATCGTGTATATATTTTCAAAACATGGAATTCAAACCTCAAGTGGGCATCAGAAGTGACCTGTCAGCAGTCTGGTATAGAGACGATACGTGATTTACAATGAAAAACAGCAATGGATTACTCTGCAAATGAATAGTTTGACAAATCGACCGTTCAATCGAAGTGGATCCTCCACATCTCCCTATCGCAATCACCGGTGAATGCCGTTCTAGTATGCAACATTGAGACATTGTCGTTGATTAGAAGATCGCCGACTTGCCATGCAAACCTCAAACACAACCTGTAATCATACACCAGGGCATTGATGACATCCACCAAAGACTGGTCATCATTCTCAATCGTGACGTAGTACTTCGAGAACTTTGTCTTTGTCCACGGCTGATGCCACCTAAGGCACGGCGCGCCCGTCTCCTTGTGGCGAACGACAAGCGGCAAGCCTGTCTGCTTGGCAGACCAGAAGCCATCGTTCACCATGTCCCAGGTGGCCTTCTCTAGGCGCTCGAAGGACCATGGTGCGGGAAGGTAACGGAAGAACAGCCGTGCGTTGGCGAAAAGTGTGTAGCCATCCCCTTTTGGTGCCGTGGATATGCAAGTGAAGTACTGGTAACGAGGAGGCGTGAGCACCTTCTTGATTTCTCCTGTTTCCGGATCAGTGTGATCGACAAATTTGAAGATACCGTCGAAATGCATTGGCATGGCCTCATTCGAAGTAACATTGTTGGCATCCTTGGTGGTGTCGCCAGTGTCCTTGACCTTGAGGATGTCGCCAAAGGTCCATGTCAGAACATCTCCGAGCTCATGGCCTTTGGCGAGATAAAGTTCCTCGTCAGTCGACTCACTGAAGCCGCGAAGGACGATAGGCGAGAAGGTCTGCGAGAGCTTGCGGACCTTCTTCATCGGAAGAGCGCGAATAGATGGTGCTGGCTTGGAAGCACTAACGTTCGCAGGACGGATGAAGATGCCGGTAGGGTACAAGTGCTCGAAGATGACGTTGAGGCCATCAGCCTTCCAGTCAAATATGTCAGATCTTGCCCTGAAATACGAAGGGCGCCCGTTAGTGTAGACCAGATCATGCGTGTCCTCGACATCGCTGACATGAACTGTGCGGAGCGCTCCGTCAAGCTCGATCGCGATAGCTGAGTGCCAGGGAGTAAGGCCGACCTCCCCCTTGGCTTGCGGAAGCAGCGACATAGAAAGCTTGCCTTGGCCGGTCGAGTCGTGGATGGAAAGTCGTACGAAATCTTTACAATTCGCTTCCAATGCGGAAGCAAATGCCTTCCACCTGCCCATCATGCTCTTGGCAATACTGCTGATTTGTGTCTCCTTCTCTGTGGGTTCAAGGCCAGCAAGCACCGCACCATAGGCCAGGTCTTTCGACACGAAGTCAACGTAGGTCTTGTTCGTCATCCGGATATCTTCGTTGGACTTGGTGGCCATGTTTGTCTCGAAGTCGACATCTCGATAGCGATAAAGTAGCTCTCGGCGAATGCATGAAGCATGTGCTAGGTAGAAGTCCTTGGTCCATGGCCCTGGATGGTCCAATAAATCCCAGAGGCGAATGAATCGGAGATGTCGATATCCCTTCTCGCTGGCAACTGAGCGTATCGCTTCGCCGTAGTCCCACACAGCGTCATCAGAGACACCAAGCAAATCTGTATAATGTTAATATATCTACCGAATATAGAGGGCGGTGTAGGCGTACCATTGTAGACCAGACCGTCCGAGCAGATGTACACCTCAGCTCCTGGTTCATAGACCGCTGCAACATTGTCGCCAATGCTGTTCAGATGGCCTAGAGCAAGCTCTTCACCTAAGTCTGGCAAGACACCCAGCACCTTATCTTTCGCATTAGGTGACTTGAAGGGAAAGCCAGGAAGCAAAAGTCGAATCGGCTGGTTGGCCTCGACTTGCTTGCGGACTACTGGCACAAAGCTAGTCAGGCCTTTCCAAGCGACGCCGCGGTCAAAGTTGAGACTGTACGTCTCTAGCACCTGCAAGACCTTTAGCGCTTTCTCTTCAGCGCTTAGGACATCGTCTTCACTCGACGGCTCGCTATCCTTGAGAAGAGGTTGATCTGGAAGGCTGGAGGGATGTGTTTCATCGTCTGATGGAACATCCGAAGTAGATGCAGAGCCAACCTCTACGGAAGTGAGAAGGACTGTGCCGTCCTCGATAGATTTGGTGGCAACAGTATCAACGAACGATTTGGACACCAAATCCGGAAGCTGAACGGTTTCGTCGGCTATCAGCGACATTGCGAAAGGTGCACAAATGGGAGCAGGTGATTGAGTGCAAAGATAGATTCGCTTTCAATTTTCCAAAACCTTGTTGGTGAAAAAGAGCAATTGAATGCGGTGGTGTAGACAAGATCAACGTGTGTCAAACCTTCAACAGTCCCATTGCAATCAGCCGACATTAACTCCACCTTCTCAGAGCAATGGCCACAGCGGGAACGGCTAAGACGCATCCATCGAAAGACTGAGGCACTTGACATTGTGACAGCCCTTGCACGACTCTGCCAAATGTTGTGCTCAAAGCTCAGGTTGCATGCAACACGAGAGGCCTCACGCCAAGACCCGATCGAGTCATTGTCGAGCAGCTGAGACGGGAAGAACGGGACACGAAGCAGGCAAACAAGATGCGTGCGTGAGATGAGAGACGGCTGGACCGGTGTGTGAGCACGTTTTGATGACTTGTCGTGACTTGAGATGTAGCCGATGCAAGGATTAACCTAGCAGCACCGGGTAGCGCCCGACTTCCCGCCTTTTCGCGTGTGCAAAGTAGAGAGTTTCCGCCAGGTGAAAGTTTCGCGCCGAGGGCGCCGCCCAGATCTACATCTCACCAAATCTCACCATGGCCATGGCGTTGAGATTTCGACGTTCCCGTGAGACTGACCGCTCGTAGCAAGCGGGGACACGAACGAGGTGCTAGAGCTTTTGATATAGTGTCTGTGCTTTGGCCTCGTCGGGCAATCACTTCGCCGGGCAATTCGTGGAAATAGTTTCATGCTATGAATGCAACAATTGCTCTCGTTGCATAGGGTCAAAGCGATTCCCCTCGGTGTGCCAGATTTTCGAGAGCAGCTCTTTCATCATGTTCTACGTGTATACTCTGATAGCAATTGTTTGGCTTCTGCTTTTATCATGGGCCGTCTACAAAGTCGTCTTCGGCTACATGCTCCCGCCAGCGCATTTCCCAAAGAACCTCCCGACGATACCCTTCTATTACGCGCTCTTGCCCCTGCTTAAGGATGTCGACCAAGAAGATCTTTGGCATAAATATCTCAAGGAGCCATTGACCCAGCACGGTGCAGTCAAAATCTACTTCGGCGGTGCTTGGAACATTCTGGTCACACGTCCAGCGTACATCAACCAGGTACTCAAACAAGACGAAGTATTTCCGAAGGCTGGAAATCATATCAAGAACCCTAACTCGATCCTTGCCTTGTACACTGGAGAGAATATAATTTCCACGATCAATGACCAATGGCGGGGTTTTGCTGCCATAGTCAAGCCGGGCCTTCAAGCGGATGTTGATACATCGATCATCATTCGAAATGCTGAGAAGCTGGTTGATCTACTGTTGGACGAACAGCAGAGAAACGCAACCGTTGTTATGCCCCGTCCACTCCAAGACTACACGTTGGCAAATCTCAGCGAAGCATTACTGGGTTCTAGTTTTGATGTAGGTTGCCCCTGTCCTTGATAGCTTGCCATACGCTGTGGTACTGACAACACAAAAGACCCTCGGGAATCCAAATGCGCCGTTATCAAAACTCCAGTCCGAAATCAAACCACATATATTCAACCCATTCTATCTCAACTTTCCAATGCTGGAGCGCTGGTTCAAGATTCCAAGTCGGGAGGAAGCGCGAAAGCTCGTCTTGAACTTCAAGCGACAGCTGTGCGAAAAGGTGCTCGAGGGTCACAAGCATGAGCATCCGAAAGGCATGGAAGAGTCGCACTTGGGTTGCAGGCTGGTGACGGCATATCGATCCGGGATGATGTAAGTTCGTTCGCTTCAATGCAGTATCGTAGCGTTGTTCATTTCTCGTTCAGAAGCAGGTACCACTTCCAACAAAATTGCCTCTCGATGTTTCTCGCAGGACATGAGAATCCACAGATTCTTCTGTTGTCAATGATGAGGATGCTGGCCGAGCACCAAACATTGCAGCAGCAGCTACGAGAGCACATCCTCGCGTTATCGCCCGAAGACCAGGCGAATCCTCACGCTCTCGCAGAGATTCCACTCCTTACAGCAACCATCTATGAGACTTTGCGTTTATATCCTCCTATCTCGCAATTGCTCAATCGTCGCACGGAGGAAGACGTCATGCTTGGTGACGAGGTCTTGCTTCGCAAGGGCACGTATGTAGGCTACAATGGATACACCACGAATCGCGATCAAGAATTCTGGGGACCAGATTCACACGAGTTCCGCCCGTCGCGTTGGGGTGACAATTGCGAGGACATTCAACTGTTATTCCGCAAAGCAAGTGCCAAGTCCACCTTCATCAGTTTCCACGGTGGACGGAGGACCTGCCTTGGCATCAAATTCGCGATGATGGGGGCGAGATTGAGTGTCGCGACGTTTCTTAGGAACATGGAGTGGAAGTTGGATCCTACCTGGCCGCGTCGAATGACACCGGTGAGTGACGAATGCTGCGCAGTTGTGATGAGGCATGCGCTGACCCTTGATAGGCTGGTCCATTGATGCCAAAGATGCTCAGACTGCAATTCACCCGACTTGAGAAGTCGTAGATAGCTTTCGGCATTTCCATCTGTGTTTCAAGGGCAATGGATGCTGAAGGGGGAGCTATGGCTGGAGTATTTGGGAGGAGTCGAGTTGGCTCGGAAATTAGATAGGCTTGGCTTGGGAGGTACCCTCTAAGCTCGCAGTACAACCAGTCTTCCCCCATTGTAATCAGACCATCATACCTCGTTTCACCTCTCACATAGTTCACTGGTTGTTATCATTTGTGCACGTAACGAGATTTCACGCTAACTTGCTGTTGCTGTATTCCATTTGCATAAGTCAAGAGGTGACAAGAATGCGCCCGTCATTAGCCATTGTTCCCTTCTTACCAATAGCCTTTCTCTCTGTGACCTCTCAACATTCCAAAAAGAATTCAGCATAACATCAGACGGTCCGTATAACCGTTGTTCGCTAGCACGAGGGAGCCGCACTGTGCCTAGGCCGTGATGTTCTTGCGTGGCTTGCAGTGGCTGCGAATTGACACGTTCTTGGGACAACCAATCATATTGAATGAATTTTCGCAATGTGATAGTTTTCGATTCACTGACCGCCTTTGCGTTCGGGTAAATTCTATGCTCAGCTGAACAAGAAATACACGAACGTGCTCAGTTCCTGTGGGATGACTGATGCTGGCTAAAGCAAAAATTGCCCACAACGTGCATGTGCGATATCAAATAACATGCAGACGTTAGTCCCAGAGACCAGGTTATCGTCCGTATGGACGCCTCATAACGCCTTATGCCAAGGGTGCAGTTATGCAAAATAGCTGCTTGAGCATGGTCGGTGCGTGGCAGCGACCAGGATCAATCTCGTTCCGCACGTGCGTTACAATGCTTAGCTGTCACACAGTCCTGCTGACGGACCATGCTACGGAAGGCCGAGATGGCAAATCTGACGTTCTGAGGTCCGACTGGCCACTGAGCTATAGCAGCTGTTATTAAGAGTAGCACGACATAATCCATCAGTGTCAGAATTTGGAGCGCGACACGAGGCAAGCTTGAAGCACGGCTCAGCGTGGTTTGCGGTGCTGCGAAACGGGCCGTGGGGGTCAGACGGGCCGGCTGACCCCTCGAACGCGAGTGGTACCAGCCGACATTCATAGCACTCGCCAAACAGCTAACGAGATACGTGCCATCACATTTCACAGCGAAGGTTGAATCCGGCAGGAAGATGATGTAGAGAAGACTTTGCGCCATATGCAATTTCTAAGCTAAATGTGTGAAAACAATACGAACAATTTTATTCGAAAAACCTCATGCAGAAGTGGGTCGCTCATACCGAGACCTGAACGCCCGGCGGATCAACCGCCATGGTAGATCGAAGATACCGCAGAATACAGCGACGCGCGGGGTCTTTGGATGGTTTGCCTTCTCTTCTTTGGACGGCGCACCGCCTGTTGCGCTCTCAAGAACCTGCACTTTAGTTTTCATGATACCCAGGCCCTGTCCATCACCTTCTGTGGCCGTTGGTGCTCCAGAGGAGTATGTTGATGTTGTCGATGACGAGATCGGAGTGGATGCTGTAGTGACGGGGCTCGGCGTCAACGCGAAGACAGATGTTGCAGTCGTCATCGGTGTAGGAATCAGAGGAACCGGGTCTTCGAAGACAGCATCATCCACTGTGCTGCAGGAGATAGCCCTCAAAGCGAAGTGGCCCCCACCTGGACCATCCACCCACCCACCTTCAAAGCCGCCATTCTCTATTGCGGCTCGTGCTACCTCTGCCTTTCCAAGATAAAGCATGCTGTCACCCTCGACTGTGATGATCGCGTTGTGCCACGGTGTAGGCACTTGGAACTCATAGGCAGGTACCAACTCATGTCGGTTCTCGACGGATGCGATAGCACGTATCTTGCTGCGCGGAAAGAGGCAGACGCCGAACTTTGGCCCCTTGTTGGAGTGGGCATGAATTGACAAGCGAACAAAGTTCGGGTATAATAGCTCGAGTAGATTCGAATAGGCCTGGTTGCGAGCAATCATCTCGGCGGCAACTACAAATGATGTCTTCTTCTTTTGCTTTGACGATTTTGCCAGGAAGTCGGGAGTCGCGAGATCGTCCTGCATGAAACGGGCTTGTCCTCGGTATAAGCTCACAGTTGACGGGTGCTGATCCACAATCAATTTGTCGAAATGGGCGCGCGAGCTTGAGCAACACGCCATCATGATCTGCCGAGCCGTCTCCGCCTCTGCAATACGTTGCGAGTTGATGGGATGTGCAACTTCAAATTCCGAGATCCAAGAAGGAGAGAAGGTGCTGGTAACATCGGGATTATTGAAGAACATGTCGCAAAGGCCACGGAAGCGAATGGCCTCAAAGTCCGTGTTCGAGGGATAAAGTGTTCTGTATGTGTTTTGAAGCTGTTGATCGTAGTCCAACACACTTTGATCATCTGCTCCAACTGGATCTTGTCAATAGCGCATTCGCGAGATCAGAGAGGGGGCACTCACTGCAGTCGGAAAACACATGTCCATCGTTGATGATCCAAATAGCAGCACCAGGTGCATAGACTTCTTGCACGCTCAAAGAGAAGCTGTGAAGAGTCTGCAGAGCTATCCGCTCCGCCATATCTGGTCCCATTCCTCCAACCTTCCGACCGTTCGGAGATTTACATGGAAACGCTGGCACTCCCATTTGAATGCGCTCACCACGAACCACGAACTCAAGTACTCTTCGAAAGAAATGCTCTCTTCCATAATCCCACTCGTCATGTGAAGACACGTTTCTGAGTGTCGTTTCGAATAGAGTCGTGACTTGCCGGGTGATTCTGTGTGCGTCGGGTCCCGGTCCAGTGTCATTTTTCGAGTGTGGCCACAGGGTGGTCTCCAAGAGAAAGAAGGTTTCAATCCAGTCCCGCAATGCCGCTTGCTTTTCGGTCAATCCATTGAAGTGACAGCTCAGCAGTCCCACGTAGCAGCGTTTAGTCGTATGATATATTTCTCGCACAAAATGCTGATGGTGCTCCAACCCAGAATATGAGCAAGGACTCTCACAATCCGTTATATCGACTGGTGCTGTGTGAACTTTGATGCCGGAAGGCAAGACGCCGGCTTCAATAAACAGATTCGTGACTTGGGCTCTGATTGTAGACCAGTGTTTGGCGATGTTTTCGGCCTTCCGGCCTTCAACGGCAAGCAGTGTATCTTGGGCATCTCTACAGAAGAGGCCTTGAACTGCGTGATATGGGGACGATCCCACATTCATCTTGATCGTTGATAAGGCTGCAGAGTAGATGAATTAGATAGTTCTGAGCAAGTAATGATGAGCAACGACCCTTGATGTTGGAATATCGCTACAGTACTGTGCAGCGTGGATCCCCCTTTCCTTATGTTCCGGTCACCTTACGTCAGACATGTTGAGGTTGGTTTCGACCGCCATCAACCAACGAGCTCGGCCTCCAAAGGTCTCGCGATGAGCCGTCACATCGTAGGATCGCCTCGCCCCTGATGCGGGCACGCTACCGCAGACGTGACCAAAGTCGTGCTCTCGGAATCGCCAATAGGCCACGCTATTCCATAGGAGAAACACCGCTTGTCATCACGCTGATTCATGAGGAGCTCGATCATCTCACACACCTTCCGTATCCAGTTCGTGTTCCCCGAGTTCTCGAAAGCACTGGAGCGCTCATCGCGGTACGTCAAAGCTCTGGCTAAGAGCCGCCTTGCAACCCAGCTCATACAAGAAGGAATATCACTCAGCGCTAGACTGGAGTACTCTGCACGCCTCGATACCTGAGAAGACCCACTGCTGGAGCTAAAAATGGCCAGTGATGGTTGGTACGGCGATGAGGGTTGATCCTCTCTGCATCCGGCGCTCCACCCTGAGAAAGGACACGGGTGATTCCTTTAGGGAGGGAAATGCGACGAGAGAGATTATCGCTCTACCATCGACACTGACCGGTCCTTACCAGTCCGTATTCGATGTATGACTATCTGATCTTTGACAAGGCAAAACCCCTTAGAACGCACCCTCCACGGCAAAGAAGATGGCTAAGGAAGCCTTAATTGTCTGTGAAAAGACTCGAAATAGACCACTCTCCTTTTCGCTGTACCCTTGCGGCGAGTTTGCCTTCGTTCCAGTTTGTCAGAAGAACTCGCTTGGCATGCGGTAGTATTGGTAAGAGGCGTTCACCGGTAACCATGCCGAGACTGTGCAACCGTGAGCTAGAGACGGACCGTAATGGGCCATTAAATATTGATGTTGACTCGCGGTTTGCTTTCACGAGAAGGAGTGCATGTCGCTTGGGCTGCCGATCCTTCCAGCAGAAACTCCTTGGCCTGATCCCACTGACTTAGGTGTAATAGCGGTAAAATACAACCTAGACTATATCGATGAACAGTCCTGTGCGAATAGACACTTCTGCACTCCCACGTGGAGCATGCTTCGACAGCCACGAAAACTAAGGCGAGCACACCTTAATTCGCCACGCTTTGTTTGCTCATTTAGCAGCAGATGGCGCGGTAGAGCTCGAGCGGATTTGAGCGGCTAAGTTGCAACACGACGCCGGTCCAAGCCACTATAAACACGGCCACTAATAACGGGAGCAAGGTTACGGGCCGTTGCGACCACTGCGCGATACCGACAGTGCTTTTTCCTTGGCATATGCACGATCCTGAGTCGAGTCAGCAAGGATGACGGCCTTAGCGTTAGACCGTTTCTGCGCATCATCGTTTAGAATTGCCGTGCGAAGGTTTGCTCCTGATGCTGATCGTTTTGCCTAGATTTGTGACAAACCCGGCTGAAGGATCTCGGAGGGATCTGACTATCTCGCCTAGCGTCCATTGAGCAAAGTGGGTGGTAGGGCCCACATGCTGGCCCCGCGTTGCGAATACACAACTGGGCACAGAGTTTGCGCTTGACTCCACATCACGGAGGACGGAGGGTGTTCGTGAGCCGAGGGTGCAACCGTACGGGTCGCTCCGGGCGAAAGTTCGCTGTGTGTTGAGCAGGTTTCCTACTACTTCAACGTCTCTTTGGAAATCTAGGATATTGTTTGATCATACGCTCAAACCAAATTCCTCGTTGTCTCACTCTGTTTTCAATATTCGCCATGGACGCAAAGGAGCCGCAAAATTCCATTCTTGACGCCATAGATGGCAGATCTAGTCATTCGTCGAACGGCGACATTCCCAAAGAGCCAGCAGCCGCAGCAGAATCACACGATATTGAGAAGACAGCATCAATAGTGCTCCCTCCTCCATACACGGCCTTCACGCCCGGACGACAGCTGCTCATTATCCTCATTGCAACAGCAGCCGGCTTCTTTTCTCCAGTCTGCGGAGCCGTCTACCTCCCGAGCTTGAAGCTTTTTGAGAAGATCTTCAACACCACATCCGGCGTTATAAACGGGTCTGTCAGCATTTACTGGGCGGTGTTCGGCATTGCGCCCCTCTTTGGTGCACCTGCCAGCGACTTTGGTGGTCGAAAGACGGTTTACATTTGGTCGCTCGCAGTTTTTCTTGTGGCAAATGGACTACTTGCCGCACTACCGCCTACGTTGGGCGGGCTGTTCACGCTCAGGGTTTTCCAAGTAAGCTCTTTGGCGTGCTATCACAGCTCATGAGCGAAATGCTAACTGAATTGCAGGCGATCGGTTCGTCAATGGTGACTTCTGTTGGTGCTGGTACCGTGGCGGATGTCACAGAACCCGCGAAACGTGCCTCAAGAATGGGGCTTTTCCTTCTCGGACCGCAATTAGGCCCGCTATTGGGACCATTGATCGGGGGTCAATTCTCGTCTGAGAGTCGCTGGAGGTGGATTTTTGGCTTTCTCAGTAAGCGCCCATATGATCTCCATAAGATGTCTGCTGATTTTTCCTTAAAAAGGCATCGCTGCTATCCCCGTGTACACCCTCATGCTGTTCTTCCTCCCGGAAACGCTTCGATGCCTAGTTGGCAATGGCAGTCATTACGCAGAGAAAGGCTGGTTTGTTGTGCCTAGGTTTCGTCAAAAACAGGTCGTACCGGATGGGGAATATCCTAGGCCGCCACGCTTTACGCCAAAACAACTGTTCCGCGTCCTGTTGTTTGTGCCGAATTGCATCGTCACGTTGTCCTCTGCCTTCAACTTCGCCGGTCTTTCCACCATGTATGTTGTATTTCCGACTGTCTGGCAGACAAAGTACGGCTGGAGTGGGAGTGAAACGGGGTACGCGTATCTGGCACCAGGTAAAACCAAAACTGAATTCTTGAGCCGTGTCGGACACTTACATTAATAGGTGTCTTCTTGTTGTTAGCCTCGTTCGCGATCGGCCGCTTTTCTGACTTCCAATATCGACGATACAAGGCAAAGCACGAGGGGAAAGCGCCAGCACCGGAGTGGCGAGTTGAAATGCAACTGTATGCATACATCATAACAGCTGCTGGGAAGGCCATGTTTGGATGGTTTATCCTCCGACATTACCACCCAGTGGCAGTTCTGGTAGCGATATCCCTCGGTAAGCCATGCCCTTCAGTCGCACCCTGCTTGCAGCCCGAACAGATGACTGACACCTGCTTCTTTGTAGCTGCTGTGGGTACAGGCATGATTATGATACTCAGCACCAGCTATCAAACAGAGTGTATGCCAACATCAGCGGCATTACTCGTCGCTCTCGGCGGACTGTTGAGGAACGTCGGTTCTGCGATCGCGGCTGCCATCCTAGATTCGCTGCTGGGACGTATGGGGTATGGATGGTTTTTCACCGGGCTTGCATTCATGGATATCGCATGTATCAGTGGCTTGGTCTTCATACGGTTCCGCGGACACGTATATCGTGAGAACTTTACAGCCTCTTCGAAGCCGGCCCTTAGCCCCAAATAGATAGATAGATAACTTAGTATACAAAGCTTGCCATACACTCTCGAGCTCCCAACCGCCTCTCGTGACTTCCAAGATTGTTCGCATTCACATTCGAACTGATTCCAGGAGGCTCCCAAAAACCTGCAACCAGAGGCAGGCCAGCTCTGCCGGCACTTGAATGCTCGGGATACGGTGATCCGTTGACACACGTGGAACGAGCGTGCCATCTGCTGGTTACAACTTGCCACACGCGGACGCAACAGCGCGACATGAGCTCCTCGGAAAGTGAAGCGAGGTATGTATGGGAATCGCCCGAAGTGTTTGGATGCATTAGGGTAGGTTGCAATATTTGCCATCATGGTGTCGGCTCAGTGCTTCCTACTGTGGCATGAAGACGAGCTGTTCAGTAGTGTACTCCAGTGTCGGCTCTTGATGGTCCTGGTTCTCGCTAGGCGCTAGGATTCCAGTGTCGGTCGTTGCTGACTAGGCTGCACAACCAAGTACGGTCACGGCTAGAGTCCCGAAGGAGCGGTAAGAGCGGCGATCATTCCTCTTTTCAACACAAACAAAGTGCTCAAATGAACGCGCGCCAAGAACGCGTGGCTGTAGGAATGCACACCCAACTCCACGCGAGAATGCCCAGATGGCTCCAGGTCTGCGTATGATTCCCCTTCCATCCCTTTGTGTGGGTGCCGTACGGTGTGGGTTTCGGTGCGCTACATTTGATATATATGTATATATGCGAACATCGTCCAGGCCATAAAGGATTCAGCATCTCTTCGAAATCCAGTTGCCAAGTCCGACCGACACTGAGAAAGTGTCAGCAACATGACCAAAGACAACAAGAAAACCCACGTCGACAGCATCACTGTGGCGCGCAGTGACACGGAGGACAATGTTGAGGCTGCCCAGCCAGAAGCATCGCGCTCGCCTCTAGGCAAGAAGAAGGCCCTCATCGCTTGGATGATCTTGTGTTTTTCGGTACGCCACTCCCTAGGCTTTCAGTACCCAGCTGATGAATTTAGACCGGTCCAGTTGCCAGTATGGCCGCGCGATACGTACCAGCTGTATTGCAGTCGTCTGCAAATATACTTGGACATCGTCCAGGTAGCAAATTGTCGTGTGCGAAACGCGGCAAGATTGAATGTGTGGTTCCATTCGGCAAAGGCGAAGTCGATTACAACAGTTATGTACTGTACCTGCAGTCGATCGGGCGAGCTACAGAAGGCCTGTTGACCATCTTTGTGTCTGGCGTAGCCGACTTCACTCGTAATGCCGCCCATTTCAATGATGTGCCGGATAAAGCTTACCAGTCGCAGATTTCCGCAAGACCCTAATGATTGTGACCATTGTCATCTTTGGTACCTTCGCTCTCCCGTTTGCGTCTTTCAGCGACAAGACGTACAAAAATCTCGTCGCCGGCTCCGTCTTATGGGTATTCATGACAACCATTCAAGGTGTCTATGGGACTCTCGAATCGTCGTACATTCCGCTTTTCATGCGCGAAGCAGGCTGGATCCGAACGCGTACCCGCATCGTCGAGAATGGGGTGATCGAGATATCCGATGAAGAAAAGAGCACAAAGGAGCTGTTAAATCGCGGGACATTGGTCAGCGTGCTTGGTCTCCTGTCTGGCAATGTCGGCTCCATAATCGGACTACTCATCGGCGTCATCATCACATATAGCGATGGGACTGGCATCACGGATGGATACAAGCAGTAAGTATCATGAATGCAGCATTTTATACACCCAGCTAACTGCTTAAGCTTTCTCCTCGCCGTTACTATCTCTGGATGTCTCACGATTGCATTTGGCGTACTTGGGTATCTTCTTCTTCCCTCCGTTAAGGGCACCAAGCCGCCAACTCGAAACTTAGCCTACTTGGCTATCAAACGCTGTATGTCTCCGTTATCCTGCTTCTGTCATATTCGCTCAAACTGACTTTTTAGGGTTCCAACTCTTCAAGTCCATCCCGAAGTATCCTGAAGCTTTCAAGCTTTGCGTTGGCTGGATTCTATGGAATACTGGTTATAGCAACTTCAACTCCGTCATCTCCCTCCTTTTCCGCGAAGTCAGTGGCTTAGGCACTGGCGACGGTCTATATACGGTTTACACCTTCATGGCCGTCACGACAGCGTCGCTTGGAAGTTTGGCGTGGATGTTCATCTTTCCTCGCGTAAACTTCAAGATCAAGCATTGGGCATACACCTTCCTCTGCATCAACATATTCTGCGTCTTTTGGGGTACACTGGGTATCAGTAACAACGTCAAGATCGGGTACAAGTATGTTCCAGAGTTCTGGATTGAGCAGACACTGATCTCCGCTACAAGCTCTGCGCTACGCTCGTGCAACAGGGTCATGTATGCGTCGATGTTGCCTCGCGGGAGAGAAGCTCATTTCTTTGGCCTAGAACTGACGTTGGATTTGGCGACTGGATGGGTCAATCCACTCGTCCAGTCTGTCATCCAAGACCACACTCACAACCTGAGGTACCCCATGCTTCCCAACCTATTCCTGCTTGTGATAGCAGCGGGTTTCTATTTGTGGTTCGACTTGGACAAGGGAATCAAGGACTCGCTCACGGCATTTGATGATGCAGCTGCACCTCTAGAAGAGACAATCGAGGCACGAGAGGAGAAGCGATAAGGTTGCGAGTGCGAAGGGCGCATAATATACATGGTCGAAAGATGAAGAGTCGCAACGAAACGCAAATTTTAATACAATCCTCTACATCTGCATACGTTCCTTGCACAACATCATTTCGTCTTTCCAAGTGGTGTTTGCAGGCATATTTCTCTTATTCACCCCTTAGTGACCTCGCTCGGTAGGTAAACTCGTATTTGGTTGCTACCTTTCCAGGCTAGTACCCGGCCCTCAGTAAGCCTCAGTTCACTCTCGTCACGCGCCCATCACAACTTATCACCTTACAGTCCTCAGTGCACCGCACCTAGATTGAGCATGGTGCCAAACAGGCAAGACGTGCCTATATGACAACGACAGCCCCCCATTGCACAAGCAGTGACCAATGGAGTACTCTGGGACGGAGCTGACATTATTGGTCACGTGGTGCGGGGTTTGAAAGTCTAGTATTTCAAACACGCGAATCATTGACATTGCCACACTACACCCAGTGTCTCACGACAGGACAACAGCACGCTACAATCGAGTGAATAGTCCATGCCAATGGATTTCGCAGTATAGACAGCGACAGTAATCTATCAAGCATCCTGCACAAGCCAGCTTCTCCACGCTTCATCCGCAGCCAGCCTCTCCATGTCCTCTTCCTTCAACAAGATGCTCACTTCTATCGCTTCATCACCCTCGCTCTCAGGCACTCTGCGTCTAGACAGCATCATTACGACACCATCGAACTTCACCATCGCACTCCTTACATACTGTGGCTTTCCAAGATTGGGCCCAAAGTCAAGGTCATAGAGACCAACCCCGGCCATGCTGGTGAAGTGGAGATCAGCAGGACCGTAGAAGAACCAAGAAGGCACCAGATCAGTCAGGTCAGGGTTGGTGTCCGAAAGCTGGATGATCTCGTACATATGGTCCGCGGTGAGCTTGTCGCTGGCAGATGCGATGCTGGTTATCACAGGCTCCAGTCTATCGACTGTGCTTTCGGACGGAATGAATGCGAGTTTGTCAACGGCTGCTTCTGTCAAGGCATATCCAAGACAGTTACCCAGGTATGGTTCGCTGCTAACCGTCGGGCCTAATAGTCGACGGCCGCTGACCGAAAAGTCCATTTTCGAAATAGTGGCGGAAGAGACGGGGTTCTCGGCGCGCGTAGTACGGATGTGGGTAATAGACGCCCAAATGAGCGCCGTCAGAATATTGTTGACCGTCAACCACCGAGCTGGTAGCTTGTCTGCTAGTTTGGCTTTGATGAAGTCGATTCGTAGTTTCGAAAATGCAAAGACCCTGTTTATTCCAGTTCCAGGCTTCGGCGTTCCAGCCGCCGCCCCGCCATGGACTGCGGCGGCCAGCCTTGACTTCAGAGCATATTCGGGATGGCGTCGCAGTATTTCATCAAATTCCAGACCCTGAACACGTTCGGGAACTTGGAGCATGCCGCCCAGAAGTCGGCCTCTTCGTTTGGGAATGTCTTCCGGGTCAATGCCCAGTGCAGAGCCTCGAGTGTTCTCCGCTATGGCACGCAAGACCTCGCCATACCCTCCGCCATCCATGACCTTGTGGTACGTGAGAATACAGACGACGAGGCCTCCACCGTGGATCTTAGTGTAGCTTGCAGCCAACACTGGAGCTTCGAATCCTGCGTCTGCCTTTGGAACTGGTGTTCCAAACACACCCAGAGAGAAAGGCGCTCTGTTGGACTGGAGCTCCTTGTAGCTCGGAAATCCATCTGGTGCGGGGATCTCACGAAATTGCGGAGCGGGATCTTCGTTGCTATAGGTAACGTACGTTTGGCCACGATCCTCAGACTTCTCGAAAGCTTTGCCTTTCAAGAAAGGAAGTTGATTGCAAGTCTTCAGGAGGGCTTGTTCGAGGTCAGAAACGGCCGCATCGTAGTCGGTGACGGGAAAGACAAGAGCAAATCGACTGTAGATTCGCGGACCATGTTGATCGAATGGAGACAAAACGAAGGTTTTCTCAACCATAATTCACGCCAAATAACGAATAATTTTGCGAAGTAGAGGCAGAAGCGCAAGTACAGCGGATGTGGACCGGCACGACATGACTCTCGAAAAAATGATAACCGGAGGAAGCAATGCACGTGCCACGAGAACAGAAAGCCACCAACTTCGACCTTAGTCAAGGTGTGCGCACAACGTTCACAGAACGCCTGAGGCCTTAGTCAGAACGCGAGCGTAAGCCGATAGCGCCGTGAAGCACGGTGCAGGTAGGCACCGAGTGCACCTACCTGCAGCTCCCTGCAGCCCCCTGCACTTCCGGCTTAGGACAACCCTTGTGTAATAAAAAATCTCGTTTCCCGTGTATTGAACCGCAATCCTTCCGAACGGCCGAGTCCGAGTCTTAGTCTTGGTGCGCGGCTGATTGAGCATTTTATTCCGTCCAATTAGAACAGAGATTAAAAAGGCAAAGCACTAGCCACTTACCACAACTAGAGTACAGCTTCACAGATGCTCTCATCAAAACGCATATGAGCTTCGAGACCTTTAGATCTATGGTCACATGTGGGTGCAGTGGGCTCATCAAGGTTTGGAGTTGCAACGCCAGGGACTCGGTTCTGGTGATCCGAACATCTATTTCCATGACCGGAATGTCCATCCTAGCGTACCTATGCTGCATCTGCCACACGCGACCCGTCCGATGAGTAGTGCTGATCACGTTGTTACACGCTATCTTCGCCAAGCAACCTCACGCCTCTTAGCCTCGTATCTGACCATGAACTTTGCAGCTAAGTCATAGTCTATGATCCCATGGCTTAGTGGAGAGGACTAGGAAGTGCGCTTACCTCCCTCATGCTCTGTGTATACGGTGTAGGGATCAGCATTCCGCCGCATGAGGGAAACGCCGAGCGAGATCTTTGTACGTGATCTATCAGCCAACACCAACCGACCCACTAGACAAATGAACATCCATGCGGCTTATCAGCTTCCCGTTGAGATATGCTGACAATCATGTATTACACGCTATGGTTACATTCTGTCCTCCCACCGCTTACCTGAGAAGTGCTAATGTCGAAGGCAAAGGATTTAGGAAGGCGGTTGCGGAATTATTATATCGAGTCAGGGGGTTATCAATAGCATGCTAACTTTAGACATTCCCAACAGAATGGCAAAACAGGAAGAATCATTGTGAGGTTGCCATGTACCAGGCACCGCTCCCGCAAGTCGAGACCTGTTTGCAGTAACTTACCCAGCTACTCAGTTTGAACTTCGTCACCGGTCGCCATCTTCTATAACGTCTATTGCGTTTGACGCCATCATGGCCGTGTTCTCAGAGTCCAACGGAACGCCAACGGCCAATGGCCACGGGTCTTCTATATCGAATGGAAACGGCATTTCGCACCGTGCCAATTCCATGCCTCCTAGTGGGGATGCCAATGCGAAAACGTCAACAACAAGCTCAAGAGCAGAATGTGAATTTCCCATTGCCATTGTAGGAATGAGCTGCAGGTTTGCTGGAGACGCGACAAGCCCTTCCAAACTATGGGATCTTTGCCTCAATGGCAAAGATGCATGGTCATCGATCCCCAATGAGCGGTTCAATCTTCAGGATTGGTACCACGAGAACCCAACGAAAGCTGGACGCACGAATGTGAAGGGCGGATACTTTCTCAAAGAAGACATAGGCTTGTGGGACGCCAACTTTTTCAAATTTTCCCAAGACATGGCCGCAGTGAGTTGCAGTCTACTGCCTTGAATAACGACAATGCTGACTCTCAGCCAGGCCCTGGACCCGCAGATTCGACTCTTACTTGAGGGACTCTACGAAGCGACCGAAGATGCCGGTATCCCCATAGAGAACTTGGCAGGCTCGGACACGTCCGTCTTCACTGGCATCTTTAATAGGGACTACTACGAGATGTCCGCACGGGATCCGGATCGGCTTGCGAGCTCGACCCAAGGCGTCGGCGCTGCCATGGTTTCGAATCGCATATCACACTGGTTCGATCTCAGAGGTGCTAGCATGTCCATTGACACTGGTTGCAGTGCGGGTATGGTGGCTCTGCACCAGGCGTGTCGATGTATATGGGCCGGTGATTCGCATCTATCTGTTGTTGCAGGAGCAGATGCGCTAATCACGCCCGATCAATTCATCGCGATGTCCTCACTCGGTGTGCTCAGTCCAGATGGCAAATGCTTTGCCTGGGACTCGCGAGCAAACGGCTTCGGCCGCGGGGAAGGGGTTTCGGTTCTCATTCTCAAACCGCTTAGTGATGCGGTGCAGGATGGAGATCGTGTCCACGCAGTAATTCGAGCGAGCGGGATAAATCAGGATGGGAAGACGCCGACGATTGCGTCTCCGTCCATGGAGGCGCAAGTACAATTGATTGAGGAAACTTACAGACGAGCTGGTCTGGATATCCGAGATACAGCATACGTCGAAGCACATGTAAGTAGATGAAGTTTGTATGCACTGGCATTGATTAACCACGAAACGTAGATGACAGGCACGAAGGTTGGAGACCCTATCGAAGCCGAGGCATTGGCTCGCACATTTGGTCAGAGTCGCCACGCGAACGATCCAATCTGGGTAGGATCTGTGAAGCCCAACATCGGCCATACGGAGCCGTGCAGTGGCATTGCTGCCATCATCAAGACTGCCTTCGCTCTAAGAGACGGGCTCATTCCTCCCAACCTCAATTATGAGATTCCGAACAAGGCCATTCCTTTGGATGGATGGCATCTGCAGGTACCAACGAGCTTGACACAATGGCCCCATTGCAAGCTCTTCCGTGCCTCCGTGAACAACTTCGGCTATGGTGGCACAAACGCTCAGTAAGTCTTTGTTCAAGTTCCCCTCCTTACCCTGGCATTCTGCTGCAGATAACTGATAGATCTGACTAGTGTGATCATGGAGCGCGCCCCTGTCAATACCCCCCGACAAGCCACGACTAGCGTTAATGGTTACACCAACGCTCGCACCAACATCACTGGAAAGCCCAACGGCTACGCCAACGGTATCAATGGAAGCACAAATGGTCACTCAAATGGCTATACGGATAGCAACACTGATGAAGATACATCTGATCAAGTACGCGTCTATATTATCTCTGCCAAAGATGCTCGGGCGGCCAAGGAGATGGCAGAGAGATTCGCCAGTCACATCCGTCAATCTGCTGCGGACGGACGACCCGTTCATCCAAGAGACCTCGCCCACACCCTTGCGAACAGACGTTCGCTTCTACATTGGATCATCGCCGTCTCTGCCACCAGCCTCAAGGAACTCTGCAACCATTGGGAATCGCCAGGCACCAAGGCCATCAATGCGGAGCGAAAGCCAGCGAAGCGGCTCGGGTTTGTCTTCAATGGTCAAGGAGCACAGTGGCATGCCATGGGAAGAGAACTTATTGAAGCTTATCCACTATTTGGGCAGAGGATCCGCGAAGCTGGGCGCATTTTGAAGGAGTATGGCGCCAATTGGTCGCTGCGGGACGAGCTGATGAAAAATGCTGCTTCGACACGTGTCAGCGAGGCCGACTTGAGCCAGCCTTCTACTGTCGCAATTCAATTGTGCTTGGTGGACTTGCTGCAGTCATGGGGCATCGCTCCGGCAGCCGTAACTAGCCATTCTAGCGGTGAAGTCGCAGCTGCCTATGCCGTTGGTGCCTTGTCGTTCAAGGAAGCTCTTGGGGTCATCTACTACAGAGGTGAGCTGGCTCTGAAGTTGCAGAAACTCAACATCGTTAGAGGTGGCATGGCGGCTGTGGGTCTTGGCGTTTCAGATGTCAAGAAGTACCTCGATGACATCATCACTGCCGGTACTCTCACTGTTGGCTGTATCAACAGCCCAAACAGCGTTACCCTCTCCGGAGACCTGGATGCCATCGATGAAATCGTAGCGAAATTAGATGCAGATGGCGTCTTTGCAAGAAAGCTTAAGGTCCCCTTGGCATACCACTCTCCTCACATGTCGCACATCGCCAAGGAATACACGGACAAACTCGAGGGAGTTCTTGACGGCAAATCGAAAAGCCGAGACGGTATTCTCTTCGCCTCATCGGTCACGGGAGGAGTGGTCACCTCGGCAAGGGTCCTGTCACCTTCGCACTGGGCTCGGAATCTCACAGGGGCTGTCCTGTTCGAGCAGGCGTTCGAGAGCATGTGCTTTGGACCTCATGGCATGAACGTTGACATGATTGTGGAGCTCGGCGCGCATAGCACGCTCGCAGGACCCATCAGGCAGATCCTCAAACGCAAGAACGCGGAACTACCATACGTCTCGTGCCTCAAGAGGCCCACCAACGCAGTTACAACAATGCATGAGGTTGTTTGCGAGCTCCTCGCGCGTCAATACCCAGTCTCATTGGCAGACGTGAACTTGGAGCATGCGGACACAGCCAGCTTCGTTCCTGATCTGCCGACGTATCCCTGGAACCACAAGACGCGTTACTGGGACGAATCAAGATTGAGCAAAGAGTGGGGACATCGAAAGTTCCCCCCACATGAGATTCTCGGCTCCATTCTCCCCATTGGCGCCGGGAACAAGCTCACTTGGAGAAACTTTTTTCGCGTTTCTGAGATGGAATGGGTGCGTGAGTATCAACTTGCCGGCCAGATCATGTTGCCAGCAGCGACGCACATCACCATGGCGATCGAGGCGTGCCGCTTACTCACCGACCCTTCAGAGGCGAACATTCGTGGATACATATTACGAGACATTGAATTCATGGATGCCGTAGTGATCCCTGAGCATGCGCCTGTGGAGGTGCAGCTCTCACTCTCGAAGTGCAATGCGAGAGAGCTTGAACATGCCGGCTGGTATGAGTTCGACATCTGCTCTCTCGGAGAAAGCGATCTTTGGGTAGAGAACTGCAAGGGATACGTCTCTGCAGAGACGGGTGACGCGGTGAGGGCAGCCACAACGCGCTTGCAGACTATACCATTTGAGGACGAGTACCTCCTTCGACCCACAGACGTGCAACCCGGCCCATGGCTAAATAATCTCATCGATGCCAGAGCCGATGGCAGCAAGGCTATTACTAGACTCAGAATCCCTGATCTTGCTTCCAAAGGGCCTACCTGCGTCCTGCACCCGACAACTCTGAACTCTATTTTCCAAACCACAATCTGCTGCTTGCCTGATCCGAAGGCTCGTGAGGGGACCGTCGTTCCTCGCCAAATCAAGACCATGTCTATTCCCGAGAACATCAATTGTAAAAGCGGCCACGGACTGCAAGCCTTCACTGAGCTCATTGGCGAAAGCGGTCCAGGCTTGATCTCGAACATTTCAGTGATCAATTCAGACGATGAAGTGCAAGCCAGCCGCTCCTTCCTTCAGATGCACGGCTTTCTTTGCGAAGTGGTTCCCCCAACAAAAGATGCTGAGAGCCCCGACAGTTCGCCAATGTGTTCTAGATGCACTTGGGAGCTTGATATCCTACACGACATTCCTAGGACGATCAAGGATTCGATGGCGATCCCCATGCCGGAGGACGAGATAGACGAGCTACGCAAGCGTGTTCGCGCTTCCTTCTATCTCATTCACGACGCACTGAGCGAACTTGGAGAGCAACCGGACATGAGCAGCGGGGCATCTCTTCACAAATTGTTCTACAACTGGATGAAGGATGTTGTCGCGCGGGCGGAGAACGGAAATCTTTACCCCGGTAGCGAAACCTGGCCGAAGGCAAGCAAGGATTTGAGGCAACAAGTCTACAGTGAGCTTGATGCTATCGGGGGAAGTGATCGACTACTCTTTCGCCTTGGCTCGAAACTTGCAACAATTCTGCGTGGGGAAGTCGCGGCTCATGAATTGATGAGGGAGGGTGACCTTCTGAGCCAGTACTTCGCTGACACCAACGCCGCCACTATGCGTATTCATAAGCACGCTGCCAACATCATCAACCTTTTCGCTATGAAACATGCAGGGGCCAAGGTGTTGGAGATTGGAGCAGGCGCCGGGAATGCAACTCAGACCATTCTCGAAGCATTTGATGCTCGAGGCAAGCAAGAAGGCTTGGACGGCAGCCTGTTGGGTCACTATACCTTCACCGACATCTCACAAGACCCTTTTGCTACTGTGCGCGAGAAGCTCACCCGCTGGGAGGGTATGATGGACTTCAAGCAGCTCGACATCGAGCAAGATCCAGTCAAACAGGGCTTCGAGGCCAGATCCTACGACCTCATCGTTGCACCTACGACGCTTCATGCAACCAAGAGCCTCCATAGGACGTTATCACATGTACGGAAGCTGCTGAAGCCTGGCGGCAAGCTTATACTCTGCAGATCCACCCGAGATCGACTGGATACACAAGTGGTTATGAGACTTCTTCCAGAGCGGTTGCTGAATGAGGAACTCGGCAGCAAAATGAACCCTAGCACTTCCATCGAGTTCTGGGATAAGACTCTCCACGGGACTGGCTTTACCGGTGTTGACTTTGATATCGCGGACTGCGAAGAGGAAATGTTCACATCTGCCAGCCTCGTTCTCTCCACAGCCATCGATCCGGAGCATGTCGATGGCCCCATCTCTATTGTTCATCTTCAGGACCAGGCGCCATCCACATCATGGTTATCACAACTTTGTAATCAGCTTCAAGAGAAGACAGGCATTGCTCCAACAGTCGAAGTCCTGGGAGAAATGAGCTTCCAAGACAAGATCTGTATTCTAACCGCGGAGCTAGCCGCTCCATTCTTGGACGGTATTGGACCTGAGAATTTCGAGAAGATGCGCAGGCTCCTTACCCAAAGCCGTGGTGTACTCTGGTTAAGCGCCGGCGGCATCGCCGACTCTACCGAGCCCTCGTACGCTGCCACTCAGGGCCTCCTACGAACTCTGAGGCTGGAGGACACGAGCAAGCGGTACATTCACCTCGACTTTGAGCCGGGAGAGCCGTGGACGGAAGACAACATCCGCCACATCATACACGTCTTGCAGCAAAGCTTCAAGCCTACGGTTACTGTGGATGGAATAGACGTCGAATACTGTGTTAAAAATACGTCACTCCATGTCCCTCGCTTCATTACAGACAAGTTACAGAGCCATATCTGCGCTGGTAACGATTTCACACCTGAGCCTGAGCTCCAGCCATTTCTCCAGCCTGGCCATCCTCTCGTATGGGAGGCACCCAAGTCTGGCATGTTGAGCGATCACTATTTCACTGATGGTCTTGACCTCAAAGAGCCGCTGCCAGACGGTATGGTAGAAATAGAGGCCAAGGCATTCGGGCTCAACTTTCGAGACGTTCTTGGAGCATTAGGCCAGCTCGACGAAACGTTCCTTGCACACGAATGCAGCGCTGTCATCATGAGACTCGGCCCGAACACGGAAGAGAGCGGGCTCAAGATCGGCGACCGAGTTTGCTGCTTCTCTCTAGGTCGGTTTGCGAGCGCATCGCGGGTGCCCTGGACCAGTGTTGCAAAGATTCATGACATGCCATTCGAGTGGGCTGCAGCAATTCCCGTGGCGTATACAATGGCTTACCACTCGCTCTTCCACGTCGCACGTGTGCGAAAAGGTGAAATCGTGCTTGTTCATGCTGCTGCTGGTGGCTTTGGTCAGGCCGCCGTAATCCTGGCTCAGTATGCAGGTGCTCACGTTATCGTTACCTGCAGCTCAGCGCATAAGCGGAACCTTCTTCATAGGCAGTACGGTATTCCGCTCAGTCACATCTTGTCGTCTCGAGATGTTAGCTTTGCTCCAGCCGTCATGTCCTTGACTAAAGGCAAAGGGGTTGACGTTGTTCTGAATTCACTGGCTGGACCCTTGTTGAAGGCTTCGTGGGACTGCATTGCCCGCTTCGGTCGTTTTGTCGAGGTCGGTCGAATGGACATGGAGGCAGCTCGGAGACTAGACATGACGCCCTTCCGTCGCTGTGCCATGTACGCATCCGTCGACATGATGCAGCTGCTTGAGCACAACACAATGATGACTCGAGAAGCCTTTCTCGAGGGCATCCGTATCTGCGTTGAGCGGGCCAGGATCCCTATCTCGCCTATAACAACCAACTCTATATCTGACATTGAGAAGGCTATGCGACTGATGCAGACTGGAAAGCATACCGGCAAACTGGTTCTTCTTCCAAGCCCTCATTGTCAAGTTCCGGTACGTTTCCGCCGACTGCTCAACTGCAGATATCATACTGACATCCATCTTAGGTTCTCGCTGCCAAGCGGCCCGTATCTCTTAGTGCCGCCAATTCCACCTACATGATTGTTGGTGGTGTTACTGGAATCGGTACCGCCATCACCGAGTGGTTCATGTCTCAAGGCGCAAAGAACCTGCTACTCGTCTCTCGCCACGCAAGCACACATTCCCTCGGCTCCATCCTCCAAGCGAAGGGCGAGTCTCTCGGTTGCAAGATTCATCTTCGCGACTGCGACATCGCAGACGAGCAGAGCCTCATAAACTTGTTCGCCGAATGCTACGACACGCTACCACCGATTCACGGTATTGTGAACTGCGCCATGGTCCTAAACGACACCGTCTTCGAGCATATGAAGTACGAACAGTGGACCAACGGCATCCGCACCAAGATAAATACAACCCGTAACTTACACAAGCACATGCCTTCGGACATCTCTTTCTTCGTCAATCTTGCATCTGCGCTTGGTAGTTGCGGCAACACGTCACAATCCAACTACACAGCCGGCAACGCATATCAGGATGCTCTGGCACGACACCGGAACAAACTCGGCCTCCCAGCCGTATCCATTGATCTTTGCGTCGTGCGTAAGGTCGGCGTGGTGGAAAGTCGTGTTGATGGTGGCGACGGCGGCATCCTGTCGCGATTTGCGAAGATGGGTTTCGGCGAAATCGAAGTTGACGCCGTGCTCAGACTTCTGGAGGACGCCATCCGCAACCCAATTCCGGCATCACAGACAGCCAGTCAAGTGATTGTGGGCTTGACCGAACACACGGCCGACTGCTTGGCTAAGGAGAACATTGCGCGAGACCGACGTTTCGAGACGCTGCGATTGGCAACTAGGCGTAGCCCTGCTACGAGCTCGAGTCCTAGTGATGCTGACGGCAAGGCTGCACTTGTCCGTGCACTAAGCAATCCCGCTACATCTGCGCCTGAAGCCGCGGTATTACTGGTCAAAGTGTTGACTCTCAAGCTTGCGGAAGTCTTCAATCTCTCGCTCGATGAAATTGATGCCGGGCTTCCTCTGGTGAAGTACGGTGTCGATTCACTCGTCGCGGTCGAAATCCGAAACTGGCTGGGCAGTATTGTGAAGGGCAAAGTGGCCGTTTTCGACATCCTTCAGAGTCCATCGCTAAGGGAGTTTGGGGTGACGCTGGCGACGAAAAGTGGGTATATATCGAGCCTCGTTGTATAAATCCAACTTCTTCTCAATACCAAAATATCAAATAGTATATATTATATATCAAGACATCTACCCTGTAATTGTAAGTATTCTAAACTAGGGTTTTTTTTAATTAACTATTTATTATAAATTATAACTAACCTCTATTCTAAAAGTATTACTATAGGTTTTCTTTTAGTATTTTAGAATTTTTAACTTCTAAAATACTAGTTCTTTTCTTAAGAAAAAATCTATAAAAATATACTAAAAATTATTTAAATAAGTCTAATAGTTATATAGAGATTTACCTAAGGTTAGATCTTAAAAAAAAGACTTAGACAAACTTTTTATAAAAAAATATCTTTTTTTAAATCTATCTATAATAGATAAATTAGTTTAAGTTAAACTAATACTAAAATAGTATATATATTTTAAAATATAGAGGTTAAACTAATTTAAAAATCTAACTAAATTAGTTTAGAGTAGTAATATACTTTAATTTTAATATAACTTAAATATATTATATAGCTAGGCCTTATATATCTAATATAGCTTATATAATAAAAAATAATAATAATAATATATTAAAATATTTACTAATATAGCTAAAGTTAAAGTAATATTAAAGTTTACTACTAAGCTAGAAAGTAAGTTACTTAATACTATACTAACTTACTATTATAGGCTAAGCCTCTAAGGCCTTAGCTAATTAGCTTTAGTATCCTTTAGCTAAGCCTCTAAGCCTCTAAGGCTTTAGCTAAAAGTATATATACAATTTACTTAGATCTCTATTAAAGCTAGACCTACTACTAGTATTAGTTATCTAATTAATAATTTTTTATAATATACTAAAAACTAGGGTACCTTTCTTACTAATAATAAAATTTTTATAACTTTACTAATAATATTTAGATAATATTAGAACTTTAAACTTTAACTATAATAAATACTATACCTATAGCTTTTTATAATATAAGTATCTTTAATAATACTTATACTAAATACTATCTTCCTTATCTATAAGGTAGTATAAATACTATACTTATAGCTCTTTATAATATAGGTATCTTTAATAATACTTATACTAAACGCTATTCTCCTTATCTATAAAGTTATATAAATACTATACTTATAGCTTCTTATAGTATAGGTATTTTTAATAATACTTATACTAGACGCTATCTTTATTTATAAAGTAGTATAAATACTATATCTATAGCTTTTTATAGTATAAGTATTTTTAATAATACTTATACTAGATACTATCTTTATTTATAAGGTAGTATAAATACTATACCTATAGCTTCTTATAGTATAAATATTTTTAATAATACTTATACTAAACGCTATTAAAGTAACTTTTACTACTAAAAGCTAATTTATTATAATTTAAAACTTTCTTAATAGGCTTTTTAAGGTACTTTCTTAACTTAGTACTTAGAGTTAATCTAGATATTTAATAAGCCTATTATTAATAAGCTAGTTATTAGTAAGCCTTAAGTTTATAGTAAGCTTTATAAGTTTTTTAAAAATAAAATAAATATTTATAAGGCTATCTATAGTTTATTTAAAATTAAAAACTATCTTTTAACTTAGTGCTTAGAGTTAATCTAAATATTTAATAAGCTTATTATTAATAAGCTAGTTATTAGTAAGCTTTAAGTCTATAGTAAGCTCTATAAGTCTCTTAAAAATAAAATAAATATCTATAAGACTATCTATAGCTTATCTAAAACTAAAAACTATCTCTTAACTTAGTACTTAGAGTTAATCTAAATATTTAATAAGTCTATTATTAATAAGCTAGTTATTAGTAAGCCTTAAGTTTATAGTAAGCTTTATAAGCCTCTTAAAGATAAAATAAATATCTATAAGACTACTTATAGCTTATTAAAGACTAAAAATATAATTAAGCGTATAATTATAAATTTATCTACCTTTAAAGCTATTACTTTATACTTAGTAAAGCTTTATAGATATTATACTAGAATTATCTATACTTTATTAGTATAGCTATTAGCTATATAATAGAAGTAGAGTAAAACTATTTTACTATTTTAATATAAGAGATTTAACTTCTAGATACTTAATAGTAATTTATATAATACTATATAGGCTAAGAGGAGGAGAGTAAAATACTTTATATAACTAATAGGCTTAGGTTTATTAGATAAGTATACTAAGAATTCTATATCTTTAATATACTTATACTTATCTTATATATACTATACTATCTACTTTATAATACTAATAACTAAAAGACTACTAATTAATTACTAGAATATAAGAATACTATAACTAGCTAGCTAGTTATAAATTTTATTATACTTAGCTCTATTAACTACTAAACTACCCTTAGAACCTAATACTTAACTTATTACTTTTAACTACTTATCTATTTAATAATTATACTGTTACCCCTAGCTTAATATATACTTCTATTATAACTCTTTTAAAATAATAACCTAACTATAGCTATAAAGCTAAGGACTATATATATATATTCTTTAGATAGGTAAGGGCCTAACTATAATACTTTAATTAGTTTAACTTAAACTAATACTAAAATAGTACGTATATTTTAAAATATAGAGGTTAAACTAATTTAAAAACTTAGCTAAACTAGTTTAGAGTAGTAATATACTCTAATTTTAATATAACTTAGATATATTATATAGCTAGGCCTTGTACATCTAACGTAGCTTATATAATAAAAAATAATAGTAATATTACTAAAATATCTACTAGTATAGCTAAAGTTAAAGTAATATTAAAGTTTACTACTAAGCTAGAAAGTAAGCTACTTAATACTATATACTAGCCTACTTACTTACTTACCTACTTAATATTTAGTAAAATTAGTATAAGCTACTATCCTTAACTAACTAAACCTTAGAGAAAGACTTACTCTTAATATTTAAAAATAAACTAATTTTAGGCTAGCTTTAAGTATACTAAAAACTATTATATTATTATTTATAAAGACTATACTTAAAGTATAGCTAAGACCTACTTTTATATATACCTTTAGAAATACTATAGCTTTTTAATAGTAAAAATAAAGTAAGTAGTCTTTAAAGTAGTTTTATCTTAGTTTTTATACTAGTTTAAAGTAAATAGTATTATAGTATTTTTTAGCTAACTTATTTAGCTACTATAGTTACTACTACTTTTTAAAAATAGACTTAAGTACTTAAAACTAGAGTATAGTAAAATTAAAAAAATACTTAGTAATATATAAAGATACTATTAGCTAAAGTATAACTTTAAAAATAAAAGAAAAAAAAAAGTATAGCTTAAAAATTAGTAGTTTAAAGTAATATAAATAAAGAATATTTAATACTAAAAGTTTTAGCTAAGTAGTATACTTAAGTAGCTCTTTTAGGTAAAAAATATAAATAGTAAGTAAAAATATAAACTAATAATAGCTAAGTAGAATATTTAGTAAATACTAAAAAAGTTACTAACTTATATAACTAAAGGCTTAGTAAAAATATAAAAAGAAAAAAAAACTATAATTAAAGTAAATAATAACTAGTTTAAGTAAAATATATAGCTTAACTATATAGGTTAAGTAAAGTATTTAAAAAAGCTAGATACTAAGTAGCTTCTAATACTTATATATAACTCTAATAAATATAAGATAATACTCTAAATTATTAATTAAATAGTTAAGATAATAATCTAAAAGGCTTAGTAAGCCTCTAAGTTTAGTATTATTAAGTTACTTACTATAATATTTATTAATAAGTATAAGACTAAAAATAATACTAATAAAAAGCTATTTAATACTAGGTAGATAGTAAAGATAATATTTAAATATAGTAAGTAGTAAATAGAAGTAGTTTAATATATTTAGTAAATATACTAGCTTTTTATTATTAGCTAATAGAATATTAGTAATATTTAAAGTAAAAAACTACTATACTAGCTTACTATAAGATAAGAGCTTATACTATAAAAAATTAAGATAGTTTTTAAGAAAGATATTTTTAAAGAAGTAAAATTTTTTATAATATAAAATATTAGTAAACTAAAAGTAAATAAGGCTACTAAAGTACTAGCTTTTACTAATATATATATAAAAGAAAAAGAGGTTAAAGAACTAGTACTAAAGCTAATACTAGTACTACTAAACTATTAGCTAAGTAATACTAAGTATAAAAATATATTAGTAAGTAGCTTAGTAGTACTAAAAATTAGTAGAGACTTTAGTTAGATTACTTCTCTATTATATATACTTAAGCTAGCTAGTATTATAAATATATCTTAAATACTTATATTATACTAATTAACTAAGCTATACTAAAGCTAAATTACTAAGCTAATAAATAAAAAATAAATAAGCTAGTATAAAGCTAAAGTATAAATATTAAGCTATTTTAAGCTAGTATAAGAGATAGTAGCTAAGTTTATAATACTAACTAACTTTAATAGCTAACTTATACCTATTAACGCTATATAGTATATAAAAGTATTTAGACTAAAGATTAGAATAGATATAATTAAAAAGGGTATAGTAGACTAGGTTAATAACTTACTACTATATAGTAATATCTAGTTTAATATATTATAGCTAAGGTTAATAGTATAAGGCTTAGTTATAAGCTTATAGTAATAGCTAGTAGAGAAGCTAATACTAAAAAGAGTAGATAGAAAGAGTAAGATAGTTAATAATATTTTTATACTAGTTATATATTAAAATAAGCTAGTAGATAACTTAGTAGAAGATAAAATAAAATAAAGCTTTTTAAATAATAACTAAAACTATAGTATACTTAAGGTAAAAGACTTAAGTAAGTAGCTAGTATAATAAATTACTAAAAATAAGTAGTTAATATTAGAGTTTATTAATATAGTAGTAACTTAAGCTATAATATAAAATAAGTAAAAAATAATTATATAAAATAAAAATTAAATTAATAAGTACTAGAGAGATATAAAAGTATTTTAATAAAAGTTATTACTTATAGTCTATTTTATAGGTAGAGGCCTAGCCTAAAGTATAGAGCTAGTAATAGTATAATATTATAATAGCTTTAATAGAGAGAGCTATAAGATTTTTATTAAAAATAGGCTTATTATAGTTCTAATTATTTACTATAAGAATATTAAGATAAGTAGAAAAAGTAAGGTAATTTATTACTACTTACTATATAAAGTTAGTAAGCTACTACTATACTATTTAGTATTTATACTACTTTTCTTAGAGATAATTAAGAGTACGCTTAAAAAAGAGCTAATTATAATAAGTAAGTATATATAAAAGCTAAAGCTTAAAAAAAAGTAGAAGATACTATAAAAAAAGAGATTATAATTAAATAAAAAAAGCTACTATATTATAAAAGGTATAGATAAAAGTAAAAAGGAAAAAGTAAATATAAGTAAAAAAAAAAATAAAGTAGAAAGGCCTACTATAGAGCTATAAACTTTTAACTAAATTAGTTTTACTTTTTAGAAAACTTTACTAAAGTATATAAGTATAAAGGTTAGGCTACTAGCCTAGTAGTATAGTATAATAAGTATATTTTATTAATATTTTAGTAATAAGTTTATAGTTAATACTATTATCTAAGAGCTTAAAGATAAGTTAGATAATAATAAAAATAAAGTATATAACTTATAAACTAAGTATAAATTAAGGCTAAAAAGAATAATTTATAGTTAGCTAATTACTAAAAGTTTATTTAGTATAAAGTAGAAGCGTACTAACTTTAAAAGAGTTAATAAAAAATAGTACTTATTTTTATAAATAACTTTAGTACTAAAGTATAAAGCTAAGTAAAAAATAAAAGCGCGCGCTACTTAAAAAGAGGTTATTTAAAAAAAATTTAAATAGTAAAAGATAATATAATAAGTAGATATTAATAATATACTAAAGTAGCTTATTAGAGAGTAGGCTAAGTTCTATAGTATATAAAAGCTAGTATTAAAAGTAGTTATATAGTATAAAAGCCCTATAGTTATAATTATAGATATAGAAGCTAATAAGAGTATTTTATTTATACTACTAGTATTTATATCTACTAAAATTACTATTATTATTATACTACTTATCTTATTATAAGAGGATATTAAGGCTTACTATAATAAGCTAAAAATTATTTATATAAAGTAGAATAGCTAGAGGCTAAGTAAATAGGTATAAGTTATACTTATTATACCTAAGTCTACTATTAACTAGATATTTAGCTACTTTTTTAACTAGTAGTAATCTATAAGTAGAGTAGACTATATTATAATTAATAAGTACTATATAGTACTAGATTTACTTAGTAAGTAAAAAATAAAGATTATAGTACTTTATAGTCTAGTTAAAGTAGAGTTATAGCTTATATACTTAATAATAATACTATAGTTAAGTAAGAAATAGTAATTTATCTAGCTTATAAAGCTACCTTTAAAGAAGTACTACTACTAGTTCTATAAATTAACTTTAAAGCTAAATATTTAATACTAAGTATAATACTATAATATAGATAAAGAGGAGGAGAAGGTTTATATATTAGTAAATAAGTTAAAGAAAAAGTATCTACTACTTAGCTAGATTATTATATACTATAATACTATAGATAGAACTAAGCAGCTTATAGAAGTATTAGGCTATATATATTACTATAAATATATTAGTAGTAGCTAAAAGAAGTAAGTACTACTCTAAATACTTACTAGTAGTATATAGTATATCTTTATAGTAACTAATATACTAGAGCTTAGTATAGACGTCCTAATAATTTATACTATAGTTTATATTAGTATTATCTAGCTAGTTAAGTACTATACTTAAAAGAGTAGGTAAGTTAAGTAAGATAGATAGCTAAGTAAGGCTATTATTATATAGAGCTTTAAGAGGACTAGAAAGAGTAAAGTAAACTATAAGTTCTATATATAAATAGAGCCTAAAATATAGGAGCTAATTAAGAGTAGTAGCTATATATAAGAAGTACTAGAGTAGGCTATAAATAAAAAGAAGGATAAACTTAAGTATACTAAGAGAGAGGTAATATATTAGTAGTATTAGTAGTATAATAAAAACCTTACTAGTATAGTAGTATAACTATATTTAAATATAAATATAGTATAACTACTACTAGATATAAAGGTAGATATAAGTATAGACGCTAAAGTAGAAGCGCTACTAATAGTACTACTAAAAAAAGAGCTAATAGAGTTTAGGTAGTAGTAGATAGAGTAAAAGAGTATAGTAATTATAAAAGCTATTAGCTAGGCTAATAATATAAAGTAAGTAAATAACCTAATTAAACTAATAAAAAACTAAAAAAGAGGCTACTAGTACTACTAAGCTTATTTATAAGTATATTATAACTATAAGATAAGTTAGTATTAGTATAAAATAATAAAGTAGATAAGAATAGGAGTAGTAGTAATAAAGGTAAAGATTAGGTAAGCTAAGTACTTATACTATTTTAACTATAGGCTACTATAGTTAATTTATAGTAGCTTTATAATAAATATTATATAAGAAAGGTATTATAAGTAAAGAGGTAGATAATACTAGTATAGAGACGTACTAGCTAAAACGTTACTATTAGTCTAAGTAATTAATAAATAAGTAGTTAGTAATAAGCTAAAGGAGGTAATATAAATAGATAAATAAATAAAAAGGATAAAGTAGTATAGGTAAATAGAGCTAGATTTTAAAGAAGCTATAGCTTAGTTTAAGTAGAAAAAGCTATAGAAGAAGTTAAAAGTAAATAAAATAAACTAGTTTCTATATAAAGTATATATAGCGCTAGAGTTCTATAATTAACCTAGTAATATACTTATACTTTATATATAAAATAGTAAGTAGATAAAGAAAAATAGATATTATCTATTTTAAGTTATAAAAATCTCTACTATATTATACTTAAGAGTAGTTAGACTAGTCTAGATAGATATTAGATTTCTTAAGTAATTCTATATACTCTTTATTAGCTAAGTTTCTTACTCTTAACTTTTAAAACTACTAGACTCTAAAGTTAATTTATAACCTATTACTTAATAAATAAAATATAGTAGATTATATAATAGTATATATACAATTTGCTTAGGTCTCTATTAAAGCTAGACCTACTACTAGTATTAGTTGTCTAATTAATAATTTTTTATAATATACTAAAAACTAGAGTATTTTTCTTACTAATAATAGAATTTTTACAACTCTACTAATAATATTTAGATAATATTAAAACTTTAAACTTTAACTATAATAAATACTACGCCTATAGCTCTTTATAATATAAGTATTTTTAATAATACTTATACTAAATACTATCCTCTTTATCTATAAGGTAGCGTAAACGCTATACTTATAGCTTCTTATAATATAAGTATTTTTAATAATACTTATACTAGACGCTATCCTCCTTATCTATAAAGTTGTATAAATACTATACCTATAGCTCTTTATAGTATAGATATTTTTAATTAGGGTTAGGGTTAGGGTTAGGGTTAGGGTTAGGGTTAGGGTTAGGGTTAGGGTTAGGGTTAGGGTTAGGGTTAGGGTTAGGGTTAGGGTTAGG